>CM040184.1:88629322-88909322 GCA_022606455.1 Callitettix versicolor
TCTAATTGCGGACCTGTATTGTGGCATGTTATGAGAATTCGTAACAAAAGAAAATAAATCAAGGCAATTTGCAATTCGACAATAAATCAAAAAACAAAATCAACTAATAGGATGTGAGAACTTATTTTTACGATTTATTTCTGAAACATGGGTATTTTCTACTTTGCACACTAATTTGAATTAACTACAAGCATGGGATCTTCGAAGCTGATGGACTGATTTTGAGAAACTGACTTAAAGATTTTTTTTTGTTCTCATAAGTAATCCGACCGTTACGACTTTTCAGTTCTAATCAGTGTTATGACTTTTATGTTTTAATAAGTAATCCGACCGTTACGACTTTTCAGTTCTAATCAGTAACTGTGTTATGACTTTTATGTTTTAATAAGTAATCCGACCGTTACGACTTTTCAGTTCTAATCAGTAACTGTGTTATGACTTTCATGTTTTAATAAGTAATCCGATCGTTATGACTTTTCAGTTCTAATCAGTAACTGTGTTATGACTTTTATGTTTTAATAAGTAATCCGATCGTTACGACTTTTCAGTTCTAATCAGTAACTGTGTTATGACTTTCATGTTTTAATAAGTAATCCGATCGTTACGACTTTTCAGTTCTAATCAGTAACTGTGTTATGACTTTTATGTTTTAATAAGTAATCCGATCGTTACGACTTTTCAGTTCTAATCAGTAACTGTGTTATGACTTTTATGTTTTAATAAGTAATCCGATCGTTACGACTTTTCAGTTCTAATCAGTAACTGTGTTATGACTTTTATGTTTTAATAATAATCCGATCGTTACGACTTTTCAGTTCTAATCAGTAACTGTGTTATGACTTTTATGTTTTAATAAGTAATCCGATCGTTACGACTTTTCAGTTCTAATCAGTAACTGTGTTATGACTTTTATGTTTTAATAAGTAATCCGATTGTTACGACTTTTCAGTTCTAATCAGTAACTGTGTTATGACTTTCATGTTTTAATAAGTAATCCGATCGTTACGACTTTTCAGTTCTAATCAGTAACTGTGTTATGACTTTCATGTTTTAATAATAATCCGATCGTTACGACTTTTCAGTTCTAATCAGTAACTGTGTTATGACTTTTATGTTTTAATAAGTAATCCGATTGTTACGACTTTTCAGTTCTAATCAATAACTGTGTTATGACTTTCATGTTTTAATAATAATCCGATCGTTACGACTTTTCAGTTCTAATCAGTAACTGTGTTATGACTTTCATGTTTTAATAATAATCCGATCGTTACGACTTTTCAGTTCTAATCAGTAACTGTGTTATGACTTTCATGTTTTAATAATAATCCGATCGTTACGACTTTTCAGTTCTAATCAGTAACTGTGTTATGACTTTTATGTTTTAATAAGTAATCCGATCGTTACGACTTTTCAGTTCTAATCAGTAACTGTGTTATGACTTTTATGTTTTAATAAGTAATCCGATCGTTACGACTTTTCAGTTCTAATCAGTAACTGTGTTATGACTTTTATGTTTTAATAAGTAATCCGATCGTTACGACTTTTCAGTTCTAATCAGTAACTGTGTTACGACTTTTATGTTTTAATAAGTAATCCAATTGTCTACTCCAATGAGTTCTATTACTATGACTTCTCTGTTTTTTTTCTAATGAGCAATTTCTCTTATTATCGCTTTTTCGTTGTAATATGTAAGCTGACTGTTACCCTATAGGCTTTCAGTTTTAAAAATAATAGGCCTATTGTGTTTTCTAAAGTTTTCAATAAATGATCTGCTTGTATAGACTATTCTGGTATTCCATCATCTTTTTGTATAACATTACTGTTCTTATAAGTATATTAACCGTTGTTTATTTATAAGCGTGATTAATTTTATACTTTTTTTGAAGGCGAAAAGCGGCAGACTCATCAGCAAGCAGCAAGCAGCAAGCGGCAGTACTCAGCCTTATTAAGCCACGCTAAGAGGTAAAACGCATATGAGAATTTTTTGATATTTTTCAGCACATTTCCCTGCTTGTAATTGTCAGGTTTAGTATTTTACATATTTTTTTAAGTATTTAGTTTAGCTCTTAAAATATTAGATCGCATGATTCAGTGTTTAAATTAAACATTATATTTTATTGCTTTTGTCTAATTAGGCATATAAATAAACTGAAATGACAATGTTTTGTCTGGAAAGGTGCAAAAACCCAATCAATTCAGGTTTGGAAGCAATAAACTGTAAAAGTTTGAAGTTAGCCATAACATCTGTAACGAAGTAGTCGGATAGGTCTGTTTTAGTGTTATTGTTATTTTATTCTGTTACGCAAAAGAATTTTATTTTGAAAGGTTTAAGTGTAACTTGTGCAATAAGGTTGTGTTGCGAAAGGTTAGTTTTTTGTTGTCCAACTTCCTGAATAGGCCACAGTCCGGAGGCATATTAACTGAATCTATAGGCCTAATACATAAGAAATACTCAATTATTCCTTAGGCATAGAAATATGTTTCTACGGTATCACTTTAAATTTTTGGGCCAAAGTTCTTTTATTTGTTCGTAGTGTTTAAGGCTACAATACCTTATTTATTCTTAAACATTTTAATTTTTAATTTTCATAAATTTACCTTTCAAAAAATGTATGAACGCCTTATGCGTACGTCCTATCTTTAAATTCAAATAAATTATAATTACAGTAAGGTTGTAATAAGTTACAATATTTTCATAAAAAGGTTATAATAAGTTGTAATTACAGTAAGGTTCTAATAAGTTACAACCTTTTCATAAAACGGTTATAATACGTTATAATTACAGTAAGGTTCTAATAAGTTACAACCTTTTCATAAAACGGTTATAATACGTTATAATTACAGTAAGGTTCTAATAAGTTACAACCTTTTCATAAAACGGTTATAATACGTTATAATTACAGTAAGGTTCTAATAAGTTACAACCTTTTCATAAAAAGATTATAATAAGTTATTTGTGAATTTTCGTTGAACAATTACCTCGGGACTTTGAAATGACCGCGTGACTCACAATGACGTAACTTTTTAAAGGCGTCATTAAATTTCTGTTTGTGTGTGTGTGTGTGTGTGTGTGTGTTAGCGTTGTAACGTTCGAAAGTTGGTTCAGTGTGATTCAAACTTTGTACTATAACTATTTCGGTAATAGTATGCTGAATCCAAAACTCATCAAAATCCAAAACATTTAAAATGGTGGACATTCTAAATCTTACTTTTTATCCTGTACTTTTTTGGAAATCTGGATTTCACCATCTAAACAACGGCGTTAAAATCTGCATAAGTTTTAATGGTAAAATAGAACCAAATGTAACATAGAGTAACCTCCGAGGAAGCAGGCCTAAGTTTTACGAACGTGCCAGAAGTGCCATAAATCCGGTCTGTCTGTATAATGCAACGGTAATAACAATGAAATGTTGCAGTTCAGTCAATTCGCGTTTTATTCACACCCTCACACCCGAGAGACTCGTAGCAAGCAAGAGTTAGTGTTCTTGTTAGGCCGAACCGGACGGCGATTGGATCTTTAGTTTAAAATATATTGGTGCAGCTCCATTCCGTCCATTCACATTGTCCTCAAATTGTTGTAACCAGACTCAGGGCATCAAATTTGAAATAATTATACAGTATATACTTCGACAGTTGCCCGGCAGACTTTGGTGTGCAAGTAAATTCCTGGCAAATTTGTTATGGAAACTTTTCCAAATCTGATAGAATTCGCAGTCAGCTTTAAAACAATATTGGACTTAAAGTATAGAAGTAAAAGGCACCTCGGCACCTCGGAACAATCAAGAAAAAAACAAATTAAGTGTTGTACGAAGTTAAAACTTGTGTCGCGTTTGCAGCAAACAAATTGCCTCATCAGAACTAGTCCTAGTCCCGTCCACTTTAACAAATGAATCTGTCTTCGCTTTTGTGATTCATAGACAGGATCAATGAATCAACTTTCCGATATCTAGTGACTCCTCGAGATTGAAACTTTTACTTCTCCAGTTACTTTCGACATTCACAAAATATTTACACTCCATTTACTTAATACATAATTCTTTTCACTGATATGACGATATTCAATTAGAATTAGTCGTTCGCAGTTTTAGTTGGCAGTTGTGCTACTATCAGTCCTGCAAACATTCATTTTTCTTTTGTAATAAAATGTGACTACAAACTTGTAACATTTTTGCTGTTGACACCGCTTCCGGATCGCATTCTAAAGGCTTCGTCCAGGGACATATTACTTAATTTTACTCACCCACGTAGTCATCATCGCCTTGCTTTAGGCCTATCAACTACATGACCTCGCTTTTTTCTAAATGACATTTAAGTTGGGCCTGTTAACCGTGAAAAATTCGGGTGCGTAAGAATATATTCGGGTGCTCACTATTCTCGAGCATAAAGATAAAGGGTGCTCAATATTCACGAGCCTAAGAATTAAGGTGCTCAATATTCTCGAATGTAAGGCTTCAGATGCTTAATATTCGTAGCTTAGGCTATAATCGTGTACTGACCTTTGATACTGTTTACTGCCTCCCCTTAGGCTACAGAGGCACTTTGCTGTACTTCACAAAGTTTTACGCTAAACGTTACTAAAATTATTGTTTCCCAGCTTAGTAATTATTTTTACAATATGTACGTAAATAACATCGTTGTTTCTAAAAGTTATTATTAAAAGTCGGACGTTAAACTCCAAAAAAAAAAAAAAAAAAATCTAAAAGTTATTATTACTGTATTTTGACATGGGTAAAATAAACGTACTGAAGTTTTGGAACACTCTATATATGAAGTGTACTTAAAGTCAATTTGTTATGATGAAATTTAAAGTGCAATAATATAAAGGAGTACCGTGCTTATAATCTAGGCGTGTAGTTAACCTAGAGAATATTTTCGTAATTATTTTTAAATTCGTATTTTCAAGCAATGTTGGTAAATATTTCCTAAAACAAGGTTAGTGACCATTTGAATTTTATCGAGTGTTCTCAAATACAGTACAGTAAGTGGCATCGCGGACTTTGTATAAACGTACAAAGGTAACGGTGACTGTGGCCCGGGCAAGTACCAAGTACCGGATTCCCCCAGCGCCTTGCCATAAGGTACTTTAGTTAGTAATATTCATATATTATAAAACTACGTTTGAGCAAAATCTAACACACTGGTTTTGAAAAATTATTCCCAATTTCCGTGTTTCTCAGTATTTCGCGAATATTTGAGGAATTCCGTTGTTTTTGCCCCGTTTCTTTACGTGCTCGCAAGTGTCAGGCTGTGCGTGTCATATAGAGGCGAGCCGAACATTGTTCGTGGAAAACAGCATTCCTTTATTCTTAACGGAAATGAATAATCAAACACCAAGTTTCTGGAAAACACTTCACGCAGTGCCGGTCCGTTTATTCAGATTTCCATACGTTACGCCTTCCTCGCTGATACGTCAGTAGGCTTAACACGCAGCTGTCTCGTTCAAGTGACGGACGCTTACTGACTTCGATATTAGGGCCTACATTGAAACCTCGTCGACGTACGAATAATCAAACACCAAGTTTCTGGAAAACACTTCACGCAGTGCCGGTCCGCTTATTCAGATTTCCATACGTTACGCCTTCCTCGCTGATACGTCAGTAGGCTTAACACGCAGCTGTCTCGTTCAAGTGACGGACGCTTACTGACTTCGATATTAGGGCCTACATTGAAACCTCGTCGACGTACGAATAATCAAACACCAAGTTTCTGGAAAACACTTCACGCAGTGCCGGTCCGTTTATTCAGATTTCCATACGTTACGCCTTCCTCGCTGATACGTCAGTAGGCTTAACACGCAGCTGTCTCGTTCAAGTGACGGACGCTTACTGACTTCGATATTACATTGATTGAACCCTCGTCGACGTACGAATAATCAAACACCAAGTTTCTGGAAAACACTTCACGCAATGCCGGTCCGCTTATTCAGATTTCTATACGTTACGCCTTCCTCGCTGATACGTCAGTAGGCTTAACACGCAGCTGTCTCGTTCAAGTGACGGACGCTTACTGACTTCGATATTACATTGAAACCTCGTCGACGTACGAATAATCAAACACCAAGTTTCTGGAAAACACTTCACGCAATGCCGGTCCGCTTATTCAGATTTCCATACGTTACGCCTTCCTCGCTGATACGTCAGTAGGCTTAACACGCAGCTGTCTCGTTCAAGTGACGGACGCTTACTGACTTCGATATTAGGGCCTACATTGAAACCTCGTCGACGTACGAATAATCAAACACCAAGTTTCTGGAAAACACTTCACGCAGTGCCGGTCCGTTTATTCAGATTTCCATACGTTACGCCTTCCTCGCTGATACGTCAGTAGGCTTAACACGCAGCTGTCTCGTTCAAGTGACGGACGCTTACTGACTTCGATATTAGGGCCTACATTGAAACCTCGTCGACGTACGAATAATCAAACACCAAGTTTCTGGAAAACACTTCACGCAGTGCCGGTCCGTTTATTCAGATTTCCATACGTTACGCCTTCCTCGCTGATACGTCAGTAGGCTTAACACGCAGCTGTCTCGTTCAAGTGACGGACGCTTACTGACTTCGATATTACATTGAAACCTCGTCGACGTACGAATAATCAAACACCAAGTTTCTGGAAAACACTTCACGCAGTGCCGGTCCGTTTATTCAGATTTCCATACGTTACGCCTTCCTCGCTGATACGTCAGTAGGCTTAACACGCAGCTGTCTCGTTCAAGTGACGGACGCTTACTGACTTCGATATTAGGGCCTACATTGAAACCTCGTCGACGTACGAATAATCAAACACCAAGTTTCTGGAAAACACTTCACGCAGTGCCGGTCCGCTTATTCAGATTTCCATACGTTACGCCTTCCTCGCTGATACGTCAGTAGGCTTAACACGCAGCTGTCTCGTTCAAGTGACGGACGCTTACTGACTTCGATATTAGGGCCTACATTGAAACCTCGTCGACGTACGAATAATCAAACACCAAGTTTCTGGAAAACACTTCACGCAGTGCCGGTCCGCTTATTCAGATTTCCATACGTTACGCCTTCCTCGCTGATACGTCAGTAGGCTTAACACGCAGCTGTCTCGTTCAAGTGACGGACGCTTACTGACTTCGATATTAGGGCCTACATTGAAACCTCGTCGACGTACGAAGCACATGGACAATATTCATTTTTATATTGTCAGTGGAATTTCCCTGATCTTCGGCGATCCCGAACTGTAGATCACTTCTGAGAGGATCGTTAGGATCGCGCTCAGTGAAGCAGTTAAGCTACCAGGTCTGGTTTCGTTAACAAAAAAAGTATTAAAATAGATTTGAAACCCCATAATACGTAATCCTTAAAGCACGCAAACCATCAGCTCTATGTATATTTATATCTATTTATTGTGATATCACTTAAGCCGTATAATCTATAGTATTATCCTGTTTGGCTGTTGTGGAATCATTGATATTTGAGCTCAGATAAACCAGCTGCAAAACCACAACGTGGAAACGTATTTATGGTGATATGATTATATTTTATGGTTTAATTAAAATATTTTGTCTTTAGGCAGCGGTAAGTAGTAATAAGTTATGTATTTATAAGAATAAGCACCTGAAGGTCGCAAGTTCGACACTACAATTACTATCGTAAGCTTTCCTTCCACCCTTACAGCGTTCGTCCTTCCTCATCTAACTGGCATATAAAGTGAGCATGTTAAAAGGAAAAAAATTCGCGTCGATGTTTTTAAGTAACAGTATTATATTCTCGTATACCGTGATAGTATTGTAACTACATGATGGCCGCTGCAATAGCAATTTGCTAAAAGGATTGTTAATTTTCAAATCACAGCTCTTTGCAGGTCTCACCGACAACCCCTAAAGATAATTTATTGTAGGCCTATCGAAATTCGCGAACTTATTTTTGTAACAACGCACCCCTCTAGCCTTAAGCTAAACATTATTTACTACAAAATTTATGAAGTATTACATCACATACAACGTTTCACTTCCAACACGTCGACGAGACAGCTGCGCGCTGACTTTACAATTAATTGTTGGCGATCTACGTTGACGCTGCAGGACATTAACTTCAAACTGCTCGGAACCTGACAAATAGTTGTGCATGTCATCCTGGCCCCTGGGTGGCTTCACTGTATAACCCCCAAGCTTATCCAAATATCTAAGAGAATTGATTTCCTTTTATCCAGCAAGTAATGAAACTTCCCGCTCGCTTTCTCTGAAAGAGCCTACTAGCTATACGGAGTGAAGCCCAACGACCTTAGAGCCCACTAGCTATAGGGAGTGAAGCCCAACGACCTTAGAGCCCACTAGCTTTACGGAGTGAAGCCCAACGACCTTAGAGCCCACTAGCTTTACGGAGTGAAGCCCAACGACCTTAGAGCCCAATAGCTATACGGAATGAAGCCCAACGACCTTAGAGCCCACTAGCTATACGGAGTGAAGCCCAACGACCTTAGAGCCCACTAGCTATACGGAGTGAAGCCCAACGACCTTAGAGCCCAATAGCTATACGGAATGAAGCCCAACGACCTTAGAGCCCACTAGCTATACGGAGTGAAGCCCAACGACCTTAGAGCCCACTAGCTATACGGAGTGAAGCCCAACGACCTTAGAGCCCAATAGCTATACGGAATGAAGCCCAACGACCTTAGAGCCCACTAGCTATACGGAGTGAAGCCCAACGACCTTAGAGCCCACTAGCTATACGGGTGAAGCCCAACGACCTTAGAGCCCAATAGCTATACGGAATGAAGCCCAACGACCTTAGAGCCCACTAGCTATACGGAGTGAAGCCCAACGACCTTAGAGCCCACTAGCTTTACGGAGTGAAGCCCAACGACCTTAGAGCCCAATAGCTATACGGAATGAAGCCCAACGACCTTAGAGCCCACTAGCTATACGGAGTGAAGCCCAACGACCTTAGAGCCCACTAGCTATACGGAGTGAAGCCCAACGACCTTAGAGCCCACTAGCTATACGGAGTGAAGCCCAACGACCTTGAAATTTTAACGGAGCTCCCCCTGAATCCAAAAAAGTAGTTCTAACTTCGACATGTGTATGTGTGTCTGCGCGGTACACCTTAACCCTGGAATAACATTTTCAATTTTCCAAATAAGTATTTTGAAAACCTGTTTTTGTTATAGTTAAAAATCATTTTTTTAAACTGAATAACTTATTCTGGTCGAATTTCGCTTAAATATAGTTCGTGAATACCCAAACAAAACGAATGGATCGCTAATCGATAAAAATAAAAACAATGCCCAATTTTGTTTTTAGTGTTTTGATCAGTGACGCAGTCGGTTGTGTTCGATTTACCGGTTAACTGTCAGTTTCTTGTACTGAGAAAGGAAATCTCTGTCTAAACGTTGTGAGTGCGCTGGACCCGGGAAGCAACGTCATTTTGTTTCTGTGATCCCCATATTTTCTTTAAACCAACGTTAACCTCGATGTGACAGTGTATTTGGCAAGCCTTGCCGGTATTTATTAGGAAGCGATATGTTATCGAGAACCTCGACCATACTGTATTGCCAACACATAATTCTTATATCTTAAACTAGTAAGGCAGACATCTTGTGTCTCCTACACAAAGGATCTGTAGCCACAGATTAAGTTTGCGCAAAGACTAATCTGTGTTTTTCCCATTACTTTGTGTCTGTTTTATTAGCGCTCTCAGTTCGCAGCTTTCTTTAGATTTGACACAAGATCCTTTGCAGCCTTAACAGGCTCGTTACACGACAAAATCCGTATTGCGGCCATTTTTAAAAAAGCATAACTTTTTATCTTATATTTTTATTAAAATTTCATTTCACCATCGTAATTAGCTTTATAGAATACATTTATGTTAAAAAATGTTAAAAAATCATCGAATTAAACAAAAATTAATTTCGCGACAGACTTTAATGCTGAATTTGACGGTTAAAATGATCCGGTTTCAACACGAATTTCGATAGTTTTGGGAAAGTTTCGCATTTAGTTAAACTGAATTTTACTTAGAATTTTACTGTGTATAAATTTTCACTGCGATTTGTAAATAAACAAAAAATTATAATCTTGCGGTCCTTGTCCGCTCGGCAGGGTGTGCCTTTTTGCGCACGCTATCAGAGGCCAAACAGTCTCCCTGAGGATCCATTCCGCTCGGCAGGGTGTGCTCTTGTTGCACACGCTATCAGAGGCCTAACAGTCTCCCTGAGGATTGTTTCCGCTCGGCAGGGTGTGCTCTTGTTGCACACGCTATCAGAGGCCTAACAGTCTCCCTGAGGATCCTTTCCGCTCGGCAGGGTGTGCTCTTGTTGCACACGCTATCAGAGGCCTAACAGTCTCCCTGAGGATCCTTTCCGCTCGGCAGGGTGTGCTCTTGTTGCACACGCTATCAGAGGCCTAACAGTCTCCCTGAGGATCCTTTCCGCTCGGCAGGGTGTGCTCTTGTTGCACACGCTATCAGAGGCCAAACAGTCTCCCTAAGGATCCTTTCCGCTCGGCAGGGTGTGCTCTTGTTGCACACGCTATCAGAGGCCTAACAGTCTCCCTGAGGATCCTTTCCGCTCGGCAGGGTGTGCTCTTGTTGCACACGCTATCAGAGGCCTAACAGTCTCCCTGAGGATCCTTTCCGCTCGGCAGGGTGTGCTCTTGTTGCACACGCTATCAGAGGCCAAACAGTCTCCCTAAGGATCCTTTCCGCTCGGCAGGGTGTGCTCTTGTTGCACACGCTATCAGAGGCCTAACAGTCTCCCTGAGGATCCTTTCCGCTCGGCAGGGTGTGCTCTTGTTGCACACGCTATCAGAGGCCAAACAGTCTCCCTAAGGATCCTTTCCGCTCGGCAGGGTGTGCTCTTGTTGCACACGCTATCAGAGGCCAAACAGTCTCCCTGAGGATCCTTTCCGCTCGGCAGGGTGTGCTCTTGTTGCACACGCTAACAGAGGCCTAACAGTCTCCCTGAGGATCCTTGTCCGCTCGGCAGGGTGTGCTCTTGTTGCGCACGTTATCAGAGGCCAAACAGTCTCCCTGAGGATCCTTGTCCGCTCGGCAGGGTGTGCTCTTGTTGCGCACGTTATCAGAGGCCAAACAGTCTCCCTGAGGATCCTTTCCGCTCGGCAGGGTGTGCTCTTGTTGCACACGCTATCAGAGGCCAAACAGTCTCCCTGAGGATCCTTGTCCGCTCGGCAGGGTGTGCTCTTGTTGTGCACGCTATCAGAGGCCAAACAGTCTCCCTGAGGATCCTTGTCCGCTCGGCAGGGTGTGCTCTTGTTGCACACGCTATCAGAGGCCAAACAGTCTCCCTGAGGATCCTTGTCCGCTCGGCAGGGTGTGCTCTTGTTGCGCACGCTATCAGAGGCCAAACAGTCTCCCTGAGGATCCTTGTCCGCTCGGCAGGGTGTGCTCTTGTTGCGCACGTTATCAGAGGCCAAACAGTCTCCCTGAGGATCCTTGTCCGCTCGGCAGGGTGTGCTCTTGTTGCGCACGCTATCAGAGGCCAAACAGTCTCCCTGAGGAACCTTGTTCGCTCGGCAGGGTGTGCCCTTGTTGCGCACGCTATCAGAGGCCTAACTGTCTCCCTGAGGAACCTTGTTCGCTCGGCAGGGTGTGCCCTTGTTGCGCACGCTATCACAGGCCTATCTGTCTCCCTGAGGATCCTTTCCGCTCGGCAGGGTGTGCTCTTGTTGCACACGCTATCAGAGGCCAAACAGTCTCCCTGAGGATCCTTGTCCGCTCGGCAGGGTGTGCTCTTGTTGCGCACGCTATCAGAGGCCTAACTGTCTCCCTGAGGAACCTTGTTCGCTCGGCAGGGTGTGCCCTTGTTGCGCACGCTATCACAGGCCTAACTATCTCCCTGAGGAATCTTGTTCGCTCGGCAGGGTGTGCCCTTGTTGCGCACGCTATCACAGGCCTAACTATCTCCCTGAGGAACCTTGTCCGCTCGTCAGGGTGTGCTCTTGTTGCGCACGCTATCAGAGGCCTAACAGTCTCTGAGTATCCTTGTCAAAGGATGAAAGGCAACATTTGTGAAAATTGAATCACCTATTTAACAAACAGGAAGCAGCACGAAATTCAGACCGCTGGGAATTTGTTTATTTCCTGAACTGTGAGGAGAGATTGTTTTGTCGCTACTTAGGCCTGTACGTTTTATTAAAAACAATTGTACGAACTTTGCTGGGTATCGAAAAATAAGCTAGTTTGAAATAACTTGGACACACACACGAGCGCGCGCGCACAGACACACACACACTGCACACATACACACACAATGCACACACAAAAAAACACACACACACACACAGTATTAACGGAACTTCTAGAGTATTTTATCAAAGAAGCAGAACTCGACTTAAGATTTGCTGTTTCCTGTCACGGCGTGGACCTATGTCCGACGTGCTATTGTTTAATAAAAACAGATTTCTTGTAGAAATACAGTAAGAACTTTCAGACTGAGATTGTATCGTTTGAGGAAGTGCGCTGCAGATAGCATCGTGGGCACGCTGCAATGCATGTACACATGTACACAGGCCACAGATTTATTTCTTTGCGGTACTTTGCCTCTCACGTCACTCGTTTAGAACTACATGAGCCAACTGAAATGAACACAAAACAATAGAAATAAATTTAAATAATGGCGACACGCAACTGTTTCGCTCACTTGATGGAAGTGAGTTTCCTAAAGTAATTTTCTACTAGCAGTTTTTGAAAACCTTATTACACAATACACTTAAACCCTGACCGCTGTCTGATTGATTTCAGTAATATCGATGGAATTTAAATATTTAAGATGCTAAAATTTTAACGTTTATTATGATTGTGCAATAGATTTCCAAAAATATTTTAAGGAAGTTGTCTTTATAAAGTCAGCGAAACAGTTACTTTGGTGATTCGGTCAAATGAAGTTTCGTTGAGGAAGACGGTAAATAAGTGCAGCCAAGATCCCCGCAAAGTATAAAAGTCAGCGAAACAGTTACTTTGGTGATTCGGTCAAATGAAGTTTCGTTGAGGAAGACGGTAAATAAGTGAAGCCAAGATCCCCGCAAAGTATAAAAGTCAGCGAAACAGTTACTTTGGTGATTCGGTCAAATGAAGTTTCGTTGAGGAAGACGGTAAATAAGTGCAGCCAAGATCCCCGCAAAGTATAAAAGTCAGCGAAACAGTTACTTTGGTGATTCGGTCAAATGAAGTTTCGTTGAGGAAGACGGTAAATAAGTGAAGCCAAGATCCCCGCAAAGTATAAAAGTCAGCGAAACAGTTACTTTGGTGATTCGGTCAAATGAAGTTTCGTTGAGGAAGACGGTAAATAAGTGAAGCCAAGATCCCCGCAAAGTATAAAAGTCTGCAAAACAGTTACTTTGGTGATTCGGTCAAATGAAGTTTCGTTGAGGAAGACGGTAAATAAGTGAAGCCAAGATCCCCGCAAAGTATAAAAGTCTACAAAACAGTTACTTTGGTGATTCGGTCAAATGAAGTTTCGTTGAGGAAGACGGTAAATAAGTGAAGCCAAGATCCCCGCAAAGTATAAAAGTCAGCGAAACAGTTACTTTGGTGATTCAGTCAAATGAAGTTTCGTTGAGGAAGACGGTAAATAAGTGAAGCCAAGATCCCCGCAAAGTATAAAAGTCAGCGAAACAGTTACTTTGGTGATTCGGTCAAATGAAGTTTCGTTGAGGAAGACGGTAAATAAGTGAAGCCAAGATCCCCGCAAAGTATAAAAGTCTGCAAAACAGTTACTTTGGTGATTCGGTCAAATGAAGTTTCGTTGAGGAAGACGGTAAATAAGTGAAGCCAAGATCCCCGCAAAGTATAAAAGTCAGCAAAACAGTTACTTTGGTGATTCGGTCAAATGAAGTTTCGTTGAGGAAGACGGTAAATAAGTGCAGCCAAGATCCCCGCAAAGTATAAAAGTCTGCAAAACAGTTACTTTGGTGATTCGGTCAAATGAAGTTTCGTTGAGGAAGACGGTAAATAAGTGAAGCCAAGATCCCCGCAAAGTATAAAAGTCTGCAAAACAGTTACTTTGGTGATTCGGTCAAATGAAGTTTCGTTGAGGAAGACGGTAAATAAGTGCAGCCAAGATCCCCGCAAAGTATAAAAGTCTGCAAAACAGTTACTTTGGTGATTCGGTCAAATGAAGTTTCGTTGAGGAAGACGGTAAATAAGTGCAGCCAAGATCCCCGCAAAGTATAAAAGTCTGCAAAACAGTTACTTTGGTGATTCGGTCAAATGAAGTTTCGTTGAGGAAGACGGTAAATAAGTGAAGCCAAGATCCCCGCAAAGTATAAAAGTCTGCAAAACAGTTACTTTGGTGATTCGGTCAAATGAAGTTTCGTTGAGGAAGACGGTAAATAAGTGAAGCCAAGATCCCCGCAAAGTATAAAAGTCTGCAAAACAGTTACTTTGGTGATTCGGTCAAATGAAGTTTCGTTGAGGAAGACGGTAAATAAGTGAAGCCAAGATCCCCGCAAAGTATAAAAGTCTGCAAAACAGTTACTTTGGTGATTCGGTCAAATGAAGTTTCGTTGAGGAAGACGGTAAATAAGTGAAGCCAAGATCCCCGCAAAGTATAAAAGTCTGCAAAACAGTTACTTTGGTGATTCGGTCAAATGAAGTTTCGTTGAGGAAGACGGTAAATAAGTGAAGCCAAGATCCCCGCAAAGTAAAGCAGCTCTTCTCTGTTTTAATTTTTAAAAGTCTGCAACACTTAGCGCTTTAGTGTTCGCAATTTTGGTAATAGTTTTGCTATTCGTAACTTGTGTTCGTTACCTAGCAAAATCCGCTCAAGTGTTTTAAAGTGGCGGCCATTTCAGATCTTTAAAAATCTTAACTATTAATGTTAAACTTTTTGAAAATCTCACGTATGTTACCTCAGCGTTAACATCTTCTTAAATTAGAGTTTTTATTTGAAAGTCTATTGATCTTGCCGACGGCTCGGTACATACGTAGCCTATAGGCCTCACAGCGGATCCGTATAATCTTCAGATTGAAGTCTATTGATCTTGCCGACGGCTCGGTACATACGTAGCCTATAGGCCTCACAGCGGATCCGTATAATTTTCAAATTGAAGTCTATTGATCTTGGCGACGGCTCGGTACATACGTAACCTATAGGCCTCACAGCGGATCCGGATAATCTTCAGATTGAAGTCTATTGATCTTGCCGACGGCTCGGTACATACGTAGCCTATAGGCCTCACAGCAGATCCGTATAATTTTCAGATTGAAGTCTATTGATCTTGCCGACGGCTCGGTACATACGTAGCCTATAGGCCTCACAGCGGATCCGTATAATCTTCAGATTGAAGTCTATTGATCTTGCCGACGGCTCGGTACATACGTAGCCTATAGGCCTCACAGCGGATCCGTATAATCTTCAGATTGAAGTCTATTGATCTTGCCGACGGCTCGGTACATACGTAGCCTATAGGCCTCACAGCGGATCCGGATAATCTACAGATTGAAGTCTATTGATCTTGCCGACGGCTCGGTACATACGTAGCCTATAGGCCTCACAGCGGATCCGGATAATCTTCAGATTGAAGTCTATTGATCTTGCCGACGGCTCGGTACATACGTAGCCTATAGGCCTCACAGCGGATCCGTATAATCTTCAGATTGAAGTCTATTGATCTTGCCGACGGCTCGGTACATACGTAGCCTATAGGCCTGACAGCGGATACGGATAATCTTCAGATTGAAGTCTATTGATCTTGGCGACGACTCTGTACATACGTAGCCTATAGGCCTCACAGCGGATCCGTATAATCTTCAGATTGAAGTCTATTGATCATGCCGACGGCTCGGTACATACGTAGCCTATAGGCCTCACAGCGGATCCGGATAATCTTCAGATTGAAGTCTATTGATCTTGCCGACGGCTCGGTACATACGTAGCCTATAGGCCTCACAGCGGATCCGTATAATCTTCAGATTGAAGTCTATTGATCTTACCGACGGCTCGGTACATACGTAGCCTATAGGCCTGACAGCGGATCCGGATAATCTTCAGATTGAAGTCTATTGATCTTGGCGACGACTCGGTACATACGTAGCCTATAGGCCTCACAGCAGATCCGTATAATTTTCAGATTGAAGTCTATTGATCTTGCCGACGGCTCGGTACATACGTAGCCTATAGGCCTCACAGCGGATCCGTATAATCTTCAGATTGAAGTCTATTGATCTTGCCGACGGCTCGGTACATACGTAGCCTATAGGCCTCACAGCGGATCCGGATAATCTTCAGATTGAAGTCTATTGATCTTGCCGACGGCTCGGTACATACGTAGCCTATAGGCCTCACAGCGGATCCGTATAATCTTCAGATTGAAGTCTATTGATCTTGCCGACGGCTCGGTACATACGTAGCCTATAGGCCTGACAGCGGATACGGATAATCTTCAGATTGAAGTCTATTGATCTTGGCGACGACTCTGTACATACGTAGCCTATAGGCCTCACAGCGGATCCGTATAATCTTCAGATTGAAGTCTATTGATAATGCCGACGGCTCGGTACATACGTAGCCTATTGCCTCACAGCGGATCCGGATAATCTTCAGATTGAAGTCTATTGATCTTGCCGACGGCTCGGTACATACGTAGCCTATAGGCCTCAGCCTCCGTAGGCCTCACAGCGGATCCGTATAATCTTCAGATTGAAGTCTATTGATCTTACCGACGGCTCGGTACATACGTAGCCTATAGGCCTGACAGCGGATCCGGATAATCTTCAGATTGAAGTCTATTGATCTTGGCGACGACTCTGTACATACGTAGCCTATAGGCCTCACAGCGGATCCGTATAATCTTCAGATTGAAGTCTATTGATCTTGCCGACGGCTCGGTACATACGTAGCCTATAGGCCTCACAGCGGATCCGTATAATCTTCAGATTGAAGTCTATTGATCTTGCCGACGGCTCGGTACATACGTAGCCTATAGGCCTCACAGCGGATCCGGATAATCTTCAGATTGAAGTCTATTGATCTTGCCGACGGCTCGGTACATACGTAGCCTATAGGCCTCACAGCGGATCCGTATAATCTTCAGATTGAAGTCTATTGATCTTGGCGACGGCTCGGTACATACGTAGCCTATAGGCCTCACAGCGGATCCGTATAATCTTCAGGTTGAAGTCTATTGATCTTGGCGACGGCTCGGTACATATGTAGCCTATAGGCCTCACAGCGGATCCGTATAATCTTCAGATTGAAGTCTATTGATCTTGGCGACGGCTCGGTACATACGTAGCCTATAGGCCTCACTGCGGATCCGTATAATCTTCAGATTGAAGTCTATTGATCTTGGCGACGACTCTGTACATACGTAGCCTATAGGCCTCACAGCGGATCCGTATAATCTTCAGATTGAAGTCTATTGATCTTGGCGACGGCTCGGTACATACGTAGCCTATAGGCCTCACAGCGGATCCGTATTATCATCAGATTGAAGTCTATTGATCTTGCCGACGGCTCGGTACATAGGTAGCCTATAGGCCTCACAGCGGATCAGTATAATCTTCAGATTGAAGTCTATTGATCTTGCCGACGGCTCGGTACATACGTAGCCTATAGGCCTCACAGTGGATCCGTATTATCTTCAGATTAAAGTCTATTGATCTTGCCGACGGCTCGGTACATACGTAGCCTATAGGCCTCACAGCGGATCCGTATTATCTTCAGATTAAAGTCTATTGATCTTGCCGACGGCTCGGTACATACGTAGCCTATAGGCCTCACAGCGGATCCGTATAATCTTCAGATTGAAGTCTATTGATCTTGCCGACGGCTCGGTACATACGTAGCCTATAGGCCTCACAGCAGATCCGTATAATTTTCAGATTGAAGTCTATTGATCTTGGCGACGGCTCGGTATATACGTAACCTATAGGCCTCACAGCGGATCCGGATAATCTTCAGATTGAAGTCTATTGATCTTGCCGACGGCTCGGTACATACGTAGCCTATAGGCCTCACAGCGGATCCGTATAATTTTCAGATTGAAGTCTATTGATCTTGCCGACGGCTCGGTACATACGTAACCTATAGGCCTCACAGCGGATCCGTACAATCTTCAGATTGAAGTCTATTGATCTTGCCGACGGCTCGGTACATACGTAGCCAGCCTATAGGCCTCACAGCGGATCCGTATAATTTTCAGATTGAAGTCTATTGATCTTGCCGACGGCTCGGTACATACGTAGCCTATAGGCCTCACAGCGGATCCGGATAATCTTCAGATTGAAGTCTATTGATCTTGCCGACGGCTCGGTACATACGTAGCCTATAGGCCTCACAGCGGATCCGTATAATTTTCAGATTGAAGTCTATTGATCTTGCCGACGGCTCGGTACATACGTAGCCTATAGGCCTCACAGCGGATCCGGATAATCTACAGATTGAAGTCTATTGATCTTGCCGACGGCTCGGTACATACGTAGCCTATAGGCCTCACAGCGGATCCGTATAATTTTCAGATTGAAGTCTATTGATCTTGCCGACGGCTCGGTACATACGTAGCCTATAGGCCTCACAGCGGATCCGTATAATTTTCAGATTGTAGTCTATTGATCTTGCCGACGGCTCGGTACATACGTAGCCTATAGGCCTCACAGCGGATCCGTATAATCTTCAGATTGAAGTCTATTGATCTTGGCGACGACTCTGTACATACGTAGCCTATAGGCCTCACAGCGGATCAGTATAATTTTCAGATTGAAGTCTATTGATCTTGCCGACGGCTCGGTACATGCGTAGCCTATAGGCCACACAGCGGATCCGTATAATCTTCAGATTGAAGTCTATTGATCTTGCCGACGGCTCGGTACATACGTAGCCTATAGGCCTCACAGCGGATCCGTATAATCTTCAGATTGAAGTCTATTGATCTTGATCTGACACGCTCGGTACATACGTAACCTATAGGCCTCACAGCGGATCCGGATAATCTTCAGATTGAAGTCTATTGATCTTGCCGACGGCTCGGTACATACGTAGCCTATAGGCCTCACAGCGGATCCGTATAATCTTCAGATTGAAGTCTATTGATCTTGCCAACGGCTCGGTACATACGTAACCTATAGGCCTCACAGCGGATCCGTATAATTTTCAGATTGAAGTCTATTGATCTTGCCAACGGCTCGGTACATACGTAACCTATAGGCCTCACAGCGGATCCGGATAATCTTCAGATTGAAGTCTATTGATCTTGCCGACGGCTCGGTACATACGTAGCCTATAGGCCTCACAGCGGATCCGTATAATTTTCAGATTGAAGTCTATTGATCTTGCCGACGGCTCGGTACATACGTAGCCTATAGGCCTCACAGCGGATCCGGATAATCTTCAGATTGAAGTCTATTGATCTTGCCGACGGCTCGGTACATACGTAGCCTATAGGCCTCACAGCGGATCCGTATAATTTTCAGATTGAAGTCTATTGATCTTGCCAACGGCTCGGTACATACGTAACCTATAGGCCTCACAGCGGATCCGGATAATCTTCAGATTGAAGTCTATTGATCTTGCCGACGGCTCGGTACATACGTAGCCTATAGGCCTCACAGCGGATCCGTATAATCTTCAGATTGAAGTCTATTGATCTTGCCGACGGTTCGGTACATACGTAGCCTATAGGCCTCACAGCGGATCCGTATAATCTTCAGATTGAAGTCTATTGATCTTGCTGACGGCTCGGTACATACGTAACCTAGAGGCCTCACAGCGGATCCGTATAATTTTCAGATTGAAGTCTGTTGATCTTGCCGACGGCTCGGTACATACGTAGCCTATAGGCCTCACAGCGGATCCGTATAATCTTCAGATTGAAGTCTATTGATCTTGCCGACGGCTCGGTACATACGTAGCCTATAGGCCTCACAGCGGATCCGTACAATCTTCAGATTGAAGTCTATTGATCTTGCCGACGGCTCGGTACATACGTAGCCTATAGGCCTCACAGCGGATCCGTATAATCTTCAGATTGAAGTCTATTGATCTTGCCGACGGCTCGGTACATACGTAGCCTATAGGCCTGACAGCGGATCCGAATAATCTTCAGATTAAATTTATATTTTTTCGTCTTCTGTGTATTTTATCTATTTATTCGCTTAGGCCTGTACTGAAACGCAACACGCCTTGCTCCTTGCTCAGTGTAAGTCAGTGCGAAGTTGCAAGTTTTACATTTCTTGATACTGAAAGGTGTTTGCTGTCTGACTATACAAAGTACAACATATAAAGAAAACATTCTCACACTTCTACTGTATTTATTTTTGTGTTGTGACTTTCACTTGGCTAGGTGCGTCTGCCATATCTCAAAACAATATTTAGTGAAAAGGCCTACTCTCGCAATCTTCAAATGATCGTCGATTATATTAACATCACTTTTTTTAAAGGGTCGTATGGTAGTGATATGCGTGTGTGTGTGTGTGTGTGTGAGAGAGAGAGAGAGAGAGAGAGAGAGAGAGAGAGAGAGAGAGAAGTTTTAACAATCTCAGGTTCGTTTAGCATAAAAATCCGTTAAAAAAATATTTTTAACTTAAACGTTTTTCGAAAATATGATTTCACCGCTTCCATTCAGCGTTAAGTTCTGAATAAATTAGCATTTTGAACTGAAATAAAAAGTTGCTGAATACTACTTTTTTATTTTCATGTGAATTATTTACTTCGCAAATTTCTTCTTAAAATTTAACCCAGTTTTTTCTTACAACTTAAATGGATAAATCGATGTGTACATAAAATTTCAGCTAATGACAAGGACCGACAAATTGTATGCATAACAACAACCCGACAATAAAGTTTTGGATTAGTTGTGGAAACAAATATTTTCTTTGTTTGAAACTGAGTGATTTTATTCGGAATTATTTGAGCTTTTAGAAATGAATACGAGAAATAAGAAATAATTATAGGAAAATGAGAACATTTAACTTCTGAAAATCGGTACAAAAACCATTGTTCAGGTACAAAAATTAATTTTGTATACAATGAAGTATTGCATGGCATGACCGCTAGGAATGTTGGAATAGTGAACTAACACTGCTTTATTGGATTCCTGTTCCTGCTTCAGAAACTGACACGTCAAAATTAAACGCGATTGTCGATGCGAGAGGTTTGAGCGATGTAGCCTATTGTTGAGCGGTGCAATAAAGTCGAAAACAACTTGGCAAGAATGCAGGGCCAATAGTTTTATTGGATCCCTATTCTGTTCCACGCTACGCATTAAATTTAACGGTACGGGACGATTACGAGAATGTGTGATCACAATGGCGGCGGACAAGAGTACACAACTGATATCAGTTACTTTCGGTAACCGGTGATCCGTAGCGTGCACGGAGTTGTAACGGTACGGAACGATTAAGAGAATGTATGGACACAATGGCGGCGGACAAGAGCACACAGCTGATATCAGTTACTTTCGGTGACCAGTGATCTGTCGCGTACACGGAGTTGTAACGGTACGGAACGATTAAGAGAATGTATGGACAAAATGGCGGCGGACAAGAGCACACAGCTGATATCAGTTACTTTCGGTGACCAGTGATCTGTCGCGTACACGGAGTTGTAACGGTACGGAACGATTAAGAGAATGTATGGACACAATGGCGGCGGACAAGAGCACACAGCTGATATCAGTTACTTTCGGTAACCGGTGATCCGTAGCGTGCACGGAGTTGTAATGGTACGGAACGATTAAGAGAATGTATGGACACAATGGCGGCGGACAAGAGCACACAGCTGATATCAGTTACTTTCGGTAACCGGTGATCCGTAGCGTGCACGGAGTTGTAATGGTACGGAACGATTAAGAGAATGTATGGACACAATGGCGGCGGACAAGAGCACACAGCTGATATCAGTTACTTTCGGTAACCGGTGATCCGTAGCGTGCACGGAGTTGTAATGGTACGGAACGATTAAGAGAATGTATGGACACAATGGCGGCGGACAAGAGCACACAGCTGATATAAGTTACTTTCGGTGACCAGTGATCTGTCGCGTACACGGAGTTGTAACGGTACGGAACGATTAAGAGAATGTATGGACACAATGGCGGCGGACAAGAGCACACAGCTGATATCAGTTACTTTCGGTGACCAGTGATCTGTCGCGTACACGGAGTTGTAACGGTACGGAACGATTAAGAGAATGTATGGACACAATGGCGGCGGACAAGAGCACACAGCTGATATCAGTTACTTTCGGTGACCAGTGATCTGTCGCGTACACGGAGTTGTAACGGTACGGAACGATTAAGAGAATGTATGGACAAAATGGCGGCGGACAAGAGCACACAGCTGATATCAGTTACTTTCGGTGACCAGTGATCTGTCGCGTACACGGAGTTGTAACGGTACGGAACGATTAAGAGAATGTATGGACAAAATGGCGGCGGACAAGAGCACACAGCTGATATCAGTTACTTTCGGTGACCAGTGATCTGTCGCGTACACGGAGTTGTAACGGTACGGAACGATTAAGAGAATGTATGGACAAAATGGCGGCGGACAAGAGCACACAGCTGATATCAGTTACTTTCGGTGACCAGTGATCTGTCGCGTACACGGAGTTGTAACGGTACGGAACGATTAAGAGAATGTATGGACAAAATGGCGGCGGACAAGAGCACACAGCTGATATCAGTTACTTTCGGTGACCAGTGATCCGTCGCGTACACGGAGTTGTAACGGTACGGAACGATTAAGAGAATGTATGGACAAAATGGCGGCGGACAAGAGCACACAGCTGATATCAGTTACTTTCGGTGACCAGTGATCTGTCGCGTACACGGAGTTGTAACGGTACGGAACGATTAAGAGAATGTATGGACAAAATGGCGGCGGACAAGAGCACACAGCTGATATCAGTTACTTTCGGTAACCGGTGATCTGTCGCGTACATGGAGTTGTAACGGTACGGAACGATTAAGAGAATGTATGGACACAATGGCGGCGGACAAGAGCACACAGCTGATATCAATTACTTTCGGTGACCAGTGATCTGTCGCGTACATGGATTTGTAACGGTACGGAACGATTAAGAGAATGTATGGACACAATGGCGGCGGACAAGAGCACACAGCTGATATCAGTTACTTTCGGTGACCAGTGATCTGTCGCGTACACGGAGTTGTAACGGTACTGAACGATTAAGAGAATGTATGGACACAATGGCGGCGGACAAGAGCACACCGCTGATATGAGTTACTTTCGGTGACCAGTGATCTGTCGCGTACACGGAGTTGTAACGGTACGGAACGATTAAGAGAATGTATGGACAAAATGGCGGCGGACAAGAGCACACAGCTGATATCAGTTACTTTCGGTGACCAGTAATCCGTCGCGTACACGGAGTTGTAACGGTACGGAACAATTAAGAGAATGTATGGACACAATGGCGGCGGACAAGAGCACACCGCTGATATGAGTTACTTTCGTGGACCAGTGATCTGTCGCGTACATGGAGTTGTAACGGTACGGAACGATTAAGAGAATGTATGGACACAATGGCGGCGGACAAGAGCACACAGCTGATATCAGTTACTTTCGGTGACCAGTGATCTGTCGCGTACACGGAGTTGTAACGGTACGGAACGATTAAGAGAATGTATGGACACAATGGCGGCGGACAAGAGCACACAGCTGATATGAGTTACTTTCGGTGACCAGTGATCCGTCGCGTGCACGTAGTTGTAACGGTACGGAACGATTAAGAGAATGTATGGACACAATGGCGGCGGACAAGAGCACACAGATGATATCAGTTACTTTCGGTGACCAGTGATCTGTCGCGTACACGGAGTTGTAACGGTACGGAACGATTAAGAGAATGTATGGACACAATGGCGGCGGACAAGAGCACACAGCTGATATCAGTTACTTTCGGTGACCAGTGATCCGTCGCGTACACGGAGTTGTAACGGTACGGAACGATTAAGAGAATGTATGGACACAATGGCGGCGGACAAGAGCACACAGCTGATATCAGTTACTTTCGGTGACCAGTGATCTGTCGCGTACACGGAGTTGTAACGGTACGGAACGATTAAGAGAATGTATGGACATAATGGCGACGGACAAGAGCACACAGCTGATATCAGTTACTTTCGGTGACCAGTGATCTGTCGCGTACACGGAGTTGTAACGGTACGGAACGATTAAGAGAATGTATGGACACAATGGCGGCGGACAAGAGCACACAGCTGATATGAGTTACTTTCGGTGACTAGTGATCTGTCGCGTACACGGAGTTGTAACGGTACGGAACGATTAAGAGAATGTATGGACACAATGGCGGCGGACAAGAGCACACAGCTGATATGAGTTACTTTCGGTGACCAGTGATCTGTCGCGTACACGGAGTTGTAACGGTACGGAACGATTAAGAGAATGTATGGGCACAATGGCGGCGGACAAGAGCACACAGCTGATATGAGTTACTTTCGGTGACCAGTGATCCGTCGCGTACACGGAGTTGTAACGGTACGGAACGATTAAGAGAATGTATGGACACAATGGCGGCGGACAAGAGCACACAGCTGATATGAGTTACTTTCGGTGACCAGTGATCTGTCGCGTACACGGAGTTGTAACGGTACGGAACGATTAAGAGAATGTATGGACACAATGGCGGCGGACAAGAGCACACAGCTGATATGAGTTACTTTCGGTGACCAGTGATCCGTCGCGTACACGGAGTTGTAACGGTACGGAACGGTCAAGAGAATGTATGGACACAATGGCGGCGGACAAGAGCACACAGCTGATATCAGTTACTTTCGGTGACCAGTGATCCGTCGCGTACACGGAGTTGTAACGGTACGGAACGGTCAAGAGAATGTATGGACACAATGGCGGCGGACAAGAGCACACAGCTGATATGAGTTACTTTCGGTGACCAGTGATCTGTCGCGTACACGGAGTTGTAACGGTACGGAACGATTAAGAGAATGTATGGACACAATGGCGGCGGACAAGAGCACACAGCTGATATGAGTTACTTTCGGTGACTAGTGATCTGTCGCGTACACGGAGTTGTAACGGTACGGAACGATTAAGAGAATGTATGGACATAATGGCGACGGACAAGAGCACACAGCTGATATCAGTTACTTTCGGTGACCAGTGATATGTCGCGTACACGGAGTTGTAACGGTACGGAACGATTAAGAGAATGTATGGACATAATGGCGACGGACAAGAGCACACAGCTGATATGAGTTACTTTCGGTGACCAGTGATCTGTCGCGTACACGGAGTTGTAACGGTACGGAACGATTAAGAGAATGTATGGACACAATGGCGGCGGACAAGAGCACACAGCTGATATGAGTTACTTTCGGTGACTAGTGATCTGTCGCGTACACGGAGTTGTAACGGTACGGAACGATTAAGAGAATGTATGGACACAATGGCGGCGGACAAGAGCACACAGCTGATATGAGTTACTTTCGGTGACCAGTGATCTGTCGCGTACACGGAGTTGTAACGGTACGGAACGATTAAGAGAATGTATGGGCACAATGGCGGCGGACAAGAGTACACAGCTAATATGAGTTACTTTCGGTGACCAGTGATCCGTCGCGGACACGGAGTTGTAACGGTACGGAACGATTACGAGAATGTATGGACAAAATGGCGGCGGACAAGAGCACACAGCTGATATCAGTTACTTTCGGTGACCAGTGATCTGTCGCGTACACGTAGTTGTAACGGTACGGAACGATTACGCGAATGTATGGACACAATGGCGGCAGACAAGAGCACACAGCTGATATGAGTTACTTTCGGTGACCAGTGATCTGTCGCGTACACGGAGTTGTAACGGTACGGAACGATTACGAGAATGTATGGACAAAATGGCGGCGGACAAGAGCACACAGCTGATATCAGTTACTTTCGGTGACCAGTGATCTGTCGCGTACACGTAGTTGTAACGGTACGGAACGATTACGAGAATGTATGGACACAATGGCGGCGGACAAGAGCACACAGCTGATATGAGTTACTTTCGGTGACCAGTGATCTGTCGCGTACACGGAGTTGTAACGGTACGGAACGATTACGAGAATGTATGGACAAAATGGCGGCGGACAAGAGCACACAGCTGATATGAGTTACTTTCGGTGACCAGTGATCTGTCGCGTACACGGAGTTGTAACGGTACGGAACGATTACGAGAATGTATGGACAAAATGGCGGCGGACAAGAGCACACAGCTGATATGAGTTACTTTCGGTGACCAGTGATCTGTCGCGTACACGGAGTTGTAACGGTACGGAACGATTACGAGAATGTATGGACAAAATGGCGGCGGACAAGAGCACACAGCTGATATGAGTTACTTTCGGTGACCAGTGATCCGTCGCGGACACGGAGTTGTAACGGTACGGAACGATTACGAGAATGTATGGACAAAATGGCGGCGGACAAGAGCACACAGCTGATATGAGTTACTTTCGGTGACCAGTGATCCGTCGCGGACACGGAGTTGTAACGGTACGGAACGATTACGAGAATGTATGGACAAAATGGCGGCGGACAAGAGCACACAGCTGATATGAGTTACTTTCGGTGACCAGTGATCCGTCGCGGACACGGAGTTGTAACGGTACGGAACGATTACGAGAATGTATGGACAAAATGGCGGCGGACAAGAGCACACAGCTGATATGAGTTACTTTCGGTGACCAGTGATCCGTCGCGGACACGGAGTTGTAACGGTACGGAACGATTACGAGAATGTATGGACAAAATGGCGGCGGACAAGAGCACACAGCTGATATGAGTTACTTTCGGTGACCAGTGATCCGTCGCGGACACGGAGTTGTAACGGTACGGAACGATTACGAGAATGTATGGACAAAATGGCGGCGGACAAGAGCACACAGCTGATATGAGTTACTTTCGGTGACCAGTGATCCGTCGCGGACACGGAGTTGTAACGGTACGGAACGATTACGAGAATGTATGGACAAAATGGCGGCGGACAAGAGCACACAGCTGATATGAGTTACTTTCGGTGACCAGTGATCCGTCGCGGACACGGAGTTGTAACGGTACGGAACGATTACGAGAATGTATGGACAAAATGGCGGCGGACAAGAGCACACAGCTGATATGAGTTACTTTCGGTGACCAGTGATATGTTGCGTGTCTGAAGTTTAACGAATGGTGGCCGGTTATTCTAATGCTCATTTCCCTTCTTAATTTCTTTTAGTTTACTTAACTTGACCAGTCAGAAGTTGGACCGACAGTAATTAAGGCTGTAAGAAGTATAATTACTACTTTAAATCAACTTTCAAACTGTGATTACATGTTATTTGTGTAACTTGTGTGAGCAGTTTATTTATAAAACTTCAACGTCCAACTGAATAACTGTGTTCCAATATAAATGTTAGTTATACGAGTACAGTAAATAAGTATAACTTCCCTTATCACGGAGGCTGTTCTCTATTCGCCCTGCTGTTTGTTGTGCGGTGATATCCTGCTCATTCTATTTTACGTGCCGACTCATATTGGTCGTATGAGTAGTTAGGCCATGTTTCTACGAGTAACATTCAGGTCAGTGTCGTTAACTCCATGAGCACGTGTCGCACCGTCAGAGGATGGGCTAGGTACAAGGTAGAAGCACTCGGCGTATAATGGCGAGTAACATTTCCATTGCAAAGAAATGTTCCTTTTTGCTAACAAATTTGGCATATTTAGGCTATATAGTTTATTCATATTCTTTAATGTTTTAAGAGTTTTTTTTAAATGTAATCTAAAAAATATTATTTTTGTAACATTTGAAATGGCCGAACGGATTATTCTGGGCACTTGTCTAAGATACGGATTTCCAAATATTCAGACGCGCGCACACAATTTGCACGGAAATTTGCCAAATGTCCTCGCAGAGAAAGTTGTATAAAACTGCAAATTTATTGTCAGCTGTATATTTGTAGCCTGCAGTGACAAATAACTCAATACACAACTTACAATTGGTTCTGAATCAAATGTTTAACTTTAAAATTGAATGCATTTACTTTGCGAGAGACGTGGCGTATAATGGCATCGGAGTCTAAAAACTTTTCCTATTCCGAAGGTAGCCTCCAGGCATTTCCTCTGGCAGCGTTCAAGAGACTTTTATTTTTTCGCGCTTGGAATCGTCTTTTCCAAATCGTCAACCGTGTCAGCTCCCCCCCCCCAGACCGTTCCGATAAGCCGTCGAGACTTTGAAACTTTAAATTGAAAGCTTTTCATTCATGTTGTTTGAATCGATAAGATGTGTTGAATCGTGTCTTGTGGCAACAATATGTTACGAAATTCATTTTCTTTATTTGCACGATATTAATGGCGTCTTCTAACAGTTCTTCCGTCCACAATTGGAGCGCACGTGTTGGTCAGCAATAAACTGATTGCATTACACGAGGAGAACTTTTAAATGAGAACGTTTTTGTATTTCACAAAGACAAAGTGGCTAAAAATCCGACAAACCTTTAAATAAGCCGCGCAAAACGTTACAACCGTGCAAACGTCCTTATCTGCAGCGCCGGTTACTTACAAAGCGTGTGTTTTTTTAAATTTAATTTCGCTACAAGCATGAACACATGTTTCACCTCATCAAGCGAACGTTACTCCCGAAATAATGAACCGTAATGTAAGAAAGTTTGTGCACTGATGGCAGACGCAGGCCTACTTTGCGCCAAGGACACAATGCAGCCTTGTTGGAATACTATAGCACTACAGAAAGTAGACTGTGAAATGAAAGGACGGAGCCGCTGTGTCAAGGTCGGCTACAGACAGCCGCCATATTGTATTTTAACAAAATCAACAAAATGTCCATCTAACTTTTCATTGAGATAAAAACGTAAAGAAGTCTGCTTTGACCGTAGCTTCGTGTGATTACGGACAACACATGAACCTTTCTTTTCACAAATAAATGTTGAGCAACTGCTTGCCTTGCCGTGGTTACTGGCTTTGTACATTATACAGCTAAAATGTTGACCAAACCTTGTTGAATCCTTAGCTTTTACCATTGTCATATGTCTTATGAACAGATTGAACAGGTATTTTTGTGGTGATTCCTAATAAATTTTTTTTGCTATTTTATAAGAAAACTTAATAAACGCTTCTCTGGTATTACTAAATGTATCTGACCCGACACATTATAACACTTTCCCGGGGAGTAAATGAAGAAAATATTATATAATACAGTCAGGTTTAGGGGAAAGTGATATCTCGCTTCACCCTCAAGGAACAAATCACTTTCTATATCGGCAGCTACCCCTAGGGTGCAGTGTAAGGGCGTACAGACACTTTATCCTACTATTCATGACACAGAGAGGGGATGAAGTCATCATTTGTCGAGGGACTAAATCTTAAATATAGTACAGAAAGTCTCACACGCTACCATCGCAAAGTTCTACAGTATTTGTTATACGTTTTGGCACACAAACACGTGAATATCGTTAAATGTTCGGCTCAAATCTATTCATAGCTCAAGATGGCGTATCAAAACCTAAATAAAATTAAATTTTCGGCTCGGAGATAAATTGTAACCCCTAAAGTGTGCTTTCACTTTTAAACCTTTATAAGACATTAAATATTTAGCAATATTTATTTAATCGATTGTGTTACTTTAGAAGAGCACAGCCAACTATAACTAATCTTCGTTAATTTTTACAAAGGGTGAGACGTAATGTCTTCAGCGTAAGATAAAAAACTAATTAATCTCCAGTTCAGCAAAGTACCTGTCGGCTGCTAGGCCCTGATCCTTACATTAAATAATATGCTATTTTAAAGTCTTTCATTTTTAACAGAATGAAAGACTTCTGTTAAAAAGTATGTATATATATGTATATATATATATATATATATATATATATATATATATATATATATATATATATTATGGCGAAGAACACATTGAGGCTATTATCGCCTCCCTAAATGTAAGTGTGAGTGTAAAGTGTTATATGTTATTATTATTATTATTTGCGTATAGACCCTGTTGGATCATCACGCAAAGCACTCCGACTCATGTCTTGTTCCTTTTAATCCTCCACACCTCCCTCATCCTGTCCCCGTGGATCCTCTTCCGCTCCTCCGTCCATTTTACCCCTGCTCTCTTTGGGATTTCATTCTCTGGGACCTTCCAACCGAGCATCTTTCTCCTGTATGCGTTCTTGTCTTCAACGTCTGTTGAGTCTATTTCTGCGTCATGTAGGTCTATTCTGACTTGTGCGATCCACGACGTTGTTGATTTGACTACTTGTATATACTTAAGGATTCTGTTGGCAAGTCTCGTTGTTGGGAGTCTACTGATGTGTCCATAGAACCGAAGCCTCCTTCTTCTGATATCTGCTGCCAGGTTCGATATCTTCTCTGTGGTCTTCCGGGAGTGCAACCTGTATCCATCTTCTGTTAATCTCGGGCCAAAGTGTTTTATATATATATATATATATATATATATATATATATATATATATATATGTGTGTGTGTGTGTGTGTGTGTGTGTGTGTGTGTTTGTGTGCCATTTCAAATCTTAAAGAATCGATACCATACCATTTAAAACACAATAATTAATATAACAGCGTTCACTGTTCATAGGTTTCTTCAGGTTGTAACGCTGACGATGGTGGGATCAGATTTTAAACATGTCCATGACGTCAGCAAGACAGCAGCGTGTCAACAGTGACCACAGTTTTCAATGCAGATATCTGATAGACTCCCTCGAGTCCATAACTCACACCTGACGCAGCCGACACTTCATAACGTGAACACGAGGCCCCGTCTTTAAGCGCTTTGAAAGTGCATAAAAAGGACTTTCCGAGTAAATTGAAAGGAACCTACAACAATATGTCTACCATTTTGAAACAACAAGTGTAACAATAAATTTTCGCAGTTAGCACTTATGACCATTATCATTAGTGTAAAACAATGTATCCAGTAAAAAGCACTGAACTTTATCCCGCCGTAGTTCTCTTGCAAATTAAAATAAAATAGGCCTTCATTGTGGTTGCGACATATACCCGCTACGTCATACATGCCTGTCAGGCGGGACTGCCTAACCTGCACGGCGAACACCGTTCAGCCCAAATCTAACACTACGACCGGGGTGGTACTGTTTTAACTCTGATTACGATGTGTAAGATTAAACAAAAATATTGTGACATTGCTGTTACAGTATATACAACAACGTGAGAGAGACATATGCGTGCCGCAGTTATGTTTTAACTTTGAAATTATGTTTGTTATAGCGTACAGTGACACCCGATGCGAACATTTGGTATCACCTGAATAAATTAACTTTACATATTATGTTAATTTCCGTTCTATCCTTTATTGCAGCCGACCTTCTAATGAGCGACGACACGTCTAGGTCACCTTTTGAAGGGATCGTATATATATATATATATATATATATATATATATATATATATATAGCGTAAGTGTGATGTTCGCAAAGTGATGATTCAACTTGGTATACAAATAGCTTAAACAAGTTAGTTAACAAGTAAAATTTGTTCAACAGTTTCAAAATGGCGTCATGTCAAATCTTTAAAAATCATACCTATTTGTCCTAAATATTTTGAAAATATTTGAAAATCTAATTTCACCATATAAATGAAAGTTAAAAACTGCGTATATTAGTATTTTGATTTTTCAAAATCCACTGCAATTTAATTTACGTCGGTGGGGTTTCCTTTCCTACTTTAATGCAATTTAGAAGTTTAGAATGCTAATAATAGGCTTCTACGCCGATTGTGATGGTAAAATTAGTTTCAAAAATTGGATAATATATAAAATAATTAATTTTGGTAAATTCATTTCCATCACGTCAGCGGGTCTGGTTATCCCACGAAGAGGTACCAATATTTTGGTTTTCCGTTAAAACACAAACGAATTTTGGTACGAACAAAATTTTTTAAAACAAATTAAAAACTATTTTTTTAAAAGAAAATACATACGAATATTTAATTATTTATTCAAAAAATTATTTTAATCTGCCAGAGTAAAAGGCATAAAGTATATATTTTTTCGCCATTTTGTTTCTTTAAACAATAAAATTGAAATTTTCCCACGACATTTTTTTTATAAATTTATGTAAAGTTTCAAAAGAATCGATTGAACCAAAAGCGTGTACCTTTCCGTGGTACATCTTGTATTATACGCGTACACTCGTGTAAAACTATTGAATTTATTAGTAATCTGCTTTAATTAAATTAAATAAATATCTATTTATTTGAAAATTTATAAATTTTCAATTTACACAGAGGCCTGCGTGACCTCTGTGTAGGCTGTACTTGAGGTGCGGTCCAAGGGTCAAGAGGGCCATCACTCGTGACCTCTACCGGAAAGGTGATCAGCACATTCATTTATTACTTAAATACGTCTATTCGAATCAGGTTAAAATGATTACTTTGAAATAAATTTTAAAATAATTTGTGCACGCAGCTGTCTCGCTGACTTTTAGCAGGACAGTTTTTAACTTATCATACAACTAACATTAAAATGAACATAAATTAAATTTTAAAATTACATACGAAATGTACAAATTAACCATGATCTGTCAGCGTCAGATTTGGCAAAATTTTAAATAGATGAAATTTAAGGTTGCAGAGTAAAACGGAAAAAGCTGGCAGCAATTAATTTGGCCGATTTAGGCCTACCTTGGAACCGGTTACTGCAGAGTCGGTTCATTGCTTTGGCCGATTTACCTCGGAACCGGTTACTGCAGAGTCGGTTCATCGCTTTGGCCGATTTATTTCGGAACCGGTTACTGCAGAGTCGGTTCATCGCTTTGGCCGATTTACCCCGGAACCGGTTACTGCAGAGTCGGTTCATCGCTTTGGCCGATTTACTTCGGAACCGGTTACTGCAGAGTCGGTTCATTGCTTTGGCCGATTTACCTCGGAACCGGTTACTGCAGAGTCGGTTCATCGCTTTGGCCGATTTACTTCGGAACCGGTTACTGCAGGGTCGGTTCATCGCTTTGGCCGATTTACCCCGGAACCGGTTACTGCAGAGTCGGTTCATCGTTTTGGCCGATTTACCCCGGAACCGGTTACTGCAGAGTCGGTTCATCGCTTTGGCCGATTTACCCCGGAACCGGTTACTGCAGTGTCGGTTCATCGCTTTGGCCGATTTACCCCGGAACCGGTTACTGCAGAGTCGGTTCATCGCTTTGGCCAATTTACTTCGGAACCGGTTACTGCAGAGTCGGTTCATTGCTTTGGCCGATTTACCTCGGAACCGGTTACTGCATTTGGTTCATCGTTTTGGCCGATTTACTTCGGAACCGGTTACTGCAGGGTCGGTTCATCGCTTTGGCCGATTTACCCCGGAACCGGTTACTGCAGAGTCGGTTCATCGCTTTGGCCGATTTACTTCGGAACCGGTTACTGCAGAGTCGGTTCATCGCTTTGGCCGATTTACCCCGGAACCGGTTACTGCAGAGTCGGTTCATCGCTTTGGCCGATTTACCCCGGAACCGGTTACTGCAGAGTCGGTTCATCGCTTTGGCCGATTTATTTACCCGGAACCGGTTACTGCAGAGTCGGTTCATCGCTTTGGCCGATTTACTTCGGAACCGGTTACTGCAGAGTCGGTTCATTGCTTTGGCCGATTTACCTCGGAACCGGTTACTGCATTTGGTTCATCGTTTTGGCCGATTTACTTCGGAACCGGTTACTGCAGGGTCGGTTCATCGCTTTGGCCGATTTACCCCGGAACCGGTTACTGCAGAGTCGGTTCATCGCTTTGGCCGATTTACCTCGGAACCGGTTACTGCAGAGTCGGTTCATCGCTTTGGCCGATTTACCCCGGAACCGGTTACTGCAGAGTCGGTTCATCGCTTTGGCCGATTTACTTCGGAACCGGTTACTGCAGAGTCGGTTCATCGCTTTGGCCGATTTACCCCGGAACCGGTTACTGCAGAGTCGGTTCATCGCTTTGGCCGATTTACCCCGGAACCGGTTACTGCAGAGTCGGTTCATCGCTTTGCTTTGCCGATTTACCCCGGAACCGGTTACTGCAGAGTGGTTCATCGCTTTGGCCGATTTACTTCGGAACCGGTTACTGCAGAGTCGGTTCATCGCTTTGGCCGATTTACCCCGGAACCGGTTACTGCAGAGTCGGTTCATCGCTTTGGCCGATTTACCCCGGAACCGGTTACTGCAGAGTCGGTTCATCGCTTTGGCCGATTTACCCCGGAACCGGTTACTGCAGAGTCGGTTCATCGCTTTGGCCGATTTACTTCGGAACCGGTTACTGCAGAGTCGGTTCATCGCTTTGGCCGATTTACCCCGGAACCGGTTACTGCAGAGTCGGTTCATCGCTTTGGCCGATTTACCCCGGAACCGGTTACTGCAGAGTCGGTTCATCGCTTTGGCCGATTTACCCCGGAACCGGTTACTGCAGAGTCGGTTCATCGCTTTGGCCGATTTACTTCGGAACCGGTTACTGCAGAGTCGGTTCATCGCTTTGGCCGATTTACCCCGGAACCGGTTACTGCAGAGTCGGTTCATCGCTTTGGCCGATTTACCCCGGAACCGGTTACTGCAGAGTCGGTTCATTGCTTTGGCCGATTTACCTCGAAACCGGTTACTGCAGAGTGGTTCATTGCTGAACGCTTTCGCGACCCACGTGTTTTTATTTGGTACGGACCGAATAATGTCCAAGCGAATTCATAATTCAGCAAAAAAATTAACAAAACTTTTACAACAGGCTTTGAGAAAATCCTATGTAATGAGTGTGACTCATACCTCATACGTTCTACGGCGAGGAAGTAAAAAGGATTGCTAAAACAAAAGGTCCATTAATTAATGACTTTTACGCCAATACGACACAGTCGGATGTGATGGTGCGTAACATGATAGCAAATTAGTATTTGTAGTAAAAGTAAAAAATCGGAATTACTGGTGGGGGGGGCGGAGGAGCTTAAAGCTCGCTGGCAACAGTTAGCGCTCCCGCACCCGCACCCGCCGTATCTGTTTTCATTTAAAAGCACTTTCTTCTTTCCCTCTTATCTTTTTGCTTTTTATTTCAATTGATACGGGACGAAACTTTTGATACGGTTTGATGAAGAAGTCTTTTAATTGGAATCTTTCAGACAATTATTTTCAGTTAAATACAGCAAAATTTAGACGAGGGAAATGCGATGTGCACCGATCTGAAAGTATTTACAACTTTTTTTAATATATGTTAGATATCATCTTCGACTCTAGGTAGTTCTCTTACTCTAACACACAATTATACTTCAGCATTTTCCATATTTCATTTTCTAAAGGTGTAAAACTAACGTTTACATTAAAAAATATGTTTTTTTAACAGATTTTTATAATACTTAACCAAAAAATCGTTAAAAAACAAATATTTCAGGGTTTTCGAGAATTCATACTCCAAAAGGGAGTATGGATGGAAAATGGAGTAGGGTATAGAGTTCGGTATTGGAAAAAAATATTTAATTCCAATTTTATTGACAATTAACTTAAATACTGAAAAAAGAAACACATATTCAGCATTTTATTAAATCCAATCCCTAAGGGGTGAAAAGAGGTAGGAATTTGTAATTCGAAAAAAATATTTTTGCTCATATTTTCTTGAAGCAACGAAAAAAAACTCGTAAAAGAAATAATTAAACTTGTGTTTCAGCATTTTTCAGAATGCACTACCTTATGGTGCGGAAGCGACGTGATTCTGCAGCTCAAGTAATGAAACATAGGCCTACATGTCATCATTTCAGAAGAAATAATTAAAAGGTCGTATGAAAAGGCGATCTTTTGTAATGTAATGTAATGTAGCATAGGTGCTCATGTAGACAGAATTTCAAAATAGACCAACGTGCAGTGGGTTGAAGCAATTGTCTTCGCTTTCAAAAAATTAATAAACCCATTAAAGCCTCATCGGGGTTATGTTATGAGTTTTTGGACATTATGATTCGAATGCGACATGTTTCAAGTCAATAAAACATATCATATTCTGGATACGGTATTGTTTTCCTAATCACGAGTTTGGTGAATTAGACCGATACGAGTTGGTGCAGCACATGACCGATACGTCGTGTCCGAGTTATAAAGCGTTGACATGGCGTAACGTTTGTGAAACTTTAATGATACAACTTTACAGTTGCTTTAAAAAAATACACTTTCATAATTGTTAGAGCTTTTTTAATTACAAACGTAATTTTAAAAATGAAATCAAAATAGAATAAACGTATTTAAAGTGTATTTTCCTTGGCAAAGGTTTCTTAGTATTATCGTTTGTGCGCTAGAGGGGCGGACAAGGAACCCTAAAAATATAATGTTTTTACTGCAAACATTACAATAATTATTTACTAGAGACAACAAAAATGGTTGTTTTCAACTGAACCGTAATGGAGCTTGCTGCAAATTTCATAAATTACAAAACTCTGCTACTTCCAGTTCCAGTCTTCTTAACTTATATTAATGATAACACTTAACTGTTACGGTGTTTACAGTTTTGTAGGACTCTATTAAATTATCGAGAGTGGATAGAGCGGGCCTGACTCCAGCACATTTGGACGCAAGACCAATGTTAAGCCGATTTAATCGTATAGTGTACAAATATTGTTAGCAATTTGCTACCATCACGTATGCAGAGATTGCAGTTTCTTCCTCCATTATCCAATACAATCGACTTATACGAGTCATCGTGATAGGCTACTATTAGTATCGAATATAAACTTGCATTACTAGAATAACAAACTTTATGAGAGTGTTGTGAGCGTTCGCTGCTGGTGGCATCTTGCGGCAGTGTTCAACTACAATTAAACAAATAATAGTATTGGCCCCACCCCTCTCCTTACAGTTTGCAGCGTTCGTAGCGGCAGTTAGTCCAATTACATGGACTTTAGCCGCTAATATTGAGCACGCTTTTTATAATGGTGGCTGTACTTCTAGTACGTTTATGTTGAATGTCATTAATAAGACAACAATTACGTCATGCTACCGGAAGTAGCAAGCCACAATTAGTTCGCCTTACATCGGCAGATGCGACAGTGTGTAGGCTTGTTACCTAGCAAAACCGTTCACCATTCCAAATCGTACAAATTTTGCCTGCAACTCCTTTTTGAAAATATGAATAAATGTGTAGATTTCGTGTGTTCAGTTTGAAGGTGAGGCACGTCCTGCAGCTGGTAGAGGTTCTACGGTTTATTTGTAGAATTTTGTCAGAATCAGTCAGATCTTTACACTTCCCCTCTCGCGCATCGTTCTGCTAAGAAAAGACAACTCTTGTACTTTACACTTCCCCTCTCGCGCATCGTTCTGCTAAGAAAAGACAACTCTTGTACTTTACACTTCCCCTCTCGCTCATCGTTCTGCTAAGAAAAGACAACTCTTGTACTTTACACTTCCCCTCTCGCGCATCGTTCTGCTAAGAAAAGACAACTCTTGTACTTTACACTTCCCCTCTCGCGCATCGTTCTGCTAAGAAAAGACAACTCTTGTACTTTACACTTCCCTCTCGCGCATCGTTCTGCTAAGAAAAGACAACCCTTTGTACTTTACACTTCCCCTCTCGCGCATCGTTCTGCTAAGAAAAGACAACCCTTTGTACTTTACACTTCCCCTCTCGCGCATCGTTCTGCTAAGAAAAGACAACCCTTTGTACTTTACACTTCCCCTCTCGCGCATCGTTCTGCTAAGAAAAGACAACTCTTGTACTTTACACTTCCCTCTCGCGCATCGTTCTGCTAAGAAAAGACAACCCTTTGTACTTTACACTTCCCTCTCGCGCATCGTTCTGCTAAGAAAAGACAACCCTTTGTACTTTACACTTCCCCTCTCGCGCATCGTTCTGCTAAGAAAAGACAACCCTTTGTACTTTACACTTCCCCTCTCGCGCATCGTTCTGCTAAGAAAAGACAACTCTTGTACTTTACACTTCCCCTCTCGCGCATCGTTCTGCTAAGAAAAGACAACCCTTTGTACTTTACACTTCCCCTCTCGCGCATCGTTCTGCTAAGAAAAGACAACCCTTTGTACTTTACACTTCCCCTCTCGCGCATCGTTCTGCTAAGAAAAGACAACTCTTGTACTTTACACTTCCCTCTCGCGCATCGTTCTGCTAAGAAAAGACAACCCTTTGTACTTTACACTTCCCTCTCGCGCATCGTTCTGCTAAGAAAAGACAACCCTTTGTACTTTACACTTCCCCTCTCGCGCATCGTTCTGCTAAGAAAAGACAACTCTTGTACTTTACACTTCCCCTCTCGCGCATCGTTCTGCTAAGAAAAGACAACCCTTTGTACTTTACACTTCGCCTCTCGCGCATCGTTCTGCTAAGAAAAGACAACCCTTTGTACTTTACACTTCCCTCTCGCGCATCGTTCTGCTAAGAAAAGAAAACTCTTGTACTTTACACTTCCCCTCTCGCGCATCGTTCTGCTAAGAAAAGACAACCCTTTGTACTTTACACTTCGCCTCTCGCGCATCGTTCTGCTAAGAAAAGACAACTCTTGTACTTTACACTTCCCTCTCGCGCATCGTTCTGCTAAGAAAAGACAACCCTTTGTACTTTACACTTCGCCTCTCGCGCAGCGTTCTGCTAAGAAAAGACAACTCTTGTACTTTACACTTCCCCTCTCGCGCATCGTTCTGCTAAGAAAAGACAACCCTTTGTACTTTACACTTCGCCTCTCGCGCAGCGTTCTGCTAAGAAAAGACAAGTCTTGTACTTTACACTTCCCCTCTCGCGCATCGTTCTGCTAAGAAAAGACAACTCTTGTACTTTACACTTCCCCTCTCGCGCATCGTTCTGCTAAGAAAAGACAACCCTTTGTACTTTACACTTCGCCTCTCGCGCAGCGTTCTGCTAAGAAAAGACAACTCTTGTACTTTACACTTCCCCTCTCGCGCATCGTTCTGCTAAGAAAAGACAACTCTTGTACTTTACACTTCCCCTCTCGCGCATCGTTCTGCTAAGAAAAGACAACCCTTTGTACTTTACACTTCGCCTCTCGCGCAGCGTTCTGCTAAGAAAAGACAAGTCTTGTACTTTACACTTCCCCTCTCGCGCATCGTTCTGCTAAGAAAAGACAACTCTTGTACTGTACACTTCGCCCCTCGCGCATCGTTCTGCTAAGAAAAGACAACTCTTGTACTTTACACTTCCCCTCTCGCGCATCGTTCTGCTAAGAAAAGACAACCCTTTGTACTTTACACTTCGCCTCTCGCGCAGCGTTCTGCTAAGAAAAGACAAGTCTTGTACTTTACACTTCCCCTCGCGCAGCGTTCTGCTAAGAAAAGACAACTCTTGTACTTTACACTTCCCCTCTCGCGCATCGTTCTGCTAAGAAAAGACAACCCTTTGTACTTTACACTTCGCCTCTCGCGCAGCGTTCTGCTAAGAAAAGACAAGTCTTGTACTTTACACTTCCCCTCTCGCGCAGCGTTCTGCTAAGAAAAGACAAGTCTTGTACTTTACACTTCCCCTCTCGCGCATCGTTCTGCTAAGAAAAGACAACCCTTTGTACTTTACACTTCGCCTCTCGCGCATCGTTCTGCTAAGAAAAGACAAGTCTTGTACTTTACACTTCCCCTCTCGCGCATCGTTCTGCTAAGAAAAGACAACCCTTTGTACTTTACACTTCGCCTCTCGCGCATCGTTCTGCTAAGAAAAGACAACCCTTTGTACTTTACACTTCGCCTCTCGCGCAGCGTTCTGCTAAGAAAAGACAAGTCTTGTACTTTACACTTCCCCTCTCGCGCAGCGTTCTGCTAAGAAAAGACAAGTCTTGTACTTTACACTTCCCCTCTCGCGCATCGTTCTGCTAAGAAAAGACAACCCTTTGTACTTTACACTTCGCCTCTCGCGCATCGTTCTGCTAAGAAAAGACAAGTCTTGTACTTTACACTTCCCCTCTCGCGCATCGTTCTGCTAAGAAAAGACAACCCTTTGTACTTTACACTTCGCCTCTCGCGCATCGTTCTGCTAAGAAAAGACAAGTCTTGTACTTTACACTTCCCCTCTCGCGCATCGTTCTGCTAAGAAAAGACAACCCTTTGTACTTTACACTTCGCCCCTCGCGCATCGTTCTGCTAAGAAAAGACAAGTCTTGTACTTTACACTTCCCCTCTCGCGCATCGTTCTGCTAAGAAAAGACAACCCTTTGTACTTTACACTTCGCCTCTCGCGCATCGTTCTGCTAAGAAAAGACAACTCTTGTACTTTACACTTCCCCTCTCGCGCATCGTTCTGCTAAGAAAAGACAACCCTTTGTACTTTACACTTCGCCCCTCGCGCATCGTTCTGCTAAGAAAAGACAAGTCTTGTACTTTACACTTCCCCTCTCGCATCGTTCTGCTAAGAAAAGACAACCCTTTGTACTTTACACTTCGCCTCTCGCGCATCGTTCTGCTAAGAAAAGACAACTCTTGTACTTTACACTTCCCTTCTCGCGCATCGTTCTGCTAAGAAAAGACAACCCTTTGTACTTTACACTTCGCCTCTCGCGCATCGTTCTGCTAAGAAAAGACAACTCTTGTACTTTACACTTCCCCTCTCGCGCATCATTCATCGAAGAAAAGACAACCCTTTGTACTTTACACTTCGCCACTCGCGCATCGTTCTGCTAAGAAAAGACAACTCTTGTACCTTACACTTCCCCTCTCGCGCATCATTCAGCGAAGAAAAGACAACTCTTTGTACTTTACACTTCGCCTCTTGCGCATCGTTCTGCTAAGAAAAGACAACTCTTGTACTTTACACTTCCCCTCTCGCGCATCATTCAGCGAAGAAAAGACAACTCTTTGTACTTTACACTTCGCCTCTTGCGCATCGTTCTGCTAAGAAATGACAACTCTTGTACTTTACACTTCCCCTCTCGCGCATCATTCAGCGAAGAAAAGACAATCCTTTGTACTTTACACTTCGCCTCTCGCGCATCGTTCTGCTAAGAAAAGACAACTCTTGTACTTTACACTTCCCCTCTCGCGCATCATTCAGCGAAGAAAAGACAACCCTTTGTACTTTACACTTCGCCTCTCGCGCATCGTTCTGCTAAGAAAAGACAACTCTTGTACTTTACACTTCCCCTCTTGCGCATCATTCAGCGAAGAAAAGACAACCCTTTGTACTTTACACTTCGCCTCTTGCGCATCGTTCTGCTAAGAAAAGACAACTCTTGTACTTTACACTTCCCCTCTCGCGCATCATTCAGCGAAGAAAAGACAACTCTTTGTACTTTACACTTCGCCTCTTGCGCATCGTTCTGCTAAGAAAAGACAACTCTTGTACTTTACACTTCCCCTCTCGCGCATCATTCAGCGAAGAAAAGACAACCCTTTGTACTTTACACTTCCCCTCTCGCGCAGCGTTCTGCTAAGAAAAGACAACTCTTGTACTTTACACTTCCCTTCTCGCGCATCATTCAGCGAAGAAAAGACAACTCTTGTACTTTACACTTCCCCTCTCGCGCATCATTCAGTGAAGAAAAGACAACTCTTGTACTTTACACTTCGCCTCTTGCGCATCGTTCTGCTAAGAAAAGACAACTCTTGTACTTTACACTTCCCCTCTCACGCATCATTCAGTGAGGAAAATACAACCCTTTGTACTTTACACTTCCCCTCTCGCGCATCATTCAGCGAGGAAAATACAACCCTATATTCTTTACACTTCCCCTATACGCTAAGGGTGGTCTTAGCGCATCGTTCTTCTAAAAAATACAACCCTTTGTTCTTTACACTTTCCCTCTCGCGCACCGTTCTGCTAAGAAAAGACAACTCTTTTTACTTTACACTTCGCCCCTGCACGCATTGCACTGTGCAATTAGCATTTCATTTCGCTAAAAGATAACATAACTCGTTACAATAAGAAGTGCGTGAGTACAACGTGTGACGTGTGACCTCGATTAGGCTTATCCTGCTTTATAATTTGTAAACAACATTGAGAACATGAAAGCCGGAAAAACAGGAGCTGGTAAAGTACCGCCGGCTACTTTTAAAGCGATACACGAATGAATTATTCCATTTTTAAAGACACGTGTAACTTTCCTGTCGTTAGAACTGAACATGTAGGCCTAATGAATGTTGTATCCACACTGTGTGGGGTTTCAAAGAATCCGACTTCACCATTATAACCTGGCGGCTGTTCCACCATTCGGAAATGGTTGGACAGTTTTGATGGAAAACGTACTTGTCAATCCATAACTAAATGAATGTTACGCGTTAATAATTTACTTAGGCATTAAGATCACATTAAGATTTCAAATTACACTAAAAAAACAACTGAATCGTGACCTACGCTTAATTCATTTTTGTATTTTCAACGGAATGTGAAAATCGAAAATCTTGATTTATGCAGATTTTAACGTTGATTGCGACGATAAAATCAGTTTTGAAAGCATAAGATTTTCAATAAAAGCTTATGATTTTCCTTGAAACTACTGTACGGATTTGCTACGTAATAAACTGTTCACGTTATAACTAAAGTCTGTTTTTGTACCACCGGTTACTCAGGTGTAAAAAAGTGTCGAAAAAAGATCTAGTAGTAAAGATCGGTCCCAGGTCAGGGTCTTACCATGATGGTCGCTCCAACAGCTCATTTTCAAAAAAAGTTCGATAAAATTGTTCCTTTACCGTAATCACACCGAGCTGATTAATGTTTTACGTATGTTTTAAGAGAAACGTGGTTAAAGGCTTTGTCTCGAATTTGTCTCAAAACTCCTTTAACACATTTTGATTAATTAAGGCATTAGGAGACTGAAGCCTAAATAGTAAAAGTTTCCGTAACTTCAGTTCTGTTCAACTGTTTAGGCACGTATTGGCTGGCCAGTGTTTTCTGTTTGTGTTTAAGAAATTTTAATGGAACTTGCAAAATAAAATAATGGATTACAGTACAGTATCCTAGCTGAGAATCGAGAGTGAATTTATTGCGTTGTTTTAGGTTTACTGGGTGGAGGCGCCGAAGCCGACTTCGGGACAAATAAAACATTTATCTCCGACAGTAAAAGCTCTCAACATATCTTTTTAATAATTCCCTCCGACAAATAAGATGCCTATAAACGGTGGCCAACTTCCCGAAGGCGTCCCCTTGTCCTGATTGTTATCGCGGGACTTAAGCGGGGCTGGCAACGAACAAATAAAATTTTACGTTTGTTAACTGTGGCGACGGGATGACAAAGGTGCCTGGCGTGATTAATTAAATTTCCTTTATCGGAAGCAGGCAGTATCACAGCTGACGTTATGGAAGGAGGTTTTCCAAAAAGTGTAACATGAAAATTGGCCGCCTTTTAGAACTGCTGGCTAACGAATTTGTTCAACATATTTTTGAAATCATGAAATGTATAATATCTTGTACCAATACCAATTATGACAATAAATGTTTACACACACACGCACACACACACACACACACACACACACACACACACACACACACATATATATATATATATATTTATATATATATATATATATATATATATATATACACACACACACACACACACACACACACACACACACACACACACACACACACACACACATACACATATATATATGTGTAAAACATTAATATTAAAACATTTATATATATATATATATATATATATATATATATATATATATTTAATACACCTGCTTAATTTTTCTCAATATATGATGTGACTATAAGCCTACATACATTCAAATAAAAACTCATGACTGAAGCCGGTGTCTTTTACAGTTTTGAATAAAATGAAAAGAACCGAAAAGAAGCCGTGGACCGCCTGGAACCGGACCGGGACTTCTGAAGTGGTCACATACTGCCTGACAAATCGGTCAGAAATCAGAAATAGGTTTTGTAAGATCACCAGAGTAGTGCCTAGGCAAAGCGGGAGCGTGGCGCGCGGAGGCGGAGGGGGGTGGATCAAAGATTCAGAGTCAGTCAGGCCGGCGCGTCGTATCGATAACACGTGCACCGTTCTGCGCCCAAGCGCCCAACTCTTGGGGCAGATATGCCCTCGCGATAATCTTTAGTTTAATTAATAACATACAGCACCAGCACGCACCTGTCTCTTTCTCAAAAATCCTGTTATCTGCTTTTTTTGCTTAGGCGTATTTCCTGATTGTGGTGGCTAGGATATATTTACGTAATTTTGCTCTGTTCTGTCATGAGACTGGAGGGGCGGGGGAGGGATTATCAAAATACTTTCTTTTTATAATGTTTGTGGCCTCTGACTAAAAAGTGCCAAGAGACAGAACAGAATTACAATTACATGTTACACTAGTGTAGGTCTAAAGAGCATATCGTTAATGAACAATGAAACCAATTTTGGTTATGAAACACTTAATAAAATAAGGTTTAACGATTTTACATGAACATTACCTCTAAAACCGCCTTTGCAATCAAATATTCAAGAAGCCTTTCTGACAAACTTCATACAGTATTTGTAACTGCAATAAGATGCTTTCATGGTTGAAAGCATTTTTGGTGTTTAAAAAATATTTTCAGGAACAAGTCGGCAGGAATAAAGCACGTACCTTCCAGATCAGCGTGTTTACCGGCTGAATTTGCTGATCTGTTTCTGCTAGGTGACCTTGAGATGGCCTTGGAACGCCACGTTTGTTACGAGTTGCAAGGTGTCGATCTACGAGGCGGTGATAATCTCAAAGTCGATTTTGTTTATAATAAACAACTATGACATACCGACCTGTCTCGCTCCCCGCTCCCCGCTCACGCGATATTTCTTATCTTCACAAACTTAAACAGGCTTCGACCGATGCAAATTTTAACGCTGATTACTTTGGTGAAATCATATGTTCAAAAATGTGTTACGATTTCTTAAGATATGAAAAAGACGCCATTTTAAAAATTTATAACGGATTTACAAAGTAACCTGCCAAGTTTAAATATAGGCTAAAACGTGTCTGTCCGATCCAGTAGTTCGTATAATGGCATATACAAGTGTTTCGTAACGTATATTCAGTCATTTATACGACTTAAGATTGTAATGTTTTAACGCATCTCTATCGTCTTAACGGTAGGCCTAAGACACTTACTTTCTCGCAGATAACAATGAGTAGTGCACGTCTCAGACCAATTCGTGCAGCCTGAGTGGTTTTTCCATTACTTGCGTCCTTTAAGTCCTGCTTTAGTCTACGGTTACATTTTGCTCAGCGGCATCCAAACAGAAACACTCTGGTCCTTGCAACAAATTTTAAATAAAGGGAATTGTCGGTTCCCGGTTAAATCTATCAAACAAAATAATCGCGGCACTTGACGTGATAGAAGCGAATTTAAAAAAATAATATATTCACCTTATATATATATATATATATGTATATATATATATATATATATATATATATATATATATATATATATATATATATATATATATATATATATATATATATGTATGTATGTATGTATATATAAATCCCCGCAGGGGGGTGCAGACTAGCTGCACCTATTAAGAGGATTTAGACGTCCCTCGCGGTACCCGAGTCTAATACACACTTACACTTACAACACTACACTTACGACTTTAGAGCCGCCTCGGTGGCCTAGTTGATAGCGTACTGGGATTTCACCCCGAGGACCCGGGTTCGATTCCCGGCCAGGGCTTGGCATTTTCATACGCTATAAATCATCCCATCGTCTGCATTAGTCCAAGTGTGCACAATAGTCGGACGTTAAACACACAAAAAAAAACGACTTTAACACTTTACACTCACACTTACATATAGAGATGCGATAATATTATCAATGTGCTTTTCGCCTTAAAATAACAAATATATATTAATCAACATTTTTGAAAACTGATTTTGCGTCATAATCAGCGTTAAAATCTGCACAATTGTGTATTTTAAATTACATGGAAGTTGAAAATTTAAAACGTAAATTTGAACGCCGATTATTATTTAGAAATCAGATTTTGAAAGAAGTAGCCTAAAAAAGTTATAGGTTACAGTAAGAACGGCCGCTAACACATTGAACACGTGAACACAAATAATGTGCGAGCCTAATATTTGTGCAACGGTTAGTAGAGTGTAAATCAAGTGGAACTGTTAGTACGGCGAAGCTGCCAGAACCAATACTGACATAATGATGAATGGGTCCCTCTGGACTTAGGGCCATGTCACCAGGAATAGGGGCTTAGCCGACTTGTATATTTCATTTGCCTTCTGCACAAGGCTTATGTTTACCTTCGCGTCGATTCTGTACGTTTGGGCCGCTAATCCAATCGATCGAATCGGACAACAGTTATGCACAAATCTTTTCACAAGTGACAATGACTCCTGCATTCTATGTAGGCCTACTTACGGGAACCGAGAAGGCACTTGGTAAACTCGTGTTTTTATTAGACTTGCGTTACACTTAAACAAAAATACATTTTTTGATAGTTTTTTCATGCTTTTCTTTATAATGAATTTTGCAAATTATATTGAGAAATAATTGTTAAATTTAGCATTCCAGTGCTGTAGTGCGTATGAACAAATTCAAAGTTATATCTGGAATGCCTCCTAAGAAAAGTACATTATTGTTGGAAATTTGCTTCTATTATGTCAACAAAACAGGTTACACAACACCGAACATATGAAGTAGTAAATAAAATAATTATGATTAATAAACTGGCTAGTCTTTTTAAACTGAGTAATTATGTTTTTATTCGTATATTTGCCATATTTTTATTGTTTGTAACATATGTTTAATGAAAATATTTCGCATTCACCAATATTTTACAACTCATCGACAATTTCTCCACTCATATCGTGTTTGTTTAGTTCAAATTGTCGAGACATTTTCTATACACACTTATTTAGTATTAATAAATTTTTTCAATTTATCGTTTAAAATTCCTTAACTGTAATCGATTGTAAATCGATAACCTTTTAATTAAATGAAATTACAAGTCGATTGAATAATTTGAAAGTATTAGAAGTTGTGGTTAGGTGTATCAGGAAAGGCATCGGGTTGTAACGCTAACGCTAAAAAGCTTAGTTAAATATTTGCAATAGTAGCCTATGTTTAAGTGATACGTGCGTAACCCCGTCTGCCCCACCACATTCTGCTATTTTGACGGCACAACGGAGTGGGGGGGAGGAGTTAAGCAGACAGGTCTGAGCCGAGGCGCAGCATCCTCAGCCCTCAGTGTCTGTGTACGAGCAAAGCGATTTTAGTTTATTTAATATTTTCGCTTCTTACCGCCGTATTTGTACAGTGTTTGTCGTGTACAGTGCTTCTCATTAATTTTACACTGTTACACTGTTAATACGGAATCTGTGTGTAACGCTAGGTCTAGTGGTACATTTTTTGCGCTGTGCGGATCGATTGTGTAGGGAGTGCGCGCGCAGACTGGAACAGCGGCCAGAGAGCGCTGCGTCGCCAAACACCGGCTCGGCAGCCAGACATGTTCAGTGCGTTGTCGAGTGAGTGTGTTTGCGAGCGGTTCTGCTGCGGTCTTGTATACGATGTGTGTGGCGGACTGGGTGCCTAGCGCTCGGTCCTCCGGTATTCGTCCGGTATACTTGTGACGCGGAAACTATTATGGAGACGCTTATCGGACAACAAGCATATAATCCGCATCTCAAGAAAGTGCTCAAAACGTATCAGCTGAGTGCGGTAAAAAGTCTGCAAGGACCGAGTACAGTGTTGTGCGCCGAAGAGTCCGCGACAGTTCCAAAAAAGAAATCGGTGGAATCATCGCCCGAACCTTTTGTCACGCCCCCGCCCCTTCCGATTCAGCAACTGCCGATACTAACTACCCCGGATCGGTCGAGGAGCGAACGTTCAGAAACGGTTTTAGAAGGCGAAAGTATTTCCTGCTTCGTGGTCGGAGGAGAGAAGAGACTCTGTCTTCCGCAGATTTTAAACAGTGTGTTAAGGGATTTCAGTTTGCCGCAGATAAACCAAGTGTGCGACGAATTGCAGATATTCTGTTCTCGGTGTAACCCGGACCAATTGGAAGTGTTAAAGTTTTCCGGGATATTACCGTCCAGTGCGCCTTCCTGCGGGCTGATCACGAAAACGGACGCCGAACGTTTGTGCAGCGCTCTGCTCCACCGTTGGCATCCTCCTCCCACCGTGCCGGATAAATCCGTCTGTCTTCAGTTAAAAGTTTATCACGAGTGTTTCGGCAAGTGTAAAGGCTTGTGCATGCCGGAGTTATACACGGACATAAATGCCAGGTGCATCGAGTGTATGGAGTGCCGCGGACTGTTCTCACCTCAGACGTTCGTCTGTCACGCTCATCGGAACCTGGAAGTACGTACCTGCCACTGGGGATTCGATTCGAGCAACTGGAGGTCGTACCTTCTGCTCGTCGAGGATCAACCGGATTCGGAGAGAGGAGAGAAAATACTGGACCTCTTTAAAAAACAACACTGCGGGACGGAAACTGTGTTCAAACGGAAACAGGTAGGCCTGCAGTAACATTTTATATCAAATACGGCTTCGCCACCAACACAAAGGTTTAGCTACTCCCACGTAATCTGGTAGGCGTATCCTAAATTCCTGTCCAAATGCGATTGCAAAATCACTAGGCCCCGACCTTATTTTATTATTTTCATGAGCACAATTGTTCTGAGTGTATTGTATAACCACTTGTTAATAGAATAATGCAATGAAATACGGTATTTGAATAGGAACACTAAATCTGACGTTTTGTGAACAATTCCGGAACGTTTGCCATTATTGTCAAGTTACTTAGGCCTATGTTGTTTTAGCAGGGCTGTTTTCCTAATAGATGCAATATTACGTTGATTTTGATCTTTCTATCGTTTTGAGGTCTTCAAGTTGCAAAGTGTGTTTTTTATTTGATCGTCCTCAATAATTGACCGATTTTGTTGAAATCTAACATGTAGGCCTAGATCTGTTTCCGATAGCTCGCTGCCATCTTTTGGATCAAAATAAATACCGACTGAATGAAACGTTTACCCCCCAAACTGAACAGTTGGCATAATTTTATAAATTGGTTAATCAGATTTTATTTATTATACATAAAGTTTTATAACGAAATGAATGTAGCAGCCATTTTCGGTCCGGCAACAGCCTAAATCTGACCGCAGTCGAGCCTATTTTCAAACCGTAAATATCTTTTATTTCAGATTTGTAACGCAGATTTAATTGTTCATATATGCAGCAAAATTTGATGTTCGCTTGTAGCAACTGTTTACAAAATCTGGTTAGATTTAAATTAACAAATAAAAATAGCCTAGGCTTATTGCGTGTTTGAACAGTTGTGAAATATTGAAACAATACGTCATTCGTTTAACTAATCTAGTTTTTACATAAACTATAAAACCAAGGTGAATAGGATCTTTTTTGTGTGTCTAGTCATTGACTAGTGCTGCAAGAAAACAAATGCATTTAATTTATAAAACCGGTTTCAGACCTATTTATTAAAATTAGAATAAAAATATACGATAATAAATAATGTTAAATGTAGGACTGTTAAAGGGCATTTTGTACTGCATAATAATATAATAATGGAGCTAACGTGATTGTTGGGAATTCGCAAAAACTTACAAATTTAATAATAATACAGTCAACAGTTTTAATAGCACGTAATTTTTGTACGTAAGATTAAGGTTAACAATTGCGAAGTTGAATCTATAACACTGTCAAGTTAGTTAGGCAAACGGTGAAATGAGATTTTCTAAAACATACAAATATGGTATTTTAAAGATATTAAGACCGCCATTTTGAAACGGTTGAAAGGACTTTGCTGCGCAACGAACCGTTCTAATGTTGTAGAGCCAATTTTTGCGCCAAGTGGATCAAATCTGCGACCAAAACGGGAACAGTAGAGCGATAGGTTTATATGTAAGCAGCCCGTAATGTACAAGCAGGACTGTGCGATACAAGCGCTCTAGATCTGTCATTTTCGGTGCTCATTTTATATAATATGTAAGTGTTGTCGGCAATCCGCTCCAGCGATAAGCTTCGTGCCGCGAGAGTGTGGGAAGGTGCTATCCATAATGGATAGGCCTACACAATGCTATAACTATAAACATTACTTCTCCACAGCATCATTTGACCTTGACACCCCCCCACCTTACATTGGGCAGGTCAAAGGCCGCCGATTATAGCGAATGTCCTCAGAAGGGCATGCAATTTCTTCAGGTAGATTTTACGCTACCTACTGGTTAGGTACATTTTTTTAGCCGGATTCCTATAATTATGAGTCATGTAATTCCTTGACGCGTTTCGGAAAGTCGCCATCTTCAGCATGCGCTCATTACAAAACAATCTGAAAACTAATCAGTAAATGTATGCTAAATACAGGGTCTGCCCGAAAATAATATGGCGAAGTTAGAAGAACATATTCATAATTGTTGGGATTAATTCCGTTAGTCATGTTTTACGGAAAATATCATTTCTGGTCGGATGTTTAATAATTTTAAATTACGTTTTAATAAAAAAAAAAAGAATTTAAAAATTAGTTATGGTTTGGAATGCATAGTTTCAAATTTGTACCGTGACCGAAAATGCCATAAACATTCTTGTCGGCGACAGCGTTTATATTTTAACTCGACCGAAGTTTGTCCCGGCGCGCAGCTGTAGCCTATCGATGTGTGGCAAAACAAAATTAAATTAAAAAAACGATTACGTAAGATGACATTGTGATGCGTCACTTTTGTACAAAATAATTTTGGGAACAATTTGGACCTTTTAAAAATAAATTTTATCTTTATTTTTTTTTTAATTAAACACCTTTAAAACACTATAAATTAACATTAAACATTTTCAAATTTCTTTCTATAAATAAAAATCGAAGTGGATGTATCAAAGCGTCATTTGCATAGTTTTATTGCGTAGGCTTTCAAGGATTGTCTCACTCAGTGTAGGCCTAACCATTGGAAACGGTCCGAGTTCATTTTCGTATTTCCCATGTAATTTGAAAATGTAAAATTGATTTTTGCAAATTTTAACGCTGTTGTTAATTTGCTTCCATCACGTCTGCGAGACAGTTGTGTGAACTATTCAGGAACCGCCAATGTACACGAAAGCAAATTGGAACGTGAATCCGTATGGGCCAAACCTTGATCCTAAAATAAACTTAGATTGTACGTTGAATGAAGTGTAGGATATTGGTGCCGTAGTGTATACAGTTTGTGTGTGTGTGTGCGCGCGCGCGCGTGTGTTTAGAACTAATGTTTGCAAATTCGGTTCGAATATTTTAATATTAATACAATTTTGAAATTTAAAATGCTAACTTACGCATATTTTAATACTCATTGTTATATTTAAAGCAGATTTTTAAATGGCGTTATTAGTAAAAGTAATAATATTAGAAAATAGCTTCTATCACAACAGCGATGTAATGAAGTAGGGCCTATTTGCGTGTAAATCCCAAGGTTTATTGGCGGTAATTGTAGGGCCAGTGAGCCTAGCAAGGCCTGAGCTATAGCGTACACTACGCCCACTTTGATTAACATTATCATCGTTTTAAAACGTCCATTGTTAGAGACGAATTTTCTGTAATTATACAATACAAGTAGGCCCTACTGCAGGGACTGTCTCGCTTGGTGAAAGAAGCGACTGTACACTGATGTATAAGTTCGAAGTGCAAACGTAACAGCAAAATAATTTCCTGCCAAACTGTGAACATTATCCATGACGGAGTCTGAAACGAACATTAAATTCAAAAGGACCCAGACCCAGACTCGGGACCGTAATATAAGCACCGAACCTAATTTCTAAGGCAGAGATAATTTTTTGAGCGGTTGTTAAAAATTGTATATAACTCTGTACGGGCATATATTTCTGTGTGTATTATTTTAGCGTTCGTAATGTCGGGCCATTGTTGTACAAACTTGACACAACAAATGGTTTTGGTGATAGCTGGGGCGAATTAGTTGTCATCAAAATTCGTCCAAACATTTGCAAATGATAGCCACCCAAACTAATATGTCTGAGGCCAGATTCCGTAAAGTTGTGATATTGTGCTTGCCGCAGTCATTAAGTAGCGTCTCATTTAGATTTATTGTAATTACTTTTCTTACTTTGATTAGGCTAATCGGTTTCAATTTTATCTTCATATTTTACAAATACTAAAAGTAGTTTTATTCTTCACATTTTACAAATAGACTACTATTTATTCTTCTCATTTTACAAATACTAAAAGCAATTTTATTCTTCACATTTTACAAATAATATTTAGCAGTTTTATTCTTAACATTTTACAAATACTATTTAGCAGTTTTACTCTTCACATTTTACAGATACTAAAAGCAATTTTATTCTTCATATTTTACAAATACTAAAAGCAGTGTTATTCTTGAAATTTTACAAATACTATTTAGCAGTTATTCTTAACATTTTACAAATAATATTTAGCAGTTTTATTCTTAACATTTTACAAATTCTAAAAGCAATTTTACTGTTCACATTTTACAAATTCTAAAAGCAATTTTACTGTTCACATTTTACAAATTATAAAAGCAATTTTATTTTTTTTCCGGCGAAAAACCTTTAAGGTTTTCATCGCCGACAATTTTATTCTTAACATTTTACAAATACTAAAAGCAGTTTTATTCTTCACATTTTACAAATTCTAAAAGCAATTTTACTCTTCACATTTTACAAATATTAAAAGTAGTTTTATTCTTAACGTTTTACAAATACCAAAAGCAGTTTTATTCTTAACATCTTACAAATACTATTTAGCAGTTTTATTCTTAACATTTTACAAATACTAAAAGCAATTTTATTCTTCACATTTTTCAAATACTATTTAGCAGTGTTATTCTTCACATTTTACAAATATTATTTAGCAGTTTTACTCTTCACATTTTACAAATTCTAAAAGCAATTTTACTCTTTTCATTTTACAAATAGTAAAAGCAGTTTTATTCTTAATATTTTACAATTACTAAAAGCAATTTTACTCCTCACATTTTACAAATACTAAAAGCAATTTTATTCTTAACATTTTACGAATACTAAAAGCAATTTTACTCTTCACGTTTTACAAATACTATTTAGCATTGTTATCTTCATATTTTACAAATACTATTTAGCAATTTTATTCTTCACATTTTACAAATACTAAAAGCCATTTTTGGAAAATGCGTACCAGAAAACGATGCTATTAAAGTTGCGGAGTTGTATTCAGTATTTGCTCTGTTTCTGGCATTGAGGCTTCGGAAAGTCTTTGTTCATCGGGGCGAAACATTTATATAAAACAACCCGCCTTTGTTTACATCTATTTAGCCTAAGTTTTGTTGTTAGGTTGCTGACACTGATATTCTAGGGGCATAGCGAAATTCCTTGCACGCGCTTCTCCTTCCCAAAAATAGCCCAATGACAGTTATTTTCGGATCTCCGCTAGTCTATTTTCGAATCTCCCCTGTAACAGAAAACACACAGGCAAGACAAACACGCACAGATACGAGATAAGGCGAGTTGACTCTCGGTTTCGTGGCTGTCAGATTCCATTTGACTCGGCGCAAACACAAAAAAACCAAGAAATAGTTCATTTTCTGGAAATGGTAGCGTCCGTAGCCTTGTGCTGCTGCCAATATTTCGTGACCAAAATAAACTCTTTATGAAGAAAATTATGTTAGCGGCTTGACGGACTATCGTGAAATTTCGTTGTAACAATGGATGTGCTTCTCCACTACAGTTGCAGCAAGTCCAGTAGTTCCCTCCTCTTCCAGCCAGTTTACTTTTACAATTTGAATCTTCTCTCATAACAAAATAATTGTTAAAGTTTAGACGTTCAACACTTCGCTCCAATTTGAATCTTCTCTCATAACAAAATAATTGTTAAAGTTTAGACGTTCAACACTTCGCTCCAATTTGAATCTTCTCTCATAACAAAATAATTGTTAAAGTTTAGACGTTCAACACTTCGCTCAATTTGAATCTTCTCTCATAACAAAATAATTGTTAAAGTTTAGACGTTCAACACTTCGCTCCAATTTGAATCTTCTCTCATAACAAAATAATTGTTAAAGTTTAGACGTTCAACACTTCGCTCCAATTTGAATCTTCTCTCATAACAAAATAATTGTTAAAGTTTAGACGTTCAACACTTCGCTCCAATTTGAATCTTCTCTCATAACAAAATAATTGTTAAAGTTTAAACGTTCAACACTTCGCTCAAATTTGAAACTTCTCTCATAACAAAATAATTGTTAAAGTTTAGACGTTCAACACTTCGCTCCAATTTTAATCTTCTCTCATAACAAAATAATTGTTAAAGTTTAGACTTCAACACTTCGCTCCAATTTGAAACTTCTCTCATAACAAAATAATTGTTAAAGTTTAGACGTTCAACACTTCGCTCCAATTTGAAACTTCTCTCATAACAAAATAATTGTTAAAGTTTAGACGTTCAACACTTCGCTCCAGTTTTAATCTTCTCTCATAACAAAATAATTGTTAAAGTTTAGACGTTCAACACTTCGCTCCAATTTTAATCTTGTCTCATAACAAAATAATTGTTAAAGTTTAGACGTTCAACACTTCGCTCCAATTTTAATCTTCTCTCATAACAAAATAATTGTTAAAGTTTAGACGTTCAACACTTCGCTCCAATTTTAATCTTCTCTCATAACAAAATAATTGTTAAAGTTTAAACGTTCAACACTTCGCTCAAATTTGAAACTTCTCTCATAACAAAATAATTGTTAAAGTTTAGACGTTCAACACTTCGCTCCAATTTGAAACTTCTCTAATAACAAAATAATTGTTAAAGTTTAGACGTTCAACACTTCGCTCCAATTTGAAACTTCTCTCATAACAAAATAATTGTTAAAGTTTAGACGTTCAACACTTCGCTCCAATTTGAAACTTCTCTCATAACAAAATAATTGTTAAAGTTTAGACGTTCAACACTTCGCTCCAATTTGAAACTTCTCTCATAACAAAATAATTGTTAAAGTTTAGACGTTCAACACTTCGCTCCAATTTTAATCTTCTTTCATAACAAAATAATTGTTAAAGTTTAGACGTTCAACACTTCGCTCCATTTTGAAACTTCTCTCATAACAAAATAATTGTTAAAGTTTAGACGTTCAACACTTCGCTCCATTTTGAAACTTCTCTCATGACAAAATAATTGTGGCGCACAACTGTCTCGCAAACGTGATAGGAGCCTTTTTACAAAATATGTTTTCTTTTAGAAATTCGGATCCCATCAATATTGTTAATAATAAAACCTGCGTAAATTTGCACTGAAAATACGCAAACGAATCCTAACCGCCGTCAAATTAAAATTTATTTCAACTGGTTTAGAAATTTGAAAATGCTAATTTATGCAGTTTTTAACGCTGATTACGATGGTGAAACAAAAATATCACGATTTTCTAAAAATTTTAAAGACCGCCATTTTGAAACTGTTAAATGAATTGTGCTCGGTAAGCAAAGTATCGTATCGCTTTCGTTGCGGAACATTGTCAGTTACACGGTAAGGACATTGTAGGTCACGGTAAGGGTAACATTGTACACCAGAGGTATGAAGGAAAACTAAATTGCTTCCAAATTTCCGACAATAATATTTTTTATCTGCACCTAGTCATGGAAAAATCTAACTGCAACAACGTTAAAGTTTGTATAACATGCTTGCATATAACGTTTGTAAACTGCATTGAAAATACGAAAGCGAATTGTGGACAGCGTCAGAAACATTGAGCACAATTGCCTGGAATTTCAGTGTTCCAACCTCAGTAGTGTATGGAGCGGCCATTATGGTTACATCCAGGATCTAGGTAAACAATTTATATATCGCGCGCGTGTTTATGTGCCGATTTGATTTAAACTTGGCGCGAATACCGTACACTAATACGTAACCCAACAAATTCTATTCAACAGTTTCAAAATGGCTGTTTCAAATCTATACAAATCACGACTTCTTCGACATTTTTTCTTAATCCTAATTTACCGTGGTAATCAGCTTTTAAAATTGAATTGTCGGTTTTTCTTAATTAGGCTGCATATCAAGTTCCTGTATTTACTTGCAAAACAAACTAATTATGTTTGTCTATAGGCTGCTGGAGTTACTAGTTATCTGCGCATAGCATGCAGCTCGTCTAATGCATGCTTTCATGCAGTGTGGCCATGCATAATGCATGACAGTATTGCATGCTGAATCCAAGGTCACTACAACTCCAAATCGCATTTAGCTAGTTTCAGTATGTTTAAAACAAGTAGGGCCTAATAATGGTTAATTTGCACAGTTTTATGTAAATAAACAAATCAATTACCTTACCCCATTATCGCTGCATTATTACTGCAGCGAACTTGCTTGTCTTTGTTTTTGATTCACCATCGTATCGGCGTTAAAATCTTCATAAATTAATATTTTCAAACTTTTAAATCAGCGTATACTGATACTGAAATATGATTGTGGAGCGTGACCGCAGTGGGATTCAGAAGACGGGGTCTTACCATGATGGCCGTCGCCGATACAGTGGAACCGTATTTGTGGGTTGTGACGTCACTCGCAACTCAAGCCTATAGCGTTACTGTATTGACCTCGACGAGTTCACTCGAGCGTTCCGAATCAATCTTGGCATAATAGCTTGGACCGATTCACAATGGCGATCTTTCCAAATCTAGAAAATAAAACATTTTTCGAAAATGTAATTTTCTTACTAACCAGAGATATAGATTTGCAGAAATTAATTTCTTAAAAAATTACATTGAAATTACGGTTACATAGCCTATGTAACGGCGATCAGGGTTCATGTTCGTGTTTTTAATGAACTGTGTGTTTGTGTGTTTGCATCCCTTGACCTTGAACAAAACAGATTTGTGTTTCGTTTCATAATGTCTGTCTTTACTCCTGTCACGTCTTGCTTCGGACAAACAAAAGCCGTTTATCTCGGAGCCGCTGCTGCCTAATGCTTGGTGACATTCCCAAGGATCGCCGTAAATCATCGAGACGGAACGGCGTCCTAGATTGGGATTTAGAGCATCTGTGCGTGCGTCTTGTTGGGCAATTTGGTCCCGTTTTGGCGGAGGTTAATATTAGCTAATCCCGTCCCTGTCGCTCATTTTATGTTTACGTGGTGACCAAAAAGAATAAACTTCACACAGACGTGTCTGGTCGGTTTCCTTTGCTGCGCTCACTCGCTCGATATGTGACCGATAATCGATCATCAGATTAACGGTTTCGAGAAATTATGTCTCTTTTGCTTTTCTTCCGACAGCTTGTTGCCAATGTTTACGTGGTGACCAAAAAGAATAAACTTCACACAGACGTGTCTGGTCGGTTTCCTTTGCTGCGCTCACTCGCTCGATATGTGACCGATAATCGATCATCAGATTAACGGTTTCGAGAAATTATGTCTCTTTTGCTTTTCTTCCGACAGCTTGTTGCCAATGTTTACGTGGTGACCAAAAAGAATAAACTTCACACAGACGTGTCTGGTCGCTTCCCTTTGCTGCGCTCACTCGCTCGATATGTGACCGATAATCGATCATCAGATTAACGGTTTCGAGAAATTATGTCTCTTTTGCTTTTCTTCCGACAGCTTGTTGCCAATGTTTACATGTTTAACAATTATTTCATCAAAAATGCGAAAGCAATTTTTAATTAACCTAGCGAAGCGAGGTCTCGGCGTGTGGTTTGTGTGTTTCGCAATTTTGGCCGAGTGCACATTGAGGCTATGTTAGACTCGGGTACCGCGAGGGACGTCTGCACCCTTGTATAAAGTCCAAGCCGCCTCGGTGGCCTAGTTCATAGCGTACTAGGCTTTCAACCCGAGGCCCGGGTTCGATTCCCGGCCAGGGCTTGGCATTTTATACGCCAGTCATGAAATGATCCCATCGTCTGCATTAGCCCAAGTGTGCACAATAGTCGGGCGTTAAAAAAAAATGTATAAAGTCCGAACGGCATATGTGTAAGATTTTTCCCCATTCACTTTCGTCTCGTCTCAAGATGGCGGGCTGTGATTCAACGTTGAGAGTAGTTGCTGGTTATTTCCAGTAATACTGGCTGACCGGCAAAACGTTACCATAATGTTGACAGCTTTCTTGAGAAAGAGCATAAAATTTCCAGTAAAGTTGGTCCAGTAACAGTTTTCGTAAATATTACGGTTACCGCTTTAATTGGCGGCAAATGTCGCGAGGTGAAGTAGGGACTCACGGCATGCCACATGCCACATGCCATTACAGTGGGCTCACGGACGATCGGGTGAGTAGGTTTGTTTATCAGTATGCAGAGCGTCACAACAAATACTGTATAATACAGATAAGTTATCTAGCGCAGTATTTGTGTGGGGTTCGGAGCATACATAACATTAAATATAGCCTATATGTGACATTTGTCATTACTTGTGCACAACGTGAGGTCACTTAACAACTACGGACTGTTCCACTGGAGGCAGATGTTAGAAACACGCAACATAAATAAAGGCACGTTTCGTCATAGACCACCTGACATGTTACGATGGTGTGATCAGATTTTCAAAAGTTTGTAAAATAAGTGTTTTTAAAGATTTACAATGGCAGCCATTTTGAATCGAGTGGACGCATTTTGCTGGGTAACCAATTTGTCTAAGCTTTTACTAAAATAACCTTTTGCGCCAAGTTTGAATCTATTTTTTTTTTTTTAACGTCCGACTATTGTGCGCACTTGGGTTAATGCAGACGATGCGATGATTTATAGCGTATGAAAATGCCAAGCCCTGGCCGGGAATCGAACTCGGGTTCTCGGGGTGAAAGCCTAGTACGCTATGAACTAGGCCACCGAGGCGGCTAGTTTGAATCTAATAGACCTTTCTAATGTTATCTTTCTTATAATATATTATTACGCTAAGCATTCTTATCGGTTTTGTACCAAAAATAAGGACCTGCGTTATTGCAGCTACGAGGTAGGCCTACCTTGAGGTTCTTCGGAACTCCGGGCAACTCTCACGCCTCGTACAGTAAAGTCAAATTAAATGAAAACGGATAAAAGGTCTGTACACAAATTCAGGTGTAATATAAAATGTTTCCGTCAGAGTGCAGCACAATGCAGGCAGGCATAGGCGACAGAAGTAATTGTATGACTACGAAAACATTGTTGAAAGCAATATTTAAATTATTACTGTATCCCAAATCTTAAATAATTATTGACTGAATCGGTTTTGAAAGTAGAATCAGTAAGACAATCTAAGCGAGTTCTAATATGTAAACGTTATTAAATAAAAGTGCGTTTTTATTAAACGGTAAATACTGTAGCCTCATTTGTAGCCTAAATATTGCAATAAGGTACAATGTTAGAATTCAGTACTAATTTTATAGGTTATAGTTTTAAATATGAACAAGGCATATTGTATTAATATTGCTTGAATGTAACTTTGCTGCACTTTGTTGTGTATTACCCGCATTTTGCCACTAGTCCATAAAACATTAAACTCTCACGCAAAATACAGGTCGGACCATTGCGTCTTTTAACTGTTTCAAAATGTTGTCATTCCACATCGTAGCCTAACTCTTACTTTACACTTTTAACAAAATTCACGTTTGATTTCAATGTAATTTTAAAAGTTTAAAATGCTGATGTGTGCATATTTCCTTGCTCATTATGGTGATGGAATCCGATTTTTAAACGATTGTCAGATTAAACAGATGTCATAAATTAGCTTCTATCACACTGTATAGGCTACTAAGTTCAGATTTATTTTAATAAATTCGGATAGCAACTGTATTTTTGCTTTTAAATTCCGAAGTTAGCATGTTCTATACAGCCGTTATATACAGTGATAACACGCTAACAGAAAACCGAGTCTTCCTTCACAGAAGTGAACTGTGTAATCTTTGAATCTGTGTAGGCCTATACTAGGCTGCGACCTTAGGCACACAGACCTTGACGTCTTTTTGTTAAAAATAAACTTTACATAATTTCAAGACGAAGCATGAATAACGGTAACCAAGAAAGGTTAAACTTCTGCACAAGTAACTAGAAATAACTGAACTGATAACCTCCCCCCTCCCTGGCTGACGTGATGGAATCAAACTTTGTCTTCAATAAGAACGAGCAGTTCTTTAGTTGCTGCGACATTCTTTCTACGGATATCGCTAATAATTTCACTAATTTCAGTAGTTTTTTTGTAATGCAATAGCCACTCGGGCATCGGGGCATCGGTGATTAGCGGCTATGCTTGGCAGATGGTTAACGGCTAAAAGGCGAATTAAAAGTGCGCGAGTTTTTAAATTATAGAGCAGACTCTCGTTTTAAGAAATAACAGCTGCAGCGGAAACGGCTCTTCTCAAAAAATGTTGTTTTTACGAAGTTTAGTAGCCTACTGCTAAGTATAGGCCTATGTTAGGTTCGCGATCAGTAATCACATAGCATACACAAGTAGCAAGGCTCTTTCCGAAACCTACTTATTATAACACTATACAGTTGTAGCCTTTTATGGACTAGTTGTCAACGAACAGATCAGATTTTATATTTTCAAAGTTTTAGCGTAGATTTATATTCTTATTGAAACAAGAAAGAACTAAAATATGATAAATATGATGACCTGTAACTTTGCTATAGAGAATGTGTTCAAACGTTCTGCTTTTTATGATTAATTTTTTAGTAATGTTGAGTCAAAAACACTTCTAAATAATCACGGCAAGCAACTGTTCTCCGATTTAATAGAAATGAATTTCCTATAATTTATTTCCTTATCTTACTTCTTTATAAAAACTTGGCCGCCGTTTTTTAAACTGTAGTTTTATATGTAAGCCTGCTATAGTGTTTACTTGGTCTTACTTTTTTAAACAGTTTCATATTTAGGCATATAGTGTTTACTTGGTCTTACTTTTTTAAACAGTTTCATATTTAGGCATATAGTGTTTACTTGGTCTTACTTTTTTAAACAGTTTCCTATTTAGGCATATAGTGTTTACGTGGTCTTACATTTTAAAACAGTTTCATATTTAGGCATAGCCTATAGTGTTTACTTGGTCTTACTTTTTAAAACAGTTTCATATTTAGGCATATAGTGTTTACTTGGTCTTACTTTTTTAAACAGTTTCCTATTTAGGCATATAGTGTTTACGTGGTCTTACTTTTTTTAAACAGTTTCATATTTAGGCATAGCCTATAGTGTTTACTTGGTCCTACTTTTTAAAACAGTTTCATATTTAGGCATATAGTGTTTACTTGGTCTTAACATTTTAAAACAGTTTCATATTTAGGCATATAGTGTTTACGTTGTCTTACTTTTTAAAACAGTTTCATATTTAGGCATAGGCTATAGTGTTTACGTGGTCTTACTTTTTAAAACAGTTTCATATTTGCCTAAAATATAGTGTTTAGTGGTCTTACTTTTTTAAACAGTTTCATATTTAGGCATATAGTGTTTACGTGGTCTTACTTTTTTAAACAGTCATATTTAGGCATATAGTGTTTACTTGGTCTTACTTTTTGAAACAGTTTCATATTTAGGCATATAGTGTTTACTTGGTATTACATTTTAAAACAGTTTCATATTTAGGCATATAGTGTTTACTTGGTCTTACATTTTAAAACAGTTTCATATTTAGGCATATAGTGTTTACTTGGTATTACATTTTAAAACAGTTTCATATTTAGGCATATAGTGTTTACTTGGTCTTACATTTTAAAACAGTTTCATATTTAGGCATATAGTGTTTACTTGGTCTTACTTTTTAAACAGTTTCATATTTAGGCCTGTAGTTTTTACTTGGTCTTACTTTTTTAAACAGTGCCATATTTAGGCATATAGTGTTTATGTGGTCTTACATTTTAAAACAGTTTTGCATGTAGGGGCATATACAGTAGCAAATTGAAGTTTTTCAGTGACGTCAGCGCGATGCCACGTGACGCTCAGTATGAATGCGCGTTTAAGTTAGATGTTAGTAAATAATGGGTGTTCTTCACGTTTTGGGGCTGTGAAGAAGGTTTCGTGTTTTATGACAATTTATTGCTGCAGCTTCTTGCCGCTCTTGTAAACAAAATTGCACACACACAAGTAGGCCCGAGTTACACACAGCGTTCTGAGAGAGCACACTCAACTTTTCCTATAAACTAATTTTGGCAATAGTTGAGCACGAGTCTGCACTAATCTCGGTTAAAATAACGAAACTGTAGCCCACAAGAACACTCAATTTATTTTCAATTATCAATTATTGTTTGAAAGTACAGTAGACAGGAAGTGCCGAAGTGGCGCAGTGCCGCGGCGCCTGCTTAATATTGTTTTGCCTACGAGGTTGTTCAACTCCTGAGGCATTGCAAGCGACCTTTAAGGACGCGGAACCAGTCAGCCGTCTTTCTAACCTTAAAAATCCGTTCATTTTCAAAGCAAAACATGTGACGGGTTCCACCGCGGCTCGAAACTCCATTCGGAACTAAAATAACATATTAAGTCTTGTACCTTTTATTTTTGCTGTAATTTTATTTACGTACAGTACTTCTTATTTTCGAGCTTTAAAATACAGTCTCCCCCCACATACTCGGCGCTCATTGCAAGATCCCAAATTTGGATTTATTTAGCGGCTCTCAATTATTTTCTAGCGTATATCAAGTAAAGGCACGGGCGACGTTAATTCAAACGCGTCTGTTGTATAGTCTGTATCAATATGCTTTCGTACGAATCTTGTCTTTCTGCTGTTAGACGTACATTTAAGTAAATGGTTTCTTGCAGACGTTTTACAAAATGATACGACGCGATATGAATTATTAAAATTGTAAATAGATTAATAAATGCCGACTGCAAGGCGATTCCCATGAGTGAGTGTTTCATTGTGTTTAAATACAACACAACTTCCTCAAGTATCCGCTCCTACAGACTGATTACTGTCACTGTGAACCGTTAAAAGTGGGTTGCAGTCACTGCCGTAGTCCTCAGTCCTCGGTCCTCGGTCCTCATCAGTCATACTGGTACAGAGTTGTTGTAGGCCTTCAGCAACCAAACACCGAGATACCACATTAGTACGTAACTTCTGTATTGCAAACACACACACACACACACACACACACAAATATCAGAATCACAGTACTTTCTTTATTCTTACATTCGCATTACGCTACCATCCATACTTGTGACCCATACATTTTTACTCTCCATTTTTTAAATAAAATTAAAACTATATTTTCCTAGGAATGGGTTTAACACAAATAAAACTGTCAGGTTTCACAATTTTCCCACTTATCTGAGGAACCCTTAGCAATATACTTAAGTAATTCACTGCTTATCTTCAACCATTTCTCTGTCAGCTGGAAACCTTCAGTCCCCTCAAGAAACAAAGAAGTATGGTTTGCATTGTTTATAGTTTGGTCCACGAAAGAAACACACATCGGGGTTAATGTACAGAAACTTCAGTTACCAAATTAAAGTGTGTTTCTTTGTCTATAAATCTATGTTAATTCTGTTATTATATTTTCAAATTCTATTATATATTCCAATAAGTTTACCGAAAAATAATTTTCAGGCAGTTTTTCTACTAATAGCTACTTCGAAGGTTTGTAGCTTTGTAAATTTGTACTCCACAAGTTCGAGTATGTTACGGTATTAATGTTTCTGCCGAATTGGACCAACTTCTGACAAAAATTGAAATTATGGTGAACTTCTTTTAAATGAAATAATTCTTTGACAGTTTACAACAATATTATCAAGATTTGTGATAAGTAAGCGTAAAGTTAATTAATCGCGCGCGTGTCACGTGTCACGTGAGCTACGCGACAGTACGCCGGTGTTGCCGGAATGTAATTGCAATTTCTTTTCAATAACTGTTCGTTTAGTCACTTTCAACACAATTATAAATCTTATTTAAAATTGATCTTGACAATACGCAGTAAAGTCGGTAGCAAAATGAGCATTTTTTTAAAAGGAATTTTCCCATAATTTCAATTTTTGTCCAAAGTTGTGAAGCTTCAAAGTAGCTAGTAGTAGTAGAAAATCATGTTTTTCGCAAAATTTCTTGAAATGTGAAGTCGACGTTTGAAAATATATTAACGGAATTAGCATAAATTTATGTACAAAATAACACGCTTAAATTTGGTGTATCTGAAAAGTTTGCGTACCCCGCAGGGGGGGGTACAGACTAGCTGCACCTATCGAGAGGATTTGGACGTCCCTCACGGTACCCTAGTCTAACCACACACTTACACTTACAATACTACACTTACGACTTTAACACTTTACACTCACACTTACATTTAGGGAGGCGATAATAGCCTCAATGTGAGGAGCCGCATCGGTGGTCTAGCATTCTGGGCTTTCATCCCGAAGACCCGGGTTCGATTCCCGGCCAGGGCTTGGCATTTTCATAAATCATCCCATTGTCTGCATTAGCCCAAGTGTGCACAATAGTCGGACGTTAAAAAAAAATAATAATAATGAAGTTTGCATACCATAACCGATTGGAGCGTTATAACGTCATAAACTCAGTTGTTTTCTTTCTTGGGCCAGACTATAATTAGTGATAAAATTAAATGTTTGAGATGTTGACATTTTTAAGTGACTAAACCGCTAGCTTTCAACAAGTTTTTTTTCCAATCATTATCTTGTGTCATTTCTGTTGTCAAATAAAAAACTTATTCTGTCAACTTTATGAAAATTTTATTCCCAAATCAACTGTTATCTCAATCGTCCTTTTGTTCCTTATCAGTCATAGTGAGTTATCAATTGTCAGACATCAGTGCGGTGGTATTTCCGAATAATTTCTTAATCAAAATCCGTATTGCTAACCAATTGCAGCTCCGTCAAATCTTTAGTGAATTTTGTTAGGTTAGGTTTGCTTTGCATTTCCAACGCTGCGCTGCACCACTGTAGCAACATAAGGAGCAGCGGAGTGGAAACCAAACCGCATATGAAGTACACTGAGCGGTCTTACTATAAATCCAGTAAACATCTCGCGGTTGCACAGTCACTGCCAAATAACCAAGCACGCTTTGTCTACCTGCTAGCGCCTAATTACGGCACTTCCCTTAAAACATCGTCCGTTCCGGTCCATAAATCCGTTCCTATCAAACAAGGTGCTAATTGCCAGCTTCATGGCGACAGTTTCATGGCGACAGCGAGCATAACACGAGATGGAGCGGTCTTACTATAAATCCAGTAAACATCTCGCGGTTGCACAGTCACTGCCAAATAACCAAGCACGCTTTGTCTACCTGCTAGCGCCTAATTACGGCACTTCCCTTAAAACATCGTCCGTTCCGGTCCATAAATCCGTTCCTATCAAACAAGGTGCTAATTGCCAGCTTCATGGCGACAGTTTCATGGCGACAGCGAGCATAACACGAGATGGAGCGGTCTTACTATAAATCCAGTAAACATCTCGCGGTTGCACAGTCACTGCCAAATAACCAAGCACGCTTTGTCTACCTGCTAGCGCCTAATTACGGCACTTCCCTTAAAACATCGTCCGTTCAGGTCCATAAATCCGTTCCTATCAAACAAGGTGCTAATTGCCAGCTACATGGCGACAGTTTCATGGCGACAGCGAGCATAACACGAGATGGAGCGGTCTTACTATAAATCCAGTAAACATCTCGCGGTTGCACAGTCACTGCCAAATAACCAAGCACGCTTTGTCTACCTGCTAGCGCCTAATTACGGCACTTCCCTTAAAACATCGTCCGTTCCGGTCCATAAATCCGTTCCTATCAAACAAGGTGCTAATTGCCAGCTTCATGGCGACAGTTTCATGGCGACAGCGAGCATAACACGAGATGGAGCGGTCTTACGCAGAGACACTGCCAAATAACCAAGCACGCTTTGTCTACCTGCTAGCGCCTAATTACGGCACTTCCCTTAAAACATCGTCCGTTCCGGTCCATAAATCCGTTCCTATCAAACAAGGTGCTAATTGCCAGCTACATGGCGACAGTTTCATGGCGACAGCGAGCATAACACGAGATGGAGCGGTCTTACTATAAATCCAGTAAACATCTCGCGGTTGCACAGTCACTGCCAAATAACCAAGCACGCTTTGTCTACCTGCTAGCGCCTAATTACGGCACTTCCCTTAAAACATCGTCCGTTCAGGTCCATAAATCCGTTCCTATCAAACAAGGTGCTAATTGCCAGCTACATGGCGACAGTTTCATGGCGACAGCGAGCATAACACGAGATGGAGCGGTCTTACTATAAATCCAGTAAACATCTCGCGGTTGCACAGTCACTGCCAAATAACCAAGCACGCTTTGTCTACCTGCTAGCGCCTAATTACGGCACTTCCCTTAAAACATCGTCCGTTCCGGTCCATAAATCCGTTCCTATCAAACAAGGTGCTAATTGCCAGCTTCATGGCGACAGTTTCATGGCGACAGCGAGCATAACACGAGATGGAGCGGTCTTACGCAGAGACACGGCCAAGGCCGGGCCTTGTTATTGCGTTGCACTTCCTCGCCGTTATTATTTATCGTTTCCGTTCGTTCCCGATGTATGTCATGCGCCCTGACTTCGGAGACGGACGCTTTTTGTCACATGCGTCGAGGACAAAGAGGGACACAAAAGGAGGACAAACGTAGATCCCATGAAAGTGATATTTTACGAAACGACCTACTCCACTTGCGCGTTTCACCGATGTGTCAGTGTTTTTCATCATCGGAAGATGGAAGCAATCTGAACTTACAATCTGAACAGAAATACGATGCAAAATTATGTTAATTCTTACAAAAATACTCCAATACAGTCCATTTTTTTTTAACGTTTTACTATTGTGCACACTTGGGCCAATGCAGACGATGGGATGATACATAGCGTATGAAAATGCCAAGCCCTGGCCGGGAATCGAACCCGGGTCCTCGGGGTGAAAGCCCAGTACGCTATCAACTAGGCCACCGAGGCGGCTACCAATAAATACATAATTTGTATTAATGTTTGTATGTTGTATGTACATTTTCGATTGATTTAGATTACGCCTGTGTTACTTCCACGAACACTCGTGTCTTGTTTTATTGTCGCTTTAGGCCTAAGTTCAGTTCATTGGATTTGTGTAAGTGTCATCGTTTCATTTCTGGCAGCCTCTTTTCATAATGAAGGAAATAGCCTACTGTATAGGCCTAGACAGATTTATGTGCAATAAATATGAGAGACAGAGAGCGATGTTCAGCGCGAAGTGCACCCCGTCATTGTGGTTAACCTTGGAGACCCAGAATTAGACTAATTGTTAACTAGACTGTCGACGTAACGGCGTAACGGCGTAAATCGACAACGAAATGTTTGATAAACCATCAAACTGGATTCACGATTCCACATTTAGATCTGCCATCACCGGCGCGTTTACTTCACATTTCCTGGTTCGTCGTCTGCAAATAATATTAAAAAGAAATTTGTGTCAACTAGCATTGGCCTAAGCGAGACTCAGTATTTTCTCCGTTGCTAAAGGTTAAGAAAAGAAAACGAACTGATTTCAATGCAATTTGTGCAGAATTTAACGGTGCTTGTGATGGGGGAATAATGGGGTTTCCAAAATATGTACAATACAAATTTGCGGGTATTTTTGAAAATCCGCTTCAGTCACTTGCTGTTGTGTGAGTTTGGTATTTAGTACTTGCGTGCTAATTACATTGTGAAAAATTGACAAACATTAAATAAAATCAGCCTAATGGGAACCATTTGACGGAGACACATGTATGCAGACATCGATACATCACGACTTTTTATCTGCACACATCTTAATTGTATTGCCAATTATGTGTGTTACGTAAGAATTTAGGCTAAACATACATTGTGTTAGTGCAGTGGCAGTGTTGTCTTATCTAGCCCGTGGGCAAGTCGTTAAATTAACGGGCATAATTTATGATCTGGTACCCGTATTTGTTTGGGGGGGCGCGTTGATCTTTCTAAATTTTACAATGCGGATAATAGGTTTAACATTTTCTCACAAAACTGCTTGATGATGCCTGTAAACAAGAAATTTAACGGAAAAGGTTATAGCCTATAGGCCTATGGAATGTATTTGAACAATCTGAACTACTGAACAATGGATATCGAAAATTTAAATGGCTGATTTACGCAGAATTTAACGCTAGTTGTGATGATGGTGGGATCAGATTTTCAGAAAAGTAGTTTTTTAAAGATTTTAAATGGGCGCCATTGTGAAACACACACACACACACTTGATGCAGATTTTAATTCGTCGATGGTGAACGTTAAGTTGTAGCAAAGCTGGATTAATTATGTCGGCCGTCGTCGCACGGCTCGGGTACAATACTTTCACCTGCTAACCTGCTTACAAGCTTTTTGTACCAAAGAAAACTAATTTTGCTGGAGTCATTTTTTAATTAGTCTTTTTTAAAGAGAAATTTCCAAGCACTTTTTAATCCGAAGAAGATGTTTGTCGGAAAGGTTTGCAATAATATTTTAATACTTTTACAGGCTACTCTGCAATAAAGGTTGATTATCTTTTATACCTCTGGTAACACCCAGATGTGCTTCTAGCTTCGATAAGTTCGTTACTTTTTCTATACGGCTGCGAGGGTTCATTTGCAGTATACAGTTTAAAATGCCTATTACAATTAAAACCAGATTTGCAAAAAAATTGTAAGTGATATTGTTACGTCTGACTATTGTGCACACTTGGGCTAATGTAAGAAAATGCCAAGCCCTGGCCGGGAATCGAACCCAGGTCCTCGGGATGAAATCCCAGTACGCTATCAACTAGGCCACCTAGGCTGCATATATATAATAAACAAAATTGCGTACCGTACTGCAAGACTTGCTAAGGGAGTGCTGCTGTGTGCGTTTCGTCGTCTGCTCACACTAACGGCGACTTTAACCGTTTAACCGTTTTACATCTTACGCTTTCGTTAACGTCCGATTTCACCAGATATTCGGCATTAAAATTTGCATAAAGTATCGCTTTAAATGTTCACCATTCCACTGGAAACACGAAGGCGTCGGGGTACATTTTCCTCTTATTTCCGATTTAATTTTAAAATTTAACAATTAATGCACATTTAATATTTATTATAACCGAAATCTTGTTTTCAAAAAAGTCATGCTAAACCTGCCGCTGTTATTTAACTTTTGTTAAGTACGTTTTGTTAAGTAATTTCATGGCACTTTTTTTGTGCTCCACGTTACAGACTGTGTTATCATTGTAGGCCTACGTAAGATTAGCCAGGCTACCTCTCCTGGGAAGTGTCCCAACGCGCAAGTTGTGCCTAGCCTTAAATGTAATGTAATGAAGATTGACTATTTTCGTTTCTTTTATAAATAATTTCTGATAATGGTTTCCATATTTTAGGTAAAAAGTAATCACAATAAACTTTCCGTGTTATTTCCTCCATTATTCATTCAAAAATAGCATCCGAATTTGCATCTTAACAAGTACAAACATAATTCTATACATAGGCTGTGTGTGTGTGTGTGTGTGTGTGTGTGTGTGTGTGTGTGTGTGTGCGCGTGTGTATAATTTTGGTTCGATTTAAAAATTCATACGTGCAGTTAAAATCTGCACGTATTAGCACTGAAACCTTCAAAGTTCAATGGAGCAACGGGTCGTCGTAGCCTAATTCTTTTAATGTAATTTGAAAATTATAAATATTTGTATGCACATATTAATGCTGATTTTGATGATGAAATCAGATCCTCGAAAAGTGAAGAAAAGTTGAATATTAGCTCCATCACGTTAGCGAAAATCTTTAAATACACTATTTGTTGCACTATACCGCTGTATATCGGGGTACTTTACGGGCACCTTCCTTCCTCTAGCGATAGGATCTGTGCATTCACAGCAGGTAAAACAAAACCCTTAATGCACAGTTTCCTGTGGCAAGCGGCAAGCAGCTGCTTATACTTCCTCGAAATCCCTCGATGTAGGTCGGCATAAAGAAATGCATGAATGAAAATAAGCGTAAGCCATAAAAGGGGGAAACGAAGGGGAAGGGGAGGGGAGGGGCGGCCGAGGTTTTGTTTTGAGAACAGATGTAATAACGTAAGTAAGTGTCCTTGCATAAAAACAGGTTGATTAGAGGACTTTCTTCGGAAGAATCATGGTAAAACCCGGACCATGGCCTTTTTGAGATGGAATTCTTGAATTTTTAAAACTGTTTTTATATTTCTTCATCGTAGGCGGCACAGATTAGCATTTTAAATAAACACGCGTAAGATACAATTACTTTTTGGAAATTCGCTTCTATTCCGTCAGCGAATATTCAACTTTTGCGTCGCGTTATATTTAAGTATTTGAAAATGCATTTGAAAACCTAAAATGCTAATGTATTTAAGAGGGAAGAGGGAAACATTTAAGAGTGAAAGGTTCTGTACTTTGTCTGCGGACGGATGGATTACAAGCCTCGCGTCAAGATGGATTACAAATTCCACGCGTGTTTCGAAATTTCCTCTCTACTTTGTTATAAGAAATTTCTATGCTGGACAGAATGCAACGTTTGTAATTCAAGGCGAGTACGTCAGTATAAGGCTATTTCGAATTGATTTTATTAATTTTATAGTTTTATTATTACCTTTAGAGTACTTTCCATGCAGCCGGCACTTGTCAGTTTATTGTTAATTACCCGTTATGGATTGAACAAGAAACTCAGCTGTTTTGTAACATCGTGTACTCTTTTCCGTTATCAATCTAGTCTCGACAAGTAAATTCAAGTTAACCGAGGGTCGGAGGTGTAGTTCATTTTTGTAAACGGTTGATTTTATTTTAACTTTTTTGAGTTGTACATGCACGTTAAACATTTCAGCCAAATATGTCCTGCCGATTTTCAGAAATCAGATCTTTTTATTTTGTTTTTTCCAGTAAGTTGAGTAAATGTGCGAGAAAGTTATAGATCACATTATAGAACATCTGTGCACTTTTCTCGTGAACAGAAATGAACACTTATTAGACCTAATGTATCCTGTTCACAAAGGACTGGCTGTTTTGTTTTAGTACCAGTTGGCTGTGCCGAAAGCCCAACTATCCTTCTCCTTCTCCTCGTTCAAGGGCGTTGAATTATGACAAGAGAACCATGTTTACGTCCACCGTCTGCGTCCTGCGCCTGCCTTCCTGGACCCGACTTCCAAGAAAACCTTCCGAACCCTAACTAACCATTTATCTTCTCCCTCCCTTCTCTTCACGCTCTCGGTCTGAAGGTTAGGCCTAAGTCTGGGAGATGTTTTGTGTTTCTTTTTAAGTTAGGATACGTAAAAGTTTTACAGCGAGGAAACGGGAAAGATGAAAGAAAAACAAGTCCACGCTACTACTGTAGTACGCTTGCTCGACGAATGATGCTAATTTATATTCTTTTCGACGCATCTTTGTAAATAATTCACATGCCCAAAACATTTCGGGAATTATGAATGCTATAAATATTTATAAGCACTCTGAAGCTCGTCTTTTCATTCCACTCTCTTATCTCAAGAAAGACCATATTTTATAAGGAATGGAAAAACGGCTGAACTTTTCCCGATTATATTCACTCACCGTTAAATATACATCGACATTTTACTTCGTGAATGCCGAAATAACTGCTTTGTGGATTGTTGGCAATGGTTTGTATTTAAAACTTGATAATTGTACAGATATAATAAACGGCCAAATAAATTATTTTTTATTTGTGGCCTCTCGAGAGGGTTGTGTTCATCCTCAAGTAGGCCGTGTAGTGTACTTCATATGCTGACTTGGTGCAGCGAGTTGCTAGTTTTGCCTCTCTCACCGTATTATCAGAGATATAGAGATAGATGTAGATTTGTAGGCTAATTAGCCGTCAATGGCGTGATTGTGCGTAGCGCTGTGAACAGTACTAAAGCGCGCGCGCGCGCGCACACACACACACACACACACACACACACACACACACTTCCATGTTTTGATGACTGTGTCCGCTAAACGGTTAATTAGGCTAATTTGATTAACTTGGTAAACAAACTGGAGTAAGTCATTCCGCTGCTAAACTGACACGGCCTTCACAATCACGTTATCAGAACAACGCTCCCCGCTCCCCTCGTCCTCATCGTGTAGGCCCACTTCCTTAACATTTACATTTACAATTACTGACCGAAGATAAAAATAAATCTATTAAAACAGATTTAAGTGCTCCATTTATCGCCCGAGATGGGTTAGTTTGCAAGGGGATGACGCCTATACTTGCTGACTTGGCAAAAGAGCTGCATAACCGATTGTTCGGTATTGATGTCTCTATAGGCCTACTTGACATCGTTCATTTCATTCTGAAAAAAAACTAAGGTAGAAACAAAAACCCTGACCACCGAGTTGGTTAATTTTAATGAAATACAATTTTACATACGAGGTGTGTTCAGAAAGTAACGAGAATTTTTAAATTTCGCGGGCTTGGAGAGTCCGATTGTCAAACATTTTTTAAATTATATTGGTATACATGCCCTTAAAGTATGATAAAACTTTCAGCTGTTTTCATTGTTGACTTTGTCTGTAAAAGCCACTAAGGTTAGACGTGTTTTTATGAGCTCGGCGATTTTCGTTTGTTAAAAGAAATGGATCAAAGAATTTGTATACAATTTTGCGTAAAAAATGGAATAAAGTGTAACATAGTGTATGATGTGTTAACAAAGGCCTATGGTGAGTCTGCTATGGGTAAAGCAAGAGTTTACGAGTGGTATAAGCGTTTCCAAGAAGGCCGTGAAGACGTTGAAGGTGACGAACGCCCTGGACGCCCCAGCACATCAACGACCGATGAAAACATGGAAAAAGTGAAAGAAATGGTTATGAACAATTGCAGAATCACAATTAGAGAGGTCGCTGATGATGTTGGCATATCGATTGGATCATGTCATGACATTGTTTCTAATGTTTTGTGTATGAAACGCGTGGCAGCAAAATTTGTTCCAAAATTGTTGAATTTTGAACAAAAACAGCGGCGAATGGAAGTTGCTCAGGAGTCACTAAATGAAGTCAACGACGATGCAGAATTACTGAAACGTATTATAACAGGTGACGAAACATGGGTTTACGGATATGACGTCGAAACTAAGGCTCAATCATCCCAGTGGAGGCATTCTGGCTCACCAAGATCGAAAAAGGTTCGACAAGTGCGGTCGAACGTGAAGGTTATGCTCACCGTGTTCTTCGATATTATTGGCATAGTGCATCATGAATTCCTGCCACCAGGTGAAGCGGTAAATAAGGAGTACTACCTACAAGTTCAACGCCGTTTGCGTGAAGCAATCCGAAAAAAACGCCCGGATCTGTGGAAAAACAATTCATGGCTTTTGCACCACGATAATGCACCAGCTCACACTTCATCGCTTGTTCGTGAATTTTTGGCCAAAAACAGTACTGTAACGATGCCCCAGCCTCAATATTCGCCAGACATGGCTCCGTGTGACTTTTTCCTATTTCCAAAAATAAAGAGAACCTTAAAGAGTCGTCGTTTTACAGCCGTAGATGGCATTAAAAGCGCATCGCTGAAAGAACTAAAGGCTATCTCAAAGATCGAGTTTGAGAAGTGTTTCGAGGATTGGAAGAAGCGCTGGCACAAGTGCATACATAGTATCCAATGGGGACTATTTTGAAGGCGACAGCATCAATGTAGAAGAATTAATAAATATTTTGTTCAAAAAATTAAAATTTTCCTTACTTTCTGAACACACCTCGTATAGGTCTGCTTTGCTTATATTTCAGCTTAATTAGTTTCTTTAAAAATGGGTCTTGAAATGTATCTGAATTTAAAAAAACTGTTAAAACTTGAACTGGTGACGTTTGTATAAGAACGCGTATCGTGAAAGGAAACAACTACTTGAACTCGTTAAAGTAAAGATAATTAATAAAAGCGTCGACAACATTGTCCGAATACTTGAGAAGCAGTGTGACAGTGTGACAGTGTGACAACAAACTGCTGGCATTTAAAGCGTTTTTATATCAGTGATTTTTCCAAATAATTTAAATCTAACAATACATTAAGTCTTTGTTATCGGTAGGGTCTAAGCAAGTTTCCACGAGTGCATCTCATGATACATTTATAATTCCGTGATAATGTTCTTACAATCTTACAATATATCGTTATTGAGAAGTAACGGTCAAATAGCTGATGTGATTGTAGTGAATTCAAAAAAGTTTTTTCTTTATCCGGTTTCATCATCACAAACATCTTTAAGATCGGCTTATAAATAGCATTTTAACTATTACTGAACATTTTAAAATGAGCATGACCGCCGTCAAATTAAATTTATTAATTTCAACTGATTTTGAAAAAACAAAATGCTAATTTACGTAGTGTTCAACGCTGATTACGATGGCGAAGTCAGTTTTTCAAAAATGTTGAAAAAAAGAATTTTAAGAATTTTTATGAATTTATAAGTATTCGTAACTAACTTGTGTAAGACGGAATAACGCGTTGTACCGTACAGTACTGTGTTCCTCTTTGTATAAGTTGCGTTTATTCCTCCGGATATCCTGTTCTGTTGCTCGGAGGGTGGGAGCTTTCTTACTTGGACCTTACAAAACTGATCCTAAAAACTAAATCGTTTTTAAAAATTATAAAATATTTGCTGGATAATTCCATTCCCGTGTCAAGGATTTGTCAAGGATTTATCGCCGTCGTTAAATTCATTTTTTTTTTCAATAGAATTTAGAAAACTTTATTGCAGATTCGAAAGCTGAATACGATTGTGAAATCGGACCTTTAAAAATTGTACGATGAAAAATTATTGTCGGATATTCATTTACATCGCGTGCGGCGCGAATATAGTAGAGATAGAGAACATTCGTGCGACATAAGAAGACAAACGTCCGAACCTTTGCCGATCGCTGCCAGCTCGGGTAGGCCTAATTTAAAATTCAAATCGATGATTATAAAAGAGAAATTATAACCGTCTCTAAAGTTGTCTGCCACTATAAAGTTTCCTTAACAAACCGACATCCCCAAAACTGGTTCCTGGTTCCGCCGCAGCTCCGCGGCTTGTGGACAATTATAATTGTTTGTGAAGCACGACTGCGGATTATATTATTAAGGAATCGAGTTACGTGATGGGCTCTGGGGTCCGGGGTCCGCTACCTATTTCTTGTGTGACGCGATCTGTAAGTCTGTCTGGCTAAACTATACTTGATAGTAATAGGTGTAAAGAAAAGAATCCAATTAAACAAATTAGGCCTATGCTTTCACCGTTTCCTGGATGTCTAAGTAAAGGTAAATAATTTATCCATACTTTACGGAGCAATTCGGCAACGCTGTTATTGCACCTCCGTTTATATATTTAATACACCCTATATTGAATGCAAACTATTACAAATTAACCACCCCTCCCCCTTGTTCCATTTTGGGCCGTTGGTTTCGTTCTTCTCTTCCGATATTTCGTTTCCTATTTTTATAAACAAACACTCGGCTTCCAATTAGTCTATGAAATTTATTCATGATTTCAAAAACAATGCGATAATACAGTAGTTCAACCAAATGTTATCGCATCATTTAACCTTTCGATTAATCGAAGTAATACAATTCGCTGATCTGGCGTTATCGATTTATCGGGGAGACCGACTCTTGTGTAACGTTTGTTTGTTGGAAATTTCGAAATACGGTGTTATTGTGTTTTTTTTCAATTAAACTGCACGAGCCGTGGCACAAAACAATACCGATTAACGTTAATAGTGTTCCGAGTCTGGGCACAGTCCGAACCGAGACGCTGAAATAAAAACAGAAATCATTTTTTTACGGATCTTTGAATCTATAAATATACGAATGTTGACAAATATATAACCGACACATCAAAATCTTGGTCCTCGAGTCCTTACTGTAGGCCCCTACATGTCGTATTGGTTCTTACCAATAGCTAATTTTTCAGTGGAAATTAGGTAATTCAGATGATTGCCGCCAATTGTCTTTAGAAGTGTATGAACACATAAAAAGAACATTAGGTAATTTCCATCGTGTGACCCCGTAATGAACGTTTATCTTTATCTAGAACAAGCTTAGGGAGATCATTGTTGACCATCTTGCAGAAATCATATTTTAGGGTTAGGCTTAATGCTTTCTGAAAGTATTTTACCATTGGATGATAAATTTATACAGTATAAATGTGTATGCAGTATTTTCTTTTAAAATGGTTAAATCAGTTTAAACACTGTGTAAGAAAAATTTAAGGATTTTATGGTGGCTAGGGTTCATTTTTGTTTTTTATTGTGCAATGCATTTCCGCCACGTTGACGAGACAGGTGCGTGCCGCGATTATTTTATTCCCTTAACAAAAGAAAAGATTCTGAAAGCAAGATTTCAATATAAGAGCGCTGCATAACTTTAATGCGTTTGTAAACCCAGAAAACCGGAATCCTTCAGCCCGACGTCGTACACGGGGAGTGCAAGCGGACAAAAGAATAAAATCCAGCCCTCTGAAATAAAAAAGGGAATAAAAAACGTAAAAATAATGAGAGTTGACGGGTTTGAAGGGTTTTTGTTGGGCCATGATTTGACAAGGACGGATTCTACAGGGTCCCTCGCTGGCTTTGTTGGGTGAGCAACGTTTTAATTAATGTCGAACAATGCAGGCTGTGTCTGTGCATCTGATTATAGCGTACTCAGTAAACCGTTTTAAACTTCGTGGTTTTCCCTAAGCTTTTCTCCTCATGACGTCTTGCCGTCAGTTTTCAAGTAAGCCCTCGTGATACGATTTTCCCAAAGCTTTTCTCCTCATGACGTCTTGCCGTCAGTTTTCAAGTAATCCCTCATGATACGATTTTCCCTAAGCTTTTCTCCTCATGACGTCTTGCCGTCAGTTTTCAAGTAATCCCTCGTGATACGATTTTCCCTAAGCTTTTCTCCTCATGACGTCTTGCCGTCAGTTTTCAAGTAATCCCTCGTGATACGATTTTTCTTAAGCTTTTCTCCTCATGACGTCTTGCCGTCAGTTTTCAAGTAATCCCTCGTGATACGATTTTCCCTAAGCTTTTCTCCTCATGACGTCTTGCCGTAAGTTTTCAAGTAATCCCTCGTGATACGATTTTTCCTAAGCTTTTCTCCTCATGACGTCTTGCCGTCAGTTTTCAAGTAATCCCTCGTGATACGATTTTCCAAAGCTTTTCTCCTCATGACGTCTTGCCGTCAGTTTTCAAATAATCCCTCGTGATACGATTTTCCCAAAGCTTTTCTCCTCATGACGTCTTGCCGTCAGTTTTCAAATAATCCCTCCTGACGGTTTTCCTAAAATGTTGCATACGAGTTTATTTAGTTCACATTTTCAATTAATGGCTAAACTCATTAATTATAATCGATTACAATTTTTATATGGGAAGAATGTTTTTGTGTGGAATACTACTTGAAACTAGAATTGGTCTTGATTATACTGTACATTTTGTCTACACTTCAAGAGTTTCCACATGTTTTTTGTAAGGATTTTTCGATATGTTATCGGCATTGACAAAAGTCGTGCTTATGTTCGGGGATGAATTACGTGCAAGCGGTACAATGCAGTCAGCTGATCCATTCCATTGCACAATTTGTATTCGAAACAAGGCTACTGAATGGCCAAACAAGCAGTACAATATCTTTACACAGGAACGCACTTCTTAATGAACTCTTTTCTAAAGGAAGGGTTTCAGCGAGGAGGGGAACATCCACATCCACATCCACGCACTGTGTAAACAGAAAGTTGCGTCTACCCTCGCTATTCTTTGTTGGAAGAAGAAAAAGAAACATCGATACCAGTTGTCAATAGCCCTGTGATCTGCAAATCAAATCATCTGACTTATTGTCGGGGAGGGTAGATCCAGGATCCGGTTCCTCCTTTTTGTAAACAATTAAAATGTAAAGCCGGAGCCGATATCCTGGGGGAGCGTTACACTAATTGCGGTGTTTACAGACTCGACAGAAGCTTGCGTCACTGTACAAAACAGTTTAGGCTTACATCGTTGAAAATAATGTAATAACATTTTATTTTAATTGCTGTCACAAATTCGTTAACCACTCACATTTTTACAACAGTTTCAAAATGGCTGCAATCCAAAATCTTTAGAATAACTCTTTTCTGTTAACACGTTTTAACGAATTCCATTGTAAAAAACAGGACCTTAAAACGATCACCGATCCTAAAGTTTTTCTAGCGTTACTGTCTGAGGCGGTTTAAGACGTGTGACTTTCGTTTCGCCACATATGTATGGTAGTATTACTGTGCGCATGCGTGCACCGAATGACCTTGGCGGCCGTGGGAATCGACGACCTACAATTTGTGTTTCTCCGCAGTTTTATCCTTCTTGTTCACAAAGTCCTTAATTAGGCTTACGGAATGTTTGTCGCTACGTGAATTCGCACTTGGAAGTGCACCGCGAGTGGAGGTGCTTCGGATACGAAGGACCCTACGTTTCCTCCAGCTCACATAAAACCTTTATGCGTGTTTACAATGGACATATTGTTACACTTTAACCTTGATCCAAATGTTGAACATCCCCATGTTGGTTGATGCCTGTGAACGAGTATGGGAAAGGTTTTGTACAGAAGGGAAGTGAATGCAGGACTGCCTAGGTCTACTGTTGAAATGTTAAAATAGGCTAATAAACTACAGCTATATAACTTCATTTCACCAATTACCTCTCTCGCGCGCGCGACAGAGATATGAAATTCAATTGCGCGAGTGATTGCACGGGAAAGGGGGGCAGGGTTAATCCATCCTCTTCCAAAAACATTGAGCCTTCTTTATTGCTGATGCATGGAATTTTGTTTCATTATTTAGGCCTGTAATTTTGCATTTTGTTGAAAAGGTATGATTTTAAAGAATTTAAATTACATTCTTTTTATATTCTTCTTTTCTGCTAGGATTATTATCACTGTGTTCAGTATAATGATCTGCCTTCCCTAGCTTCGTCAATTCTACTTTCGTTGACGCGTTTCGGAGAACCTCCATCTTCAAAAACTATATCTACCTACCTATATAATTTAAATGACCGCCATTTTGAAATAATTGAACGATTTTTGTGTCGCGTTTAATCAAATTAAATATTTTGTATGTTTGTGTGTTCACTCATGAGTAGCCTTAGCTCCGATTGGTTTCGAATCAATCCGCGTACACAAATAGATTTTGGCAACAGCCTGGACAAGTTCGTTAGTCGGTGAAATTCGTTCAACCGTTTCAAAATGGCGCCATTACAAATTTTGCGAATTTCATAACTCTGATGTGATTACAGTCTGCAAAATGTGGAACAGATCTGGCGGCTGTCAAGGTTTGTTTTTGTATTTTTCAATGTGCGAAAATTGAAAATACTGAACGGTTTTTACGCAACTTTTTAGGTAACATTAGCTGTTTAATTAAAACAAATATTGTATTTAAAAAAATCGCTCGAACGACACAGCTGCGTGCTGTCGAAGTATTTTTCGGTTGTGAATCAGATCAGACTAAAGCGTGGCGCGAAAGTTGTGATTGCAATCGGAGAGAGGTTGGCGGGGCGGGCGGGGGGTGAAGGCGGCTGACCTTACAGCGGTCATTGTACCTGGCCAGACTCTTGCAACTATAAACATGTCTTTGTTATGACTAGGCCTACGTAGTTTATTACCGTCTAGACCTCCGAGCTTAGCCTATCTATGGCAGAAATGTTAAAAGCTATTTTCGGTCCAATATGTTAATAGCGGCAATGGTAACATTCTTTGCGTTTAATTAACGTGGGGGGACAAATAACGACTTACACCTTGAAGGTATGAAATATTTTAAATTAAAGAAACAACTTGTAAATGTAAATATCGCTTCCAACGCGGCACAGTTGGCGATACGATGTTTTTGTGTTATTACTGATTTTTCGTGAGGCCAGACTCGAGACCTTGAATCTGTGGATCACTTTTAGACCTAATAAATAAACATAAAAGTTGATATAATCACGGCAAGCATTTGGCTGGCTCGCTGCGTGCTTGTAGCAGCATTCATTAGCTTCTTGACTACTGTCATATGTTAGGGTCGGCGTTAATGTCATTACTGTGGAGGTTGATGTACAACTGTAACATTGTCTATAGTTTATCCTGATATTCGTTAATTTCTTTAAGAAAGACGAAAAGCACATTGAGGCTATTATCGCCATACACGCAACACGTGCAAAGTAAGCGTGTGGGGAGAATTGTTCAGATCGTAGCCAACAGCAGCCAAAACATCTCGAGGCCGTATCAGATAATTGTAGACGGATTTATTAGCGAGTGTCCATCGCATTGAGCGCTTTGCTGCCAATATTAACTATTTGGACTGGTATATTTCATAATTTGCCGACTCACGTAGAATTGAGATCAGTTACGCGTCACAATATTGCTGTTGTTGTTATTGTCTATTCGGACATGTGTCAGCATTGTAGGCCGACACGACGTTTCAAACTTCAGTACCGGAGTAGCGGAGTACCGCTGAGCCCAGCTTACACTAGACTGCTTAAAACTTTTCCAATAAACCTGATCGCCGATACTTAGGCCTACCCTCCAGCTTTTATTAACTTACAACGACCCGTTCACCTAATCAAAATATGTTACGGCGCCTGCTCTTTTCTTCCCACAGAAATAATTATCTACCTCTCCTTCATTTGAATGTATGTAGCCTATTGTATTCATTACAGCTTTACACATTAAAATTAATTTCAATTGAAATACGTATTGATTATGTTGACGGAAGCAGACTTTGTAAGATAAATTTAGTTACCTTCACGTATGCTAAACAGCTACGTGCCGCAGTTATTTATATTACGCCTGTTACCACTGTTCTGAAAACATCATATAGAGAGCTTATAAAGCACTGTCATGTACGTTATTTATGTATTTATATTAAGCCTGTTACCACTGTTCTGAAAACATCATATAGAGTGCTTATAAAGCACTGTCATCTACGTTATTTATGTATTTATATTACGCCTGTTACCACTGTTTTGAAAATATATAGAGAGCTTATAAAACACTGTCATCTACGTTATTTATGTATTTATATTACGCCTGTTACCACTGTTCTGAAAACATCATATAGAGAGCTTATAAAGCACCGTCATCTACGTTATTTATGTATTTATATTACGCCTGTTACCACTGTTCTGAAAACATCATATAGAGAGCTTATAAAGCACTGTCATCTACGTTATTTATGTATTTATATTACGCCTGTTACCACTGTTTTGAAAATATCATATAGAGTGCTTATAAAGCACTGTCATCTACGTTATTTATGTATTTATATTACGCCTGTTACCACTGTTTTGAAAATATATAGAGAGCTTATAAAACACTGTCATCTACGTTATTTATGTATTTATATTACGCCTGTTACCACTGTTCTGAAAACATCATATAGAGAGCTTATAAAGCACCGTCATCTACGTTATTTATGTATTTATATTACGCCTGTTACTACTGTTCTGAAAACATCATATAGAGAGCTTATAAAACACTGTCATTTACGTTATTTATATATTTATATTACGCCTGTTACCACCGTTTTAAAAACACCACATAGAGAGCTTATAAAGCACTGTCATCTACGTTATTTATGTATTTATATTACGCCTGTTACCACTGTTTTGAAAATATATAGAGAGCTTATAAAACACTGTCATCTACGTTATTTATGTATTTATATTACGCCTGTTACCACTGTTCTGAAAACATCATATAGAGAGCTTATAAAGCACCGTCATCTACGTTATTTATGTATTTATATTACGCCTGTTACTACTGTTCTGAAAACATCATATAGAGAGCTTATAAAACACTGTCATTTACGTTATTTATATATTTATATTACGCCTGTTACCACCGTTTTAAAAACACCACATAGAGAGCTTATAAAGCACTGTCATCTACGTTATTTATGTATTTATATTACGCCTGTTATCACTGTTTTGAAAACATCATATAGAGAGCTTATAAAGCACTGTCATTTACGTTATTTATATATTTATATTACGCCTACTACCACTGTTCTGAAAACATCATATAGAGAGCTTATACAGCACTGTCATTTACGTTATTTATATATTTATATTACGCCTGTTATCACTGTTTTGAAAACATCATATAGAGAGCTTATAAAGCACTGTCATTTACGTTATTTATATATTTATATTACGCCTACTACCACTGTTCTGAAAACATCATATAGAGAGCTTATAAAGCACTGTCATTTACGTTATTTATATATTTATATTACGCCTACTACCACTGTTCTGAAAACATCATATAGAGAGCTTATAAAGCACTGTCATTTACGTTATTTATATATTTATATTACGCCTGTTATCACTGTTTTGAAAACATCATATAGAGAGCTTATAAAGCACTGTCATTTACGTTATTTATATATTTATATTACGCCTACTACCACTGTTCTGAAAACATCATATAGAGAGCTTATAAAGCACTGTCATTTACGTTATTTATATATTTATATTACGCCTGTTACCACTGTTTTGAAAACATCATATAGAGAGCTTATAAAGCACTGTCATTTACGTTATTTATATATTTATATTACGCCTACTACCACTGTTCTGAAAACATCATATAGAGAGCTTATAAAGCACTGTCATTTACGTTATTTATATATTTATATTACGCCTGTTACCACTGTTTTGAAAACATCATATAGAGAGCTTATAAAGCACTGTCATTTACGTTATTTATATTACGCCTGTTACCACTGTTTTGAAAACATCATATAGAGAGCTTATAAAGCACTGTCATTTACGTTATTTATATATTTATATTACGCCTACTACCACTGTTCTGAAAACATCATATAGAGAGCTTATAAAGCACTACCACCCACGCTATGTAGGTATTTACGGATTTTAATTGTGTTTTTCTGTTTACATAGCCGTGTAATTACTAATACCTCAATGACAATATGAGTTATTGAATATAATCAATAAATTTTACGTAATATTGGAGCCTGAGTGGGCACATGAAGGCCTATTCAGCGTTGTCCGCTGTACGTCTATTTGTTGCTTCTAAAATACAAATATCCCTGGAATGTTCTTCCTGCTGTGTGTAATGTAACAAACAAATGTAATGTAACAAATGTGTGTAATGTAACAAATGTAATGTAACAAATGAGGCCTGTGTGTAATGTAACAAATGTTGTGGATCTGTGCACTACCGTATCAGCTGCGTCAACACTTGTCAGTTTAATACAGTAAGTGTCAGATAAGTAATAAATTAATATTTTCTTGTTTATGTAGCTGAAGTCTATCCGTCAATAAAACGATTGCAACGTTATGCAAACACACTTATCTCGCTGCACCTACCTGTCAAAGTGCACAACGTTAAAACAGCTCTCTCGCGCAGTGCCTGTACACTGCAATTTGGCAGATATGCCCGTAGCGCTCAGAAAGTCTGCCTCCTTACGCATGCTATAAGGCCTACAGTGTGTTGTGCCTGGTGTGGTAGATTTAATTTAGTCATTGTTGATTGTTGTAAACTTCTCTTCCTTACCAAGCCATTTAAGTACAAATTATCCGACTCGATGTAGGATATTTTAGTTTCTTGCTAAAAACGTTGAGCGGTTAATTCCTTCTCTTCTTTCATTCCTCAACCGATACGAGTCACCATTTCCTCTTGTTTTCTCAGCGCCTCTTTTACTCAAGGAATGCTAGTTGTTCCGGGACAAAATTTTAACGTTTCTTTTTACAATTATTGTTATTTTTTGCCATTTTCAAAACTTGCCCCAAGTAAAATTCACGTTTTTGCTATGCGTGCACGGCAGTTTGAACATCTTACAAAAACTTAACGCAGAGTTAACGTTACTGCCAGCAAATTACAATAATGTAAATAACTATTATAATTATTTTCTTGTAACGTCCGTCAATTGTTACATTTTTTTATGCGTAACAATTAAGGTCACCGTCTGTCCTTCCCGGCTTCGAATTTGTATTTATCCTCTAACAGGTTAGTCCCATTTAGAATAAAAGGAAGATTAACAAGATGGGGAAAGTAACTACACTACTAGGAATATCGTTGCGCGTTTTTTGTGATTACGCATTTGACTCAAACTCGATATGGCTTGGACAAGTCCATTTCAGAATGGTTGCAGTTAATTTTGAATATGCCTACATCAACTCAACTTGTCTTAATTTTTCAGTTATTTAAAAATCTGATTTTACCGTCGTAGAAGATTTCTGTTGAATGAACGTAGGCCTAACTGCGGTTTAGCGCTTATTGGTGAAATAGGGTTAAAAAAACATTTTGACATCACGTTTTTGTAAATTTGCTTCTGTCATGTTCCACTCTGAAGAAGGACGAGGATGACCCCGATGTACATGTGGGTGGGGTCTCTCCGCTGTTAATATTTATGTTTCCTTCCCTTAATTATAAACACCAAGAGTATGCAGGGCGTTTCTCACGGAGTTCACGACACTGGCTTATCGTCTTCGACCTTGGAAACGTTTGCAGTAGTTTGACTGTGTTTTTGTGAAAGGTTTGCGGTGTTGAGACTTTAACCGTAAAGAAGTGAACGGCAGACACAACACGCAACACAAGTGTTAGGCCTTGTTTGAACAAACTTTGCAGCGATATTGATTGACAAGTCCCCCCTCCCAGTAAAATAAGTTTTAAATTAATATTAAAAGCTGCACAGTGTTATTGAAAATGAATACGACCGCTATTAAATTGTATTCGTATTTCAGTGTTACTTGTAAATTGTAAATCGTAATTGATGCTAGTTTTAACGCCGATGCTGATAACGATCAAAAACGTTGTTCCGTTGTTACTTTGCAATCGCGTCAGCGATACAGCTGCGTGCCTTCGTCGAATAACCTGTCGTACCGGTGTTGCGTGTTCCGTAGCCTGAAAATATCACAACCGATTGAATTGTATCGATTTAACCGAGCCTCGTCAATCATACTGCAAGTGTGGATAGAATGTTCCTACTGACCGACGTTGGTCCTGCGAAGTAATTAGCCAAACTGGCAGCATGCTAAAATTAGTTCGATCAAAATCCGTTCAAAGTAAACAAAGAACGGAGGCTCTCGTGCTTTTACGATATTTATAAAATTAAACTGCAATTTAAAAAAAAATATTTGGAATACGTAGACTACCACTTTTGAAACGATTAAAGGGATTTTGTTGGTCCCAGCTGTTACCAAAGTCGATTCTTGTGCCACAATACAAAATGATCTCTGACTGGGTCTTACCATGATGGCCGCTTAATCTAGTATGCGCGACACAAGCCAAGGTAAATATGTTTGACGTAGGTTAGGATATGAATCACTACGGTGTAGTGCTTATAAATAGTGTCTGGGTTCTAGTTACACCGGTAGGCCCACGTATCGCTTTATACTAAATGTACAGTTAAAGAATTATTCCGCATCTTCATCACACATTTTGTGAAAAGTATTTCGCTGTCGCGATCACTGTGCAAATTAGCATCAAATATTCTCATTGTTGCAGTTTGTGTGTGTGTGTGTTTTAACTAACGTCCGACTATTGTGCACACTTGGGCTAATGCAGACGATAGCGTACTGACCGGATCCTCGGGGTGAAAGCCCAGTACGCTACCAACTAGGCCACCGAAGTGCATCCAAAACGGAGTGACGCATAAGGGACGGTGATAGGCATTAAACTATCACACGGATTGTTTTTGTTATTCGAAAACTTTTTAAAGCTAAGCTTGTTTTGTCTGGCCTCCGTGGTGAGCGCGTGGAGGGTGAACTCTCGCGAATCGACGTCTATAGGCTGTACGCAACGGAAGAGCGTCACGAGTTTGGGTCCGCTTTCCGCTCTCTAGCAGACTTCGGGACTGTATGACCGTTCGAATAATAAAATGTCAATAATAAATGTTTAAATTATATTAGTACTTACCCAGCCCAACTCAGTTATTTGGTATTCAAGTGTTAATTGTATAACAGTGACGTTTTAATAATATATTATTAAAAAACCCTTTTGTAGAGTATCGAGTAGCGAAAATCGATATGTCTTGGCGGAAAACCGTATCGTATAATAATTGTATATAGGTTTATATATACAATTATTAAACTGAACATAATAATAATTGAAATGAATATATTAAATATATTAAATTGAAATGAACCTATAAACCTTGATGTTAATACACCTTGATTAAGTCCACATGGCAAATAATACGAACCTTGACGTTAATACACGTTAATTCAACATTGGGAATGGTCCAAACCTTGATGTTAAAAAAATCTGTTTAAAAGAAATACCTTTGCAAATGGTCCAAAACCAATCGCAGGGTAGAGAGGCGTTCCCATCGGCGTGGCAGCAATCGTAGAGTTGTAGAGGTCCCAAATCTAGCGGTGAAGAAATGAAACACAGATGAAGTTAAACTGGATAATAACAAAACTGGCCATGTAGTTGTGAACATTTCTTGTATTCGTTTTTGTTGTAGTGACGTAAATTTATCTTGAGTGTGCACGCAGTAGGCCTAAAACTTGAATTGTACAGCACCAAATACAGTATAACCAACAAGTAGCCTACGTTGTTCCTACAAGTTGAAATGAACTTCAGATAAATTTAATTAACTTGATTTAAAAAAGATACCATCATTGTACCATTGTAATTGTCATTGTAACACCGTTGTGTTTTAGTAATATGTAATATTTTTATAAATTTCTTTGTACGTATAAATATTTTATTAACATAAAATTAGGTATATTTTCCAAATAAATTTAAATTATATTAAAATGAATGAATTAAGTGATTTTTAAGAAATATTTGCGTACATAGCGTCGAAGTGACAGCGATTAGAACAGATTACTTTTTGAGGTTATATAGGATTGTGTCCGGCGAGCCCACCTCACAGCCCGGTCACAACAACGGTGCTCGTATCGTAGGCTACGTAATATTTGTACAAATTTTTGTTTGATGAGCCCGTAGGCATACAGCACAGTGTGTTGTCTGGCGGGGATCTGGGGCGGCCGACAACACATGATTCATTAAAACAGTTGAAATTCAGAACACGTCAAGGTTCACATCTTGCACAACTACACTGACTGGCCTTCGTTCTTTCCTTCTTAACTGATCCGCTCCTTTTTGTATTCCAGGTACGTGACCAGTCCAGTGTAGTCTACCGGTAGCAAATTTGAAACTTCACTTCTTTTCTGCTATGATTGTTATCACTGTGTTCGGTATAATGATATGCCGTCCCTAGCTTCGTCAATTCTACTTTCGTGTACGCGTTTCGGAGAACCTCCATCTTCAAAAACTATATCTATACTCCATAGATATAGTATAGATGTAGTTTTTGAAGATGGAGGTTCTCCGAAACGCGTCAACGAAAGTAGAATTGACGAAGCTAGGGAAGGCGTATCATTATACTGAACACATATCATTGAGGCTGTCTGTGATCCCAACTGTAACAAGTGAGGGCGGAGGCGACAGTTCCACTCAGATCGCAGGAGGCCCTATCTTCGCTTTTGATTTGTTTATGACCGTTGCCGACTTATCTGATATTGTTTACGTTTTATTTACTGTACGAAATATAGAGATATACTCTGTGTAGGTTTTTATAAGTATTTGTATTTTGTATCTTTCACGTAGCTGGACTAATCAGTCCTTGAAGCCCTATTTGAGTAGTAGTACGCTACATTTTTCTGAAAGTGCTTCCTTCCTCATAACCCTCGCAATAACTAAGTCTCTTGCTTAGAACACACTTTGTTTACTCCGTATTTGTACCTGTTTAATTTAGTAAAATTCCACCGTTGTCTGCCACGTCACGTCTGTTATCAGTCGGCTGTTCTAATCACCACTCGAATACGTCTGTGGATTATGCCTGTATGCCTGATACTGCGCATTTCACGTTCCGCTCGGGTCTTGCAGAACGCGTGAAGGCCTAAAAGCTTTCGTGCCGTTTCCCGATAATAAATAATCGTCCATTGTCTGTTCAGGTATTCAGCTCGTGCGTTTATGTGGGAATGAAGTAATAACACAACTACTAAAAACGGAGCCCTAAAACGAGTCCTCACAAAAAGCAATGCCCTCTGCTGATGGTGTTTTATGTTATTTTGTTTTACATATTTTGTGTGTGTTTGCGTGTCCTTGTTTTTTTACTACTGGCCTCAGTTGTTGTTTTATTTTTTGTTTCACAGCTTTGCAGACCGATTCTCATTTTGGGAACCAGTTTTATAATCGCGGTGCGCGTCTGTTTCGCTGGCACACGTTCTTGTTAAGCTATTGCCAACATCGATTTTTTGTGTCAAGTTTGAATCACATTGGACAGTTGCGCACGCTGTCTCCCGCTAGTATACTGCACGCACGCGCGCGCACACGCACGCACGCACACGACCTCCCAAAAAATGATCTAGAGATCGTAAAATAAAATTGGCGCTCGTTTCATGGTTCCGGAACTTAATCCAGTTCAGACGGTCGCTCCAACGACTCATTTTGAAAACATCCGCAATTTTGGTCGAATTTGATTCAAACTGGGCACGGACATCGATTTTGATAAAACAACTGTTACGGTCTGTTCGTATTTTCAACAATGTAATTTTGAAAGCTAAAATGTTTGATACAGATTAAGGTTTTACAGCTTGTGGTACGTCATCGACCTTGACTTTATAAACGTGGTGGCACGACAACGCCTTAAACGTCCTGTAAACGCCCTCATGGACGAAATGAAACAGGTGCCGACATACAATAGACAACTAACTCTATGTTTGGTAATGGAAGAAGGAACGTAGGCTAACAATTTACTGCAGTTTGTGCGAGACAAAGGATACCGACTTGTGTTTGCATCTGTACGTTATATGCAATACAGGATATGCACTGCAGTACAGTAGGCGGTAATTAAGTCTTCAGTACCGACAAGGAGTGCCATTGGTACGCTGTAGGTGCTTAGGCGACGAAGCGATCATGCCAAGTCCAAAATTATGTTCGGAAATACCTACAGGATACAGGATACAGGATACCATACGATCGGCTGTTATTGCCGTCGTTACTTGCGCAAATCTGACGTAACAGTAGGTCTCGCAGTTCTCTGACAACATTCGAGCGAAATTTGATCAACATCGTTTGGCAAGTTTTTTAAGAAAGCAGATTGTCAATAGTTTTTTCATAGTTAAAGGCTTTTTGAATTCAGATTTTCATAAGATAAAACGTAATTTTAAAGATTCGAAATGAGTCATTTCTGATCCTGTTCATCGGATTTTGCTAGGAAACGAAGTTTTCCAAACCATTACCGAAATAGTTTTTTTGCCGAATTTCTATCAGATCGGACCAAATCGCGAACACGATAATGTTGAAAAAAATTTCCGACTTTTCAAAAAGTGATTTAGATATGAGATACAGCGTTCGTTTTAAGGTCACTATGATGGCGGCACCCAATACAGTTTTACTAAATAACCGGATACAGAATTGACGCAGTGTATTTGCGAATCGGAATTCAATTTCACCTCTAATTTATTGGGGGGGGGGAGTGTGTGTGCTGCATTGCATAGCGGAATTCCGACTCCCCCGCCCTCGCTCCCGCCTCTCCCTTCCGATCATTTTATTGCGAGGTAAATATTTGACAAAGAACAAAATAAATTGTTGACATAAAGGCACCGGTTTCGGAAGTAATGAAACGAAAATTGGTAATCGTCCGTAAAAACGGGTCCACATCGGAAAAGAAACATTCCTGTTCTCGTTCTTTAATTTTAAATTGTAACGCGTGTATTTGTAAGCATGCTTCTCGTCGGCGCGACAATGTAAAACGTTTGAAACCCCAATTTCATCATAAAATCTCCATGCCATAGTCAGGCTCAGTGCGAAGGTCACCGCGAGTTGGCCCCGCCCACAACGTCTCGGTGACCTCCCGTACAGAGCAATGAACCTAACCTGACCTCATTGCATTTTACCGTTTTTCTTAGTCCAGGGCGTCCTGGGTTGCGATTTTATCCTCAAATCGTGTAAGCAGAGCGACTGGGCACCACCACCAGTCGGAAACCCTGGGCAATGTAAGGGTATACCCTATTGTATAATTCACCGTTAAAATAGTATTTTAATGTAACTTTGCTCACTTCAGACAAAGTTATTTTCCTGCTTTTACGACAATGCAAATTTAATTAGGAAATCCGAAAGGAAAAATTATCTGGAACTTTGTCTTTTATTCCTCTTTTGGTTTAACTTTTGCCGAGACGACAAAGAAAGTTGGCCGACAGCGAAGGACGGGCAATAAAACTTGTTGAAACAAGCTGGTCCGGCGGCTTTACTGCCGGGCAAAACAAATCTTATCCCCGGTTTTGTATTCTACCCGGAATGGCAAATTTGTTGACTAGAGATATTGGCAGAAGAACGACGGCGTCCCGTACTAAAAGTATTTTACAACTCGTCCTTCATCCCTCATCCCTCATCCCTCATCCCTCATCCCTCAGTAGTTTACTACGTTTCTCGCCCTAGTAACAACTAGGGTTTTTATCGCGTTATTTTTGGAACGCAGCCACCCTCTTCGGTGACGCAATGCGCCCCGGGGTACGGAATCTGCAGTCAATAAAACGAATCGTTAGGATTAACTGGCGTCCGCATTAAAACACTTTGTGGAAGTCAAATCAGCTGTAACGGTGTAACAACTCGTATGGTCGGTAATTAATTGAAAATACTTTAAGGCAACTTCGTAAAGTATGTGACTTTCGTACTTAACGGAAACTTACAAAAGTCGGTAAAACAGATTTCTAACTCACGTCGATGGGTTTACAAATTACGATTTGAGTAACCTGACAACGGTGACTATTTTTTCGGTTTATTCCCGAATTGTTAATTTATGGGTGCTTGCTTCCCTAAGTAATTGTACTGCATTTTAGCAAAATTGGTTTAAAATCGTTGGAAAACATTGTTTTAAAATTGTCTTGTGACGTGGGAAAACCTGACCCAAATCGGTCAGTTGTACCCTTCCCAGGTGAGAGATACCAACAATAAAATTCAGTTAAAAGTTAAAGAAATTTTCTCACCCGGCTTGATGTAAGCCAATTTTTAACATTCGTTTGAAAGTTTGATTTTGCCGTCATAATCAGCGTTCAAAGTAGTCTTAAATTAAATTTAAAAAATGAATTTAGCCTACAGAGATCAAATTTAAACCTTATGCAGACGTTAAAGTTGGAATTCGCTTACATCACGTCAGGCCGAGCCCAGTCGGCTTGGCATGCTGTACTCTCTCCGAGCAGAAATAGAATAGCAGCTCTCCGGGCCACTGTCTCGCCTCATTCATTGCAGTCGGCGTTGTACGTAAATGATTGCGAATTTCCATCGGAACGGACGTCATGGTAATACCCAGGCCTATGACCTTGAATAAGCTACATCCTGATCTTTAGATTAAATTTAAGGCAATTATAAAATGTGTGTGTGTGTGTGCGCGCGCGCGCGCGCGCTCACGTGAGCAGTTCCGGTTCGATTTGATTGAAACTGGGTTCGAAAATCCTTTTGGCAATACTAGCTCGGATAAGTTGAAAAAAGACATGTGAATGTGAGGCCATCGCGGCACGCAGCTGTCTGGATAGGCCTATGTGAGAGGTCAAAATCGGCGCTCCGCTTGGCCGCTCCGATAGTTAATTTTCTAATGGAAATTCGCCAAAGAAATTACCGCCATTTTGAAACTGTTGTACAGATTTTACTGGTTAACGAACCTGTCCTGCGCCAAGCATACATCGGATTTTTTTGATCATTCAAAGCAATGAATGATTCTTTTTCATTGGGAGAATGAGTAGGCAGCTATTGATAACAACATATTGAGGTCCTTAGAAGTCGTCAATAAGTGCAAGTCGTAGGAAAGAGGTGGTGGTGGTTACCCGTCTCCGCATTGGCCATGGATTTCTGATGGGAGATGGGGGCCCACCTGAATGCGAGTTCTGTAGGGAACCCGTCACAATGAGACACAGCCCTGCAAGAAATTGTTTATATTTGGTTATTTGTTATTTTAAAAAAAATATTTCTTAGTAAGTTCTTTTAGATACCTTACGTATCTTCGGTTTACCTTGTAAGGCCGGTTTACAGTCTTGCATCAAATTGTGTATATTTTGTTGTTTTTAAGGTATATATTACATTTTAATTTTGGAGTCACGTCGTTTTTTCGCCGGAAAAAAAAGAATTTGTCTCGAAGCTTGAATTTTCTGTGTCGAGACCCCTCCCCGCACCCACCCACAGCAGCTCACGTTGTGTCGGGTAGGCCTACAGTCAGTGAGTATTCGCGTTTACCTGAATATCAAATTACATTAAATTGTAACTAATTCTGAAGCACCACAGTAAGGGAACATAACCTCTAATTAGGCTATAAAAGTAAAACAGCCACTAAATTATCAAATGCCCTCCCCCAATAGCACGCTGACAGTTGTAGTTGTACGGCAAACTGAAATCAATTAAAAGCCAACATAATGCCTCGGTGGGTACGCGGGTTGAATATTTTATAGCCGAAGATTGCAGGTTAGGTTTGGTCAAGATAAACTTAGTGATTACCGTGATGCGAGCGTCAGGGGCCACGGGATGATGGAGACATTCGTAATAGAGAAAGCATACAAATCAACCCCGACCGCCGTCAAATTTATTTCGTTTGAGAAGGACTATGTGACAAAGTTATGATTTTTTTTGTAAAGTTTCACCGCAGGGGGTGCAGACAAGCTGCACCTATTGAGAGGATTTAGACATCTCTCGCGGTACCCGAATAACACACACTTACACTTACAACACTACTGCATTACAACCATGCTGCATTAAATGTTTTCTATTAAGAATAGCTGTTTTGGATTTTTTGTGAAGATGCAGATTAAGCCGCTGAAGCCTAAGAACCGATATTATTTTGCTCCTAAAGATTTAATTTTACGTGCCAAGTCCCGGCCAGGCTGCAGACTGCTTGGCCCCCTCGCCGGCCAATAATTAAATACTTGGCAAGGTGACCGAAGCAGGTGCTTTGTGACGACCGTTTCCGGCTTCGTGCTTCGGAGGATGCTGTTCATCGGCCGGAAAGAGATTCGAAGGCTAATGACCCTTATTTTTTGGCTTTTAATTCGCTTATGAACCGGCCACAGCGGTTTACCCTGGTGAACGAAGACCTGAGGTCAGCACCGATGAGTGTAGAAGTCGTTAATTAATTTCAGTCTGATTGTGTAACAGCAAGGCTCCGCCTAGGACTTGAAGAGACAAGTAAGGTGCAGCGTAACACCGAAAACATGATTACCGCTATTACCGCTCCAATGTATCTACTGAACTGTCACCGAGTAGGCCTAAGTTGACTAACTTTGAGACGGGGACATATGTAACTCACCTGAAGTCAAACATTTAGCCTATGTTATTAAGTAATTCATTTTTAAAAGTATGTATTTAATATGAAATAAACGATTTATTTATAAAACGTCTATAAATTACAAAATTTTGGTTGGTGAAGAAACGTGCGTGTGTGTGTGTCGCTGTATAGTGTTAGACATTTTGGACCCGAAAGCAAGTTATATTTAAATGTTTTTTTTTAATTATTGCCGATCACGTGAGCGATACACCTGCGTGCGCGATTATTTAGAGCGCAAATCGACTAACGAAACCTAGATTGAAGGCTTACATAAGTAATTAAAGGTCTGAACTTGTTTAAATTTCATTTAAAAAATGAAGTTGTACAGTCTTTTAAATATCAAAGTACAACAGCTGGAGGAGGGGGAGGTGAAGAGTTCTCCTTAGTAGGTCACCGGCAGTATCGATCGTGTATCCAGTGCTTGCGTACCTCGTACTCGGTGTTTATATTTACTGTAGGGTGTAGAGTGTGCAATGTTATATCCGGTCAAATCGATCCCATCCCTGGGACAGTGCATGCACCCGTCTGGTCCCAGTCTGAGCGGCATGACCGAACCGTGTGATATAGTTCAAAGAATCGTTGCACGCAGCTGTCTCGTTAAAGCGACGGAAGCGACTTAATCTGAGACTTCATTACAAATCGGAATCAGTATTTTAACTGATTAAAATAAGAAAATAAACCCTGACAGGCGCGCAGGGGCTGACTGCCTCCATTAGTCCGACTGGCGTTAAGTAAAACGCGCGCGCGCTCACGCACACGCACGCACACACACACACACACACGCGCGCGCGCGCGCGCAGCGTGTTCTAATAAACCAAATTCGCCGACAGAAAGGAATTGCAAAACTGTAGTTACTTGCGTCTCACCTAATTTTGTCTAGCGTCATGGTACAGCGGGCTTATTGATGCATCGTTACATACACGGTTACCTTAATTGCTTTATCCTCGACAATTACAAGCACACAGTTTTTTTGATAGCTTTTTGCTGTTGTTGAACTATAAGACTGTCAGGCCAGTTTTGCAGCGATTGAACACAGTACTGTACTGTTGTGAACAGAAAGTGGGATTTCTGTGTTTGTGATCCCTTCACTTCCTTCACATGTTTTTTGCACCCGATTTCCAAGAAATGGAAGCAAAACAGATTTTGATTTATAAACAACTGTAGTTGTAGTGGACATGACTCATTAATTTGACCGTCCCCACCGTCACTCAACACTCAAGTACCAGTACCATTCGTGCGTGTTGATTTTATAAACATTTTTATTTATGAAATATGACAAGTCAATATTTAGAAGTGTGGGTGGCGTAGGCCTACATTGTGTTAAATTCAAATATCTTATATCTGTCATTTGTTAATAATAATTTAGATAAATGTTCAATATTTTCTTTTGTGAAATATTTATGCGGTGTTATCGTGCAGTGTGTTTATGTACATGTAAATATCATTTCATTAATATTATTACAAGAGGAACGAGCAATATATCAGAAAATGTCAGTTATATTCAGGACATCACAGTCGCTGCGAAAGAATTTTTTATATCAAAAACTCTCGACCTGGTAAAATCATAGTCTGGCAACAGTAAAGAACTGCGAAAAACCGATTTTTAACAAGTTACTGAAGAAAATATAAATCTCTCTCTCTCTCTCTCTCTCTCACACACACACACACACACACACACACACACACACACACACACACACACACACACCCCAATGAGTAATCTGCGTTTTGATGAAACTGAACAAAAATGGATTTGAGCAAGAGCCGCAATTATTTCCTACATAAAGCGATGATGAAAGATTAGCCGTCGTTTTATCAAATGAAATAATTGTTCAGTGAAGTTGATTATTCGGGGAACGCAGAACTTAGTTGCAGTAGGAGCTGATAAGGAATGTCGTGCAAAGGTCGTGTTATCATAATTAATTAACATTGAAACAGTTTATCTCGACTCACTTAAAGTAGCGTCAGCAGCAGAGGAGCATGTTTTGATGTTATTGAAGTTTTCGCAATAGGCCTATATTTATTTATAGTGTTTTGAAATAGGTCTACCTCTGTTTGCAAGGACAAATTGAACTTTTCGCACCAATTTAACGGTTTTTTTTTGTACTGAAGTTTACCTTCAGGTGGGGGCATAGGCCCTACCAGTAAAAGTGTATGAATATGCCGTCATGTTCGAGGCCGCTCGCACACAGATGCAGGCCTACTGCAGTGAAGGTGGCACTTCCTTACTGTGCTCAAGACACTCAGTATTTACAAAAATACAGTTTTCACGAAAACTGTTTCACGATTTTCAAGAAATAATGATTATTTGTCCGAACGGAACTTACCGACGCCAGTCACATTCGTGTCCGTATTGTCGTGAAATTTCAAAATTAAAAATGCTAAAGTGAAACTGTCAACGTAACGGTATAAACACACACACACACGCGCGCACACACACACAACACTCAGGCACGCGCGCGCAGCACACGCACACACACACACACACACACACACACACACACACACACACACACAACACGCGCTCGCTCGCACACGCGCGCACACACACACACACAAACAGGCGCACGCACATACACACCACAACACACGCTGACGCACACACACAACACAAGCGCACACGCACACACAAACAAGCGCGCGCACACACAACACTCAGGCACGCGCGCGCAGCACACACACACACACACGCGCTCGCTCGCACACGCGCACACACACACAAACAGACGCACGCACGCACGCACGCACACACACACACACACACACACACACACACGCTGACGCACACACACAACACAAGCGCACACGCACACACAAACAAGCGCGCGCACACACAACACTCAGGCACGCGCGCGCACACACACACACACACACAACACGCGCTCGCTCGCACACGCGCACACACACACAAACAGGCGCACGCACGCACGCACGCACACACACACACACACACACACACACACACAACACACGCTGACGCACACACACAACACAAGCGCACGCACACACACAAACACAGACGCGCGCGCACACACACAGGCGCGCGCGCTTTAATTTATTTAGTGTATGTATGACCACTCGCCTGCTGTAAGTAACCCTGTGGCTCGGTCTGGTGATACAGTTATTTGTTTACACAATACTGTATTTGGAAATATGGATGTTAATATCAAACTTGAGTCAGTTTTTCAGTGCTGGTCGTCCGATGTTTAGATCCAATATTATATCTCTAGTTTGATCTGTACAGTCCCTAATATTTAGGTATTCCCTCTGTCGTTTACAATGTTACACGTATTTTGTTTTCTTTGAATCATCAGTTATTATTTTATACATTAATCAATTTTTATTTACAATACAAAAAGCACCAATAAATGAAGGGTAAACAAATATTAAAAAATAATACCACTACTTTTTATCTTGCATTTTTTGTAGAAATATTGGCTTAAAGAGTTCTACATACTTTTATTTTAGTTCAGTGACCTGGGCATTATCATTAAAACAAAATTTTAAGAGCATATTTTTGTGTTATCTTATCTGCGTTTTTATTCCTACTGTAGGACAACGTTAACCGGTGCGTCGCCACTTACTTACTCAACAGTTGGCAATACTTGTTTAAATTTCGAAAGTCGGTACACCTAGGTTTAGGCTTACCTGTAGCTGCGGAGTGAAGTCTGACCGAAGTCTAGACGAATCCGACCTTGGCCTCAATCCTCGATCCCTTCCACACCTTGCTTTGCTTTGCTTTGCTCATTCTCGCTTCGTTTCGACTTTTCTTTAGCTTTATTATTTGTAAATAATGCGAGAACAGATTTAATGTTACACATCTGCGTTGTATTACTGTATTATCTACTTTGCTTCGCCTAGCTTGGTCGTCGTGTATTATTGACTTTGCCATGTCTAGCTTGGTCGTCGTGTATTATTGACTTTGCCATGTCTAGCTTGGTCGTCGTGTATTATTGACTTTGCCATGTCTAGCTTGATCGTAGTGTATTATTGACTTTGCACGCCTAGCTTGGTCGTCGTGTATTATTGACTTTGCCATGTCTAGCTTGATCGTCGTGTATTATTGACTTGCACGCCTAGCTTGATCGTCGTGTATTATTGACTTTGCCATGTCTAGCTTGGTCGTCGTGTTTTAGTGACTTTGGCACGCCTAGCTTGATCGTCGTGTATTATTGATTTTGCCATGTCTAGCTTGATCGTCGTGTATTATTGACTTTGCACGCCTAGCTTGATCGTCGTGTATTATTGACTTTGCACGCCTAGCTTGATCGTCGTGTATTATTGACTTTGCCATGTCTAGCTTGATCGTCGTGTATTATTGACTTTGCACGCCTAGCTTGATCGTCGTGTATTATTGACTTTGCCATGTCTAGCTTGATCGTCGTGTATTATTGACTTGCACGCCTAGCTTGATCGTCGTGTATTATTGACTTTGCCATGTCTAGCTTGGTCGTCGTGTATTATTGACTTTGCACGCCTAGCTTGATCGTCGTGTATTATTGACTTTGCCATGTCTAGCTTGATCGTCGTGTATTATTGACTTTGCCATGTCTAGCTTGATCGTCGTGTATTATTGACTTTGCACGCCTAGCTTGATCGTCGTGTATTATTGACTTTGCCATGTCTAGCTTGGTCGTCGTGTATTAGTGACTTTGGCACGCCTAGCTTGATCGTCGTGTATTATTGACTTTGCCATGTCTAGCTTGATCGTCGTGTATTATTGAGTTTGCACTCCTAGCTTGATCGTCGTGTATTATTGACTTTGCCATGTCTAGCTTGGTCGTCGTGTATTAGTGACTTTGGCACGCCTAGCTTGATCGTTGTGTATTATTGACTTCGCCATGTCTTGTTTGATCGTCGTGTATTATTGACTTTGCACGCCTAGCTTGATCGTCGTGTATTATTGACTTTGCACGCCTAGCTAGGTCGTCGTGTATTATTAACGAATTACTCTCGCAGCAAACATTTTTTGTACCTGAGATCAAAGATCCGAAACTGTAAAATGTACACTGATTCGTAGTGCGCGAGCGCGCGTGTTTTATAACTCATATGTTTGCAATTTGGGTCCGATTTGATTTAAATTTTGCCCTAAAATCGATTTTGGTAAAAGCTTGGATTTTCGGAACCCAGTTAAATCCGTTCAACGGTTTCAAAATGGCGGTCATTACAAATCATGAAAACCACATTTTTTTAAAAATCCGATAATTAGCGTTAAAATTTGCATAAATTAGCACGTCAAAATTTTTTATTCCATTAAAAATACGAAAAATAATTTTACGACTGTTTGATGTATTTGAAAGTTAAATGTGTTTCTTTAATACAGAATACACTGACTTTAATGCCGATTTGTACGTCCATGGCTACCGTTAATATTTGTATAACCAAGAATCGGTGTGCTTCGACAGTTGCTGGACCTTTTTTACGGAGACAATTTGTGTTTTAGCACAATTTATATGTAAGGTAATGTAAGGTCCTGGCTGAATAAATACGACAAATGATTGAAAATCCGTTCTTCTTTGTAAAGGCAAACAAAAGCGAAGGAAAACTTCAGACCAGTGCGGCAGATAAAAAGCCTTTGGGTAACGGATGAGAAAAGTTTACCACAAGATGAAGGAGAAATCGCAAAAACTGTACAGAACACAAAAGGATATCTAAAAGATAATGGTTCAATTTGGGAACGCAGAAATGGTGTTTTCTAGTAAGGGGATAGGAAGGGGATGCCTCAAGGGTCTGGCTTTGTAATTAAAAACTTTTACCTGCAGGAATGGCGGTCGGGGCGGATGTAGAAGGGTAGAATGGAAATCTTAAGTTTTAAATTGAATTATCTGTTTTAACGATTTCAGTTTGACGTCAAATCGTGAACGGTAACTCACCACAAATCCCATAACCTAACCATTCAGTTTTATATAGAGGCTTATGTTAGAGTTGCCAAGCCGCTAATTAAACAATTGACGTGACTGGAAACTGTGATGCCTTGCGTGGAAAGTTATTTGTTCTACATGTTTCTCACCTGGCCGATTTTACTTAAACAACAAAAATAGGCCTACTCTAGGCTATACGTTACAACTGAAATTGTTTAGGACAGTAAATAAGTAAGATTATGATCATAAAACACGTTTTTTGCGTTGATTTTTTTTAGCAAATTTCCACTGCTATCGTGAGTCCATCATAGTACGACCCAGACCCGGTCCCATTTGATTCAGACTGTACTCAGCACAGTCTGGCGGCCATTAAAAGTCTTCACAAATTATTTTTTATCTGATACTTTTTATCTAGCTGGTTTCAGTATCGTTAAGATTTGGATAAATTAACGTGTTCACTTTACTGTAATTTGGAGGGGAAAATTGTTAATTTATCAAAAAAGTGTAAAAAATACCACAGCGTTCAAATGTTGGAAGCGCTTTTATAACATTGTGTTCGTAAATCTTACACTCATTCATCCAAAATCAGCTTAAAAATTAGTTTAAAAAGTGAAAAATAAACGTTTTTAGTTTTGGAATGGTTGTCCAAGCTCTTATATCAGAACCGGTTTTTGGGCACAGTTTCAGTGGAATCGGACCGAAATTGCTCGGTAAGGATTCCACGAAAAGTCGAATTTTACTATGCTGATTTAAGTCGTTTAAAGTGCTGATTTTTCATGAATATTTTCCTTTTTTACCATTTAGCCTAAGTAAAAGTAAAATAAACTAGCAGACTGGCCGGGCAGGTGACAACTAACTACAAAGGCTTTGTCAAGACAATGGTGAATTTTATGCGCTGCCACGTTGAATAGAACACCCGACTTGACCGAAACTAAAAGCACTGCTTCAAACTTGGGTTCTAGGATTTATCAAGCTTTATAAAACAATAGGTTCTGTTCTCTTGTAGTGAACCATTAAACAGAGGTACTGGAATACATGCAAGCTGATTTATGTGTACTTTAGTGTAGTAGGTCTACCATAAATAAATAAGATTTAGAAAATCACTCGACAGTCTGAAGTTTTTCCTTGTTAAAATTCTCAGCCGCCTCGGTGGCCTAGTTGATAGCGTACTGGGCTTTCACCCCGAGGACCCGGGTTCGATTCCCGGCCAGGGCTTGGCATTTTCATACTCTATAAATCGTCCCATCGTCTGCATTGCATTAGTCCAAGTGTGCACAATAGTCGGACGTTACACACAAAAAAAAGATAAAATTCTCATGACTTCTTGCGGATTGACACCAAGACATCATCAGCATGTCATCCCAAAGATATTTGTTACTACAAGAATACGTACAATAGCGACACATGAAGGAATCGAATTTGGTTTTTAATGTTTGTTAAAAAGAAAGCTAATCGTGCAAACACATAGGGAAGGGAAAAAGTTGTTAAAGTGAGTAAAATTCCTTTATGAAAGAATAGGAAAGTTCTCTCAGCAGGCTTTGCGGATCACATGACCCATAACAATTTTTTTTTTATAGTTTAGTTATATGTGGGAATCTAACAATGCTTAACCCCCGAGAAGCTTAAAACCCTCAAAGTAAACATGCAAAGAACGGATTTATCTCGATAAGGATTGCGGTAAAGATATATCGATAAATAAGAGCTGATCGAAAAACGATAAAGCACCGTAGAACAGGTTTGGCGTCCTCAACCCTCAACCCTTCTTATTTGTTTATTTTTTCTTCCCTTCACTTATGTTCACCCTCCTTTTTAGTGCTTGTCACAAATGTTTCTTTAAATCCACTCGAACTTGTTTACGTTGGGCACATCTGGTCCACCTCCGAGGGCCGAGGGCGTCCTACAGTCCTACACTTCCGCTAAAATACTGAACCAAAATTATAAAACTTATTTAACAAACAGTTTTTCATGTTTAATGTTTCGTGTAACACGTACATAAACAAATGATAAAACTTATTTAACAAATAGGTTTTCATGTTTACTGTTTCATATAAGACGTAAACAAATGATAAAACTTATTTAACAAATAGGTTTTCATGTTTACTGTTTCATGTAAGACATAAACAAATGATAAAACTATTTAACAAACAAGTTTTCATGATAACTGTTATGATAAAACGTCTTCATGCGTATAAAATGATAAAACGTCTTTAACAAATAAGTTTTTGACGTGTGTTTTAAGTGTTTAGTTTAACTTTGTGACAACCTCGACAGAGGGATTTAACAATTTGTATTTTGTACATTTTGGGATTTGTATTTTATTTTAACGGCCTGAAGATGAAACAGTAGAGTTTCGAAACCGCGGTGGCCTTTACGAGGTGAGTAAATAGACGACTAGACGGGAAAATAGGTCGTAATCCTAATTATTTAACAAAATTTCATATAATACGTAAACAGTCTGTGATAGTTGAGGAAGTTGACTAAGATTTCTGTGTGCATCCATCTGCCTGTGTGCAGGTGTAGGTTTCGCCACATCTCACAACTTCTGGTGAAAACATTGTTTTAATATTTCAGTTTTAACGATTTTGATCAGATTCCGGTCCAGTGAAGGCGAATGTATTGATGTAACGTTGTTACTTACTTCCGCCACGCCACCTAGATACCTCAGTTGTAATCAAAGTAAGGCACCCATTGCTGTTTACGAAAATGCATTTTGAGTTGTTTTTTTAATTCAGTGTGGCAACAGTCGGGTCGCAAGAATTTTGATAAATTAATCACCACACTAATAATGTGATATTTATAAAAATAAATAGAAAGAGTACCTGTACGTCAGTTTTCATACGAAATATACGGTTTTATACTTTCTACAGGCGTACTTAACATTAAGAAAGCCTGTTACTCACCCCCCACCCCTAAATGGAACTTTTTATTTCGTGATGAAATTTGGGCGTACTTGACAATCAAAATAAAAGGCAAGTTATTGGGTGACTGCGTGCATCGGATTTCTCCCACTGCTTAAATCAGAATGTCGGCGTTCAAAATAAGGAAAATTAGGCTTCAGGGTTCCGCGCACTCATCGGTCGGAGCGAAATACAAGTGTTTGACAGATTTATTTAGCCACGTAGCCTCGTGAAGAATGCCGTATCGATTCGGGTCGGCCCTAGATAACGTATGACGCAGTAATCTGTCAAACACGCAAATCATGTCCCAACGCACGCAAAGTCACGCACATCCACAACAAAACTAATCTCATAAATGCATATCCTTTGCTCATTATATTACTGAAAGCCCGCCTGGTTTTATTGTACACATTATCCAAATTAAATTCAGATGGTATAAAGTGAAGTTCGGATACAGAGTTAATTACGTTGATGGCGGCTGTTGTCTTTGTAGCAACGTTAAATGTTTTGGCCCGACCGGTCTCATCGTCACTCAGAAATCTGTAAAACCGACGTTTCCTCGATGTTGCCGTCACCTCCCGTCACGTCACGTCACGTAAACCCCAAGTTAATGCGGTTGTAGAACATCCGAATTTGTAAATGAGAAATAAAACTGCAGGAAGTGCTCCCCCGCCTTTCCCGGTGATTACAATTTCTCGTTGATTGAAGGGAACGGAGCGGGGAAGGAATTAAATTTAGTGTCGTGATGTCGGTATTTTCCGTTGCCTCGCCCTTAATGGTTTCCCGATACACTGCCGCTCCGCTCCTCGCGACACATGTCACCGTTTAGTACTGCAACACATGCGGGGGATTTAATAATTCCCGCCCGGAGTTATTAATTTTCTTCGCAATTCTCTTGCTTCGCGTAATTGCTCCGACAAAATATCTTTGTTCTTGTTCGGCTTTACGGGCGTGGGCTCGCGAAGTAGCCGACTTATTGTGAATTAGGCATACAGTGTATACAGTGAGCACTTCAGTCGGTTTTAGTACTGGGTAAAGACCCAGCAAAGATGGTCAATTCTAAATTATCATTTTAATTAGATCATAACTTTTTTGAAAATCCGATTTTACTATCGCAATTAACGTTAAAATCTGCATCAGTATTTTTAATTTTTCACCTTTGAAAATATAAATATAAAATATAAACGCTGAGTTGTTTCGTTTATCGATACAGAATTTTCTCCCCTTCCATAACTCAAGCGACACAGGTGGCCTAGTTGATAGCGTACTGGGCTTTCACCCCGAGGACCCGGGTTCGATTCCCGGCGAGGGCTTGGCATTTTCATACGCTATAAATCATCTCATCGTCTGCATTAGCCCAAGTGTGCACAATAGTCGGACGTTAAAAAAAATCTCCGTCCCGACGTAGGCTTACACTACTCTGATACTTTGCCTCAGATATGTGTTGCATAGTGTTTCGACGGAACACGAGAACACGGAAAACGAGAGGGCGCCTTACCTACTCGCTTTGGTTCATAACTCGACACACACACACACACACACACACACACACAAGGTGTTTTATAAATAAGGATTGAGTCCAGTTCTTACCTAACTTGCCTTAAACTGCTAAGAGTATTTCCATAAAACTCCCAAAAATATAGCTCTTATCATTCTTATCACATCTAAAAGAAAACAAAGATTTTTTCTGATTTTAACGGTGATTGTGATGATGAAATTAGATTTTCGAAAAAAGTATACAATGGAAGAATACCGTTGCTTTTTGGCGATTCGCTTCCATCACGTCAACTAGACAGGTGCGTGCGGCGATGAGGCCTATAGCCTATAGTTACAGATTACGCACCCGCACGTGTAGCCAAGGTTCACCAGCTCTGTTCTTGTTTGGCTTCTCTTAATTTATTCCTAGCATAGCACTAAGCAGGAATGCCGGGATATAATAAGTTTGATCCAGTGGGATGCTGAGATGCTGAGATTTGCGTGGGCACGATCTTAACGCAGCGGAGATAAAACATGAATAAACACTTGAACCGTGTTTTCCACCAAATATTCGGTTTTGCAGTAACACCGAGGGAAACAAAACAAAACAAAACATAAAACTTGCTTCTCATACAATTAGCCTAACCTGTTACTGTTTCGGGTCATTTCAAATATTGAAAACAAATTGCAACTTGCATAAATAAGCCTAATGCGTGTTCAGTATCCGGCCGCCCACGTTTCTTCAGGTGCCAAAACACAAACACATGCAACTTGTTCGTTGCGCGTCAAAATTAAAAATATTAAAAGCGATATTTTGTTCTGGCACTGAATAACTAATATACAGTAGTTGTACAGGCTTGCCAACTTTGTTGCAGTTGTGAACTGTCCAGAAACTGCAAATTCCTGGCTTTACTAAATAACCCTTAACTGTTCAGCTTTTGGGCACTCGGTGACGAGAAATTATTGTGCCAGTTTTGTCGGGAATGCTGGGAATATTGTAAATTTGTAGAAGAGAACCTTCACTGCACGCAGCTGTCTCGCTGCTGCCGTCAGATTAATTTTCGCATTTTTAATGGTAATTTATGCAGATTTTAAGTGTTAAGATGTATTAGATAAAAACATTAAACATTTGAAATTGTTGAAGTGACTTTGCCAGTTACTGAACTTGTTTCACTAAAATTACGCGACAGTATAGGCCTCTGTCAGCCCACTGAAGCTTTTTTACTTTCATCATTCATAAACAAAAGAATTAGGTCTATTTAAATTTTCCTCTTATGCTTAACGAGTACTTCCCACTAATGTTTCTGTCTTTTCCTTGTCGACATTTCCTTCTGTCAAACCATAGACTTTTAAAGTGTTTCTTGCTAACACACGTAGCCTTACATTTCCAGCAGTTGGCCTATTTCTTTTTTAAATCGGCTTCAAAATCTGCATAAATTAGCATTTTAAAAGTATCAGGGTTTTGTCCAGGCTATTACCAAAATAGGTTTTTGTGCCACGTTTTTATCCAATTAGATCACAGTTGCGTATATGTTTTTAAGGATACCTCACAAAGCAATCCAGGGGTCAGGATCGACGCTCATTTCAAAGGCCTGAATGGCGTATGTTACCATTCAGAACACGACTAAAGCACTGAGGTATCAAAGTAAACGCGACTGAAGCATTGAGGTATCAAGGTAACGCAACTGAAGCACTGAGGTATCAAGGTAAACGCGACTGAAGCACTGAGGTATCAAGGTAAACGCGACTGAAGCACTTAGGTATCAAGGTAAACGCAACTGAAGCATTGAGGTATCAAGGTAAACGCGACTAAAGCACTGAGGTATCAAGGTAAACGCGACTGAAGCACTGAGGTATCAAGGTAAACGCAACTGAAGCATTGAGGTATCAAGGTAAACGCGACTAAAGCACTGAGGTATCAAGGTAAACGCGACTGAAGCACTTAGGTATCAAGGTAAACGCAACTGAAGCATTGAGGTATCAAGGTAAACGCGACTAAAGCACTGAGGTATCAAGGTAAACGCGACTGAAGCACTGAGGTATCAAGGTAAACGCAACTGAAGCATTGAGGTATCAAGGTAAACGCGACTAAAGCACTGAGGTATCAAGGTAAACGCGACTGAAGCATTGAGGTATCAAGGTAAACGCGACTAAAGCACTGAGGTATCAAGGTAAACGCGACTGAAGCATTGAGGTATCAAGGTAAACGCAACTGAAGCATTGAGGTATCAAGGTAAACGCGACTGAAGCATTGAGGTATCAAGGTAAACGCGACTAAAGCACTGAGGTATCAAGGTAAACGCTACTGAAGCACTGAGGTATCAAGGTAAACGCGACTGAAGCATTGAGGTATCAAGGTAAACGCTACTAAAGCACTGAGGTATCAAGGTAAACGCGACTGAAGCACTAAATTATCAAAGTAAACGCGACTGAAGCATTGAGGTATCAAGGTAAACGCGACTAAAGCACTGAGGTATCAAGGTAAACGCAACTGAAGCATTGAGGTATCAAGGTAAACGCGACTAAAGCACTGAATTATCAAAGTAAACGCGACTGAAGCATTGAGGTATCAAGGTAAACGCAACTGAAGCATTGAGGTATCAAGGTAAACGCGACTGAAGCACTGAGGTATCAAGGTAAACGCGACTGAAGCACTGAGGTATCGAGGTAAACGCGACTAAAGCACTGAAGTATCATGATAAACGCGACTAAAGCACTGAAGTATCAAGGTAAAACAGCATTACTTCTTTGCCAAACCGGTTCTTTTATTGTCTCTGTAATTACAGCCACAATGGGCTCACTCCACACCCCGAACTTTTATCAAGTAAAAATACCAACGTTAGAAAAAGTTTTAATTCTTATCGACTTACACTCTTTACGGACTTTTGGATTAATAGAGTGGTTAGGCCTAGAGTACCGCATGGTGTGTGTGTGTGTGTGTGTGTGTGTGTGTGTGTGTGTGTGTGTGTGTGTGTGTGTGTGTGTGTGTGTGTGTGTGTGTGTGTGTGTGTGCGCGTGCGTGCGTGTGTGTGCGTGCGCGCGCGTGTGTGTGTGAGAGAGAGAGAGAGAGAGAGAGTGTTTTATTACTAGTTCGATCCTTCGTCCGAGCAGCTACTTCAAATCCTTACGTCCAGCCTCCTCGCTTGCTCGTGTGATTGAAATTTGGCACAAATATTGATTTTGGCAATAGCTTATATCTTAAGAAAGCAAATACTTATATACAATTTTCAATAATTTTTGCACAGCTGCACAGTTGATACTATAAAACGCAGTAAGCTGTGTGTATTGATTGTCCTGTCCGAGGCACTGTGTTTCTGTTCGTGTTTTAATTTTAATTATTCTCACCTGCGCTGCAAGCGAGACACGTGTTCACGGTTGTCTGACGAGGCCGTCGAGCGTATCGCTTCGCTTGCATGTTTACAAGATTAACGAAAGAAGCAGAGAAGTGGTTTTGTTTATTTTAACACGTCTTGCAGAAGTAGATACCCCCCCAGTTCTTAGAATTTCGCAGTTTGTATGTGTGTTCATCGTTCGCCGACATTTACCAAGTAGAGCAATGACCTAACACCCGTGTATTCCTGACTGTATTCGGAAATCTCTTAGCAATCCGAGGCACCGATTTTGTCGTATCTCTCGGAAAATCTTGCTATCAGTGTTTTCTCACTGCCGATAAAGACATCTATCGGGGGGAGGGGGAAATTAAAACAAACTAAATCACGTGACATATACTTACGGCACTTTGTGTTTGCCTGTAGTTAATGTGTAACAATGCTCTAGTGTTTGTTAGCCGTTAGATAGAAGTGCAGAACGTAATAGTGTACTAATTAATTTTCTTATGTTTCAGGTAAGAACTCTTACTTATTCAGCAGATCAAGTAGGCAGGTGTAAGTAATACTTTTCAGTTTCAATAACGCGTAGCTAATGCACGGTTATTTATTTATTTTATACTAGTTTTATACCTTGTTTTGTAATTTTTAAATTAATATTTATATTTTAACACAAGGCCGAACTTGGTGGGACTAAAAGGGTATCGAGGGTGTTACTATTTACGTCTGTGCCAATTGTGTGTGTGTGTGTGTGTGTGTGTGTGTGTGTGTGTGTGTGTGTGTGTGTGTGTGTGTGTGTGTGTGTGTGTGTGTGTGTGTGTGTGTGTGTGTGTGTGTGTGTGTGTGTGTGTGTGTGTGTGTGTGTGTGTGTGTGTGTGTGTGTGTGTGTGTTATTTTAAGGAGAAAAGCACATTGAGGCTATTTATTGCCTCCCTAAATGTAAGTATGAGTGTAAAGTGTTAAAGTCGTAAGTGTAATGTTGTAAGTATAAGTGTTTGTTAGACTCGGGTACCGCGAGGGACGTCTAAATCCTCTCAGTGCAGCTAGTCTGCACCCCTGAGGGGATATACGTATATATCGATCAGTTTTAGTCACCCTTCACCTGGGTGCTGTGGAAACCTTACCTTTATACATTATTTCTTCTTCGTTAATAATATATGTACCACGTTTGATTGAAATCGGGTTCACAGATTCCAGAGTTACTTGTACCATACTGTACACTTGCACATTGCGCTGTTGCTTATCGATCGTCTTTGCACATGGCAACGATATACAAATAAAAATGTAAAAATTGAAATTCCGACGGAGCTGAAGCCGTAGCCTACGTGCCCGCGGAGAGACGGGTGGGATCGGGTTTCCAAGTCACGGCTCCGACAAATTGCCTCCAAATCATAGCCGCGGAACCGGGCCCGGCCGTAATTGCATTTGTCGAAATCTGAATGCAGAAGGAAAACTACATTCGTGCCGAAAAAATTAATCTCCGCCGGGCGTAATTTGTTTCTGTTATTATCATTAGGCACGCGGCTGTCTCGTCCACGTAATGCCAGTCAATTTCTAAGAATATTTTTTTAACCTTGCTTTTATTGGGCAATCTGATTCACTATCGTATCCCCACGGCACGGCAGGCCTGAATGTATTTCCTTCCAAATTTGCTTAAGCGAATCGTACTGGGATCGTAATTTGCGAAAATCTGATGAACGGTCAGTAGCTGCTCGATGTGTTAGGGAACGCTACTCAACGTTTAGGTGCTGGAGGTGCTTTAAGGTCGTAAGCACTGCAACATTATGCATATACTGTACAGTATTTCCTTGTATCGAACGTTCTTATTAACACTTTGTAAACGCGTGTTTTATAGCATCGATAAATTAGAATTTGTTCAAATTTTATAGTGTAATTAAATGCAACCTATGCAGAAGAACATACGGGTAACTAATCGATTTTATGCGCAGGCGCTAACAACATAGTTGCTTTTTTATTATACCTAACGTATTTATCGCCGACACTTTAATTGTGGTTGTATATGCAAATGGTTTATTGGAGCCGTTCTTTTAGATAATGGCTGTTTTAATACCAGAGAAGAGTAGTTTAGCCATATTCATAACCCAGTAAAGAGTAGACCTACAATTTTTAAAATAAAAGAAATATACGGAGCCAGAGTAATCAATAAATTAAAAAAAACATTTATAATAATAAATAATTTTTATTATTATAATGGTCAGACAATTTATTTTCTTTGGATTTATTTCTAAATGTGATGAATTCTTTTAAAAAAAACTCATAAATTGGAGTGTTTTCCACGATTTTTTGACGCCCCTCCCCCGAGCCGGAATTTTAAGGGATATGGAAATATCTGTTTTGTTTGGATATTCGGATTACTTTTGTGAAGGTAGTATTCGGATTACTTTTTTTTTATCTTAAGATAAAAATTTGGAAATTCAAAAACACGCTTCCACGCCGGCAAAAAAAAGTTACAAGAGATCCTGTGAAATCCCTCGCTCAACCGTCGCCGACGTTATTATAACATAGCCTACACATTTAGCTACTGTAATAACAGTCTCAACCAGAAAAATACATCTTATTCTTCTTTACTAAAGAAGGTAGTGCTTTTTTAAAAAAAGAGGAAAAATAGGCAACGAGTTCTGTCCATGGTAACTATTGATTTTAAAATCACTTTCTCAGTCATTCAGCAAGTTTAAAACTATACTTTTTTCTCTGACTACGAAATGGTTATCATCATGATGATTACCAACCTTTATAATGTGCTGTTCTTATCATCATGATGATTACCAACCTTTATAATGTGCTGTTCTTATCATCATGATGATTACCAACCTTTATGATGTGCTGTTCTTATCATCATGATGATTACCAACCTTTATAATGTGCTGTTCTTATCATCATGATGATTACCAACCTTTATAATGTGCTATTCTTATCATCATGATGATTACCAACCTTTATAATGTGCTGTTCTTATCATCATGATGATTACCAACCTTTATAATGTGCTGTTCTTATCATGATGATGATTACCAACCTTTATGATGTGCTGTTCTTATCATCATTATGATTACCAACCTTTATAATGTGCTGTTCTTATCATCATGATGATTACAACCTTTATGATTACCAACCTTTCATCATGATGTGCCAACCTTATCATCATGATGATTACCAACCTTTATAATGTGCTGTTCTTATCATCATGATGATTACCAACCTTTATGATGTGCTGTTCTTATCATCATGATGATTACCAACCTTTATGATGTGCTGTTCTTATCATCATGATGATTACCAACCTTTATGATGTGCTGTTCTTATCATCATGATGATTACCAACCTTTATAATGTGCTGTTCTTATCATCATGATGATTACCAACCTTTATGATGTGCTGTTCTTATCATCATTATGATTACCAACCTTTATAATGTGCTGTTCTTATCATCATGATGATTACCAACCTTTATAATGTGCTGTTCTTATCATCATGATGATTACCAACCTTTATGATGTGCTGTTCTTATCATCATTATGACTACAAATCTTATCATATACTGTTCGTATCAAACAGAGACAACACTTGAAGAAGAAGAAGAAGAAGAAGAGTACAGTACTTCAGTCGACGTGTGAACTATTTCTTTACGCGTATTGCCGAACAACGCCTTGTGTTGACCTATAGCGAATCGGCTTGTATATTTTGGAAACTTTGCTTCCGTTTAAGTAATTCAAGTTTAAATTAAAAAATTTTGTCTATATATACTCAAGTGTATATAATACGAATACTGAAGTAATAAAGCTGTGAAGTAAGTAAGACGTATAGGTAGATTCTAATAATCTCCCCTTTACTAATTCACACGCATGTCAACGGCCACCGCACCTCGCAAGCACTTCAGATTAATTTCTATCCAAAAGTACTAGCATAGATTTATTTTTCACCCCCGCTAATCTAAAGGGAGGCTATTCAAATTCGATAACGTCCTTGAAAATATAACTTCAAATGCCTCCCTACCCTAATCCGCATTGAAAAGTACTTAAAAACTGGATTCCAATGCGCATAGCTATCTTGTCTATAATAGAGTCGTTAACCGAGATTATAAAGGGGTGACGTTTAGGTCTAGCGTCATCTAGGTCGGTTCGGTCAGCACTCGAGTGCTGTGCAAGGCGTCATTACTTATCTCTTATGTACAAATTATAATAGAGATTTAGCATCTCATTACGGACAGGTATGAGTTCTGGCGCTGTCAAACAAGGAATAGAAGAAGGGTTTGAAAATTATTACCGTATTAGAAACCCTCGCCCTCCGGTATCTCAGCCTAGGATTATAATTTTGCAATCTTGTTCCCTTCTGGAACAATCATATTCCGTCCGCATTGAATGCACGGAGATGATGTATTCATAAAATCTAAATCCTACCAGGATGGTGGTCTTTTCGTCTTCCTCGATAATCCGAAATATGATATTCGTAGGGAGGCTGGAGAGACCAGCTGACGCGGGACCGGTTCGGCAACCAGCGCTTGGGCGTTTCGCTTATTAGTTGGACACTACAATTTGTAGTTTAACTTTTTAAGCTGTTTTTAGTGGTTCGGATAGTTCAGCGTCTGTTGTGACCTCGTTCCTAGTCGAGAAACTTTCTAAGGGAAACAAGGAAGCAGTTCTTAGTCATTTTATAAGGGATTATACTTACTTTCTCGCAAATGCATTTTGAATACATATTAGACTTAGTTAGGTTTGGAAGTTTAACACGAATTGGAGTTGGAGTTATATCTGGTGATCATGGTGATTGAAATTTTAGTAAGCTCTGAGACAGACAGGATGATTTTACCATAACATATTTCTTTCATTTTTGAGAAAAAAGATGTTTGTGTGTTTACGATTTTCTGCTATTATACAGACATTTCGTAAACGGATAAAGGTGGCAAAATTTGAACCAAATTCTATAGTACTGTAACATCCTCGTAAAATTTGGTAACATTTGCATGAAACACAAAAATCCGTTTAAAAAATTGCAGCTCAAATTCAGCGTTGATGTACTCACACAAAACATATCGGTCTATATTTTAAACAGCTCACTTGTACAAAACATATCGGTCTGTATTTTAAACAGCTCATTTATACAAAATATATCGGTCTGTATTTTAAACAGTTCACTTATACAAAACATATCGGTGTGTATTTTAAACAGCTCATTTATACAAAACATATCGGTCTGTATTTTAAACAGTTCACTTATACAAAACATATCGGTTTGTATTTTAAACAGTTCACTTGTACAAAACATATCGGTCTGTATTTTAAACAGTTCACTTATACAAAACATATCGGTCTGTATTTTAAACAGTTCACTTATACAAAACATATCGGTCTATATTTTAAACAGTTCACTTGTACAAAACATATCGGTCTATATTTTAAACAGTTCACTTGTACAAAACATATCGGTCTGTATTTTAAACAGCTCATTTATACAAAACATATCGGTCTGTATTTTAAACAGTTCATTTATACAAAACATATCGGTCTGTATTTTAAACAGTTCACTTATACAAAACATATCGGTCTATATTTTAAACAGTTCACTTGTACAAAACATATCGGTCTATATTTTAAACAGTTCACTTGTACAAAACATATCGGTCTATATTTTAAACAGTTCACTTGTACAAAACATATCGGTCTGTATTTTAAACAGCTCATTTATACAAAACATATCGGTCTGTATTTTAAACAGTTCACTTATACAAAACATATCGGTCTGTATTTTAAACAGCTCATTTATACAAAACATATCGGTCTGTATTTTAAACAGCTCACTTATACAAAACATATTGGTCTGTATTTTAAACAGTTCACTTATACAAAACATATCGGTCTATATTTTAAACAGTTCACTTGTACAAAACATATCGGTCTATATTTTAAACAGTTCACTTATACAAAACGTATCGGTTTGTATTTTAAACAGCTCACGTATACAAAACATATATGTACTGTTTACGAATTTCCATTAGAAATTGAGCTATTGGAGCGACCATCATGGTAAGATCAGACCAAGGATCTAAAGGTAATTTCAAAATGAGCTCTAATTTTGACCTCCTTTTTTTTAGCATTGTTGAATAAAGAATTTTTCTTTGAGTCCTGAATCTTCTTTTTTTTGAAAGGTTGGTAAATATCGTTTGCGCGCGCGCGACACACAATTTTGAAACAGTGTTCCATCGACAATAGGCCTATATAATTCCAGTTCGTGCAGTTTTCAAGGATGGTTGTGGTCATCGGTATGCGATATTGTAACCGATATCATATAATAACGATTACAAAAATATGAAATGGTTACTCTTAGGAAGTACGCTTCGATGAAGTCATAATGTTCATTCATGTGACACGAACAGCTTACAAATTTTGGCCAAAACGTTCACGGGAAGCACGGTAGCGCGCTGACAGTAGAAGGAACAATTGTGCATTGCCATTGCAGTTCTCACGGAAACAATCCAGACTGATAACGTAGCAGTGTGTGTGGGAAACTTGCTTGCGGTCAGATAAGGGGAAATTATTGTTGTGGCCGTGGCAGCGGCAGCTGACGTCTGTTTAAATCTCACCGGTTTTAGAAATTCTGTTGAGTATCATAGTAATACATACATACATACATACATTGTGCCCGCGCGCGAGTCACACACACACACACACACACGTGCACACGCACGCGCACTTTAATTTTAATTACTTATTATTGAAAACTGTTGATAGGATAAAAAGAAGCTGTGAAAGTTTTAAATAATTATAAAAAAGTCCCGTATCATTGAACGGAAAAAATTTATGGATCTTGAAAATATACCCGTGTCCTTGAAATGAGCTCTGGACAAGGGTAGTTAAAAATGTTATACAGTATATACATTAACGCGTGTGTAAAAGATCTTTTTTTCCGGCGAAAAACCGTTAAGGTTATCATCGCCGAGAGGTGGTGAAAAAGAGAGAGAGAGAGAGAGAGAGAGAGAGAGAGAGAGAGAGAGAGAGAGAGAGGAGAGGGAGAGAGAGAGAGAGAGAAAGAGAGAGAGAGAGAGAGAGAGATTGCTCGAATATTTATTTTCCTTCAAAAATATTTATTTTTCTTCAAAAATTCGAGAACCGGAACCTCACGTTGATTGCGCGAATATTTATTTTTCTTCGAAAATTCGAGTACCGGAGCCTAACGTTGATTGCGTGAATATTTATTTTTCTTCAAAAATTCGAGAACCAGTGCCTCACGTTGATTGCTCGAATATTTATTTTTATTCAAAAATTCGAGTACCGGAGCCTCACGTTGATTGCGCGAATATTTATTTTTCTTCAAAAATTTGAGTACCGGAGCTTAACGTTGATTGATGGAATATTTATTTTTCTTCAAAAATTCGAGTACCTGCGCCTAACGTTGATTGCGCGAATATTTATTTTTATTCAAAAATTCGAGAACCGGAGCCTCACGTTGATTACGCGAATATTTATTCGAGAACCGGAGCCTCAAGTTGATTGCTGGAATATTTATTTTCCTTCAAAAATTCGAGAACCGGAGCCTCACGTTGATTGCGCGAATATTTATTTGTCTTCAAAAATTAGAGTACCGGAGCCTAACGTTAATTGCTCAAATATTTATTTTTCTTCAAAAATTCGAGAACCGGAGCCTCACGTTGATTGCGCGAATATTAATTTTTCTTCAAAAATTCGAGAACCGGAGCCTCACGTTGATTACGCGAATATTTATTCGAGAACCAGAGCATCACGTTGATTGCTGGAATATTTATTTTCCTTCAAAAATTCGAGAACCGGAGCCTAACGTTGATTGCTCGAATATTTATTTTTCTTCGAAAATTCGAGTACCGGAGCCTAACGTTGATTGCTCGAATATTTATTTTTCTTCGAAAATTCGAGTACCGGAGCCTAACGTTGATTGCTCGAATATTTATTTTTCTTCGAAAATTCGAGAACCAGTGCCTCACGTTGATTGCGCGAATATTTATTTTTCTTGAAAAATTAGAGTACCGGAGCCTAACGTTAATTGCTCAAATATTTATTTTTTTTCAAAAATTCGAGTACCGGAGCCTAACGTTGATTGCGCGAATATTTATTTTTCTTCAAAAATTCGAGAACCGGAGCCTCACGTTGATTACGCGAATATTTATTCGAGAACCAGAGCATCACGTTGATTGCTGGAATATTTATTTTCCTTCAAAAATTCGAGAACCGGAGCCTAACGTTGATTGCGCGAATATTTATTTTTCTTTAAAAATTCGAGTACCGGAGCCTCACGTTGATTGCGCGAATATTTATTTTTCTTCAAAAATTCGAGAACCGGAGCCTCACGTTGATTGCGCGAATATTTATTTTTCTTCAAAAATTCGAGAACCATAGCCTAACGTTGATTGCTCGAGTATTTATTTTTATTCAAAAATTCGAGAACCGGAGCCTCACGTTGATTGCTCGAATATTTATTTTTATTCAAAAATTCGAGTACCGGAGCTAACGTTGATTGCGCTAATATTTATTTTTATTCAAAAATTCGAGTACCGGAGCCTAACGTTGATTGCGCGAATATTTATTTTTCTTCAAAAATTCGAGAACCATAGCCTAACGTTGATTGCGCGAATATTTATTTTTCTTCAAAAATTCGAGTACCGGAGCCTAACGTTGATTGCGCGAATATTTATTTTTCTTCAAAAATTCGAGAACCATAGCCTAACGTTGATTGCTCGAGTATTTATTTTTATTCAAAAATTCGAGAACCGGAGCCTCACGTTGATTGCTCGAATATTTATTTTTATTCAAAAATTCGAGTACCGGAGCTAACGTTGATTGCGCTAATATTTATTTTTATTAAAAAATTCGAGTACCGGAGTCTAACGTTGATTGCTCAAATATTTATTTTTCTTCAAAAATTCGAGAACCGGAGCCTCACGTTGATTGCGCGAATATTTATTTTTCTTCAAAAATTCGAGAACCGGAGCCTAACGTTGATTGCGCGAATATTTATTTTTCTTCAAAAATTCGAGTACCGGAGCCTAACGTTGATTGCGCGAATATTTATTTTTCTTCAAAAATTCGAGTACCGGAGCCTAACGTTGATTGCGCGAATATTTATTTTTCTTCAAAAATTCGAGTACCGGAGCCTAACGTTGATTGAGCGAATATTTATTTTTCTTCAAAAATTCGAGTACCGGAGCCTAACTTTGATTGCTCGAGTATTTATTTTTATTCAAAAATTTGATTACCGGAGCCACACGTTGATTGCGCGAATATGTATTTTACTTCAAAAATTTCAGTACCGGAGCCTAACGTTGATTGCGCGAATATTTATTTTTCTTCGAAAATTCGAGAAACGGAGCCTAACGTTGCCTTCAAAATGAACTCGATTTATTCATCTGCAGACGATCTGCCACCAAACAAAGAATAATCGCCGACAGTCCCGCGTAGGTCGGGAGAGGTTGTCGCTCCGGACATTCGTGCCAAAACAATTGCTCGCGAAATCCAGTGGGAAGTCAAGACAGACTCACCTGCCCCACGCGACAGTAATATATAAGACCGGGGAAATGGATTTATTTCTGTGCTTAATTAGTCGTAAGCCCTTCAGCCGGTCTCAGCGTTTCCCCATCTCTGCAGAATAGGCTGCAGAATAAACGTGGCACTATATCGGGCTACCTTTGGCACGATGCTCGTTGCAGTTCTATAAATATAATCGGGCACAAAATTGTCCAACTGTTATACTTGTCTTGGAAGGGGTTGTTAAGGACGTAGAAAGAAATGTTTAAAATCTGACAAATTAGCAATTTCAAATTATAATTAAAAAACAAAAACAGATCCTAACCACCGTCCAATTCATTTTATTGTTTTCATTTCGAAATTCAAAATGCTAATTTAAGTAGATTTTGACAATAAAATTTTCAAATAAAATAAATAAAAAACATTGAAAAGTTTTGGCACAGGTGCCATTTTAATCGGAACAGAACTTTGTAAGTGACGAACTTGTCCAAGTTATTAACAAAATCGATTAGTGTGCTACATTTGAATCGATCTGGATTTAAAATTACGAAAGTGAGACTGATGTAAACACACGCGAGCGCGAGAGCACACACACACACACACACACACACACACACACACACACACACACACACACACACACACACACACACACACATCTTATTTTTAGAAAAACTTGAATGTGGGAAAAAATTTTTCACAACATTTATAATATTGTAAAAATGAAAAAGTTTTGACTTCACCTGTATACAATGAATAAAAATGATATTCCCTGTATAAAAATGATATCCACTGTATACAACTGTTACAGGTTTGCGATTATTGCAGCGATCTTGCCATCACATAGGCATATACTGTTACAGGTTTACGATTATTGCAGCGATTTTGCCATCACATAGGCATATATTGTTACAGGTTTACGATTATTGCAGCGATTTTGCCATCACATAGGCATATACTGTTACAGGTTTACGATTATTGCAGCGATCTTGCCATCACATAGGCATATACTGTTACAGGTTTACGATTATTGCAGCGATTTTGCCATCACATAGGCATATATTGGCTATATTGTTACAGGTTTACGATTATTGCAGCGATTTTGTCATCACATAGGCATATACTGTTACAGGTTTACGATTATTGCAGCGATTTTGTCATCACATAGGCATATACTGTTACAGGTTTACGATTATTGCAGCGATTTTGTCATCACATAGACATATATTGTTACAGGTTTACGATTATTGCAGCGATTTTGTCATCACATAGGCATATACTGTTACAGGTTTACGATTATTGCAGCGATTTTGCCATCACATAGGCATATATTGTTACAGGTTTACGATTATTGCAGCGATTTTGCCATCACATAGGCATATACTGTTACAGGTTTACGATTATTGCAGCGATTTTGTCATCACATAGGCATATATTGTTACAGGTTTACGATTATTGCAGCGATCTTGCCATCACATAGGCATATATTGTTACAGGTTTACGATTATTGCAGCGATTTTGCCATCACATAGGCATATACTGTTACAGGTTTACGATTATTGCAGCGATCTTGCCATCACATAGGCATATATTGTTACAGGTTTACGATTATTGCAGCGATTTTGTCATCACATAGGCATATATTGTTACAGGTTTACGATTATTGCAGCGATTTTGTCATCACATAGGCATATACTGTTACAGGTTTACGATTATTGCAGCGATCTTGCCATCACATAGGCATATATTGTTACAGGTTTACGATTATTGCAGCGATTTTGTCATCACATAGGCATATATTGTTACAGGTTTACGATTATTGCAGCGATCTTGCCATCACATAGGCATATATTGTTACAGGTTTACGATTATTGCAGCGATTTTGCCATCACATAGGCATATACTGTTACAGGTTTACGATTATTGCAGCGATCTTGCCATCACATAGGCATATATTGTTACAGGTTTACGATTATTGCAGCGATTTTGTCATCACATAGGCATATATTGTTACAGGTTTACGATTATTGCAGCGATTTTGCCATCACATAGGCATATATTGTTACAGGTTTACGATTATTGCAGCGATTTTGCCATCACATAGGCATATATTGTTACAGGTTTACGATTATTGCAGCGATTTTGCCATCACATAGGCATATACTGTTACAGGTTTACGATTATTGCAGCGATCTTGCCATCACATAGGCATATATTGTTACAGGTTTACGATTATTGCAGCGATTTTGTCATCACATAGGCATATATTGTTACAGGTTTACGATTATTGCAGCGATTTTGTCATCACATAGGCATATACTGTTACAGGTTTACGATTATTGCAGCGATCTTGCCATCACATAGGCATATATTGTTACAGGTTTACGATTATTGCAGCGATTTTGTCATCACATAGGCATATACTGTTACAGGTTTACGATTATTGCAGCGATCTTGTCATCACATAGGCATATACTGTTACAGGTTTACGATTATTGCAGCGATCTTGTCATCACATAGGCATATACTGTTACAGGTTTACGTTTATTGCAGTGATCTTGTCATCACATAGGCATATACTGTTACAGGTTTACGATTATTGCAGCGATCTTGTCATCACATAGGCATATACTGTTACAGGTTTACGATTATTGCAGCGATCTTGTCATCACATAGGCATATACTGTTACAGGTTTACGATTATTGCAGTGATCTTGTCATCACATAGGCATATACTGTTACAGGTTTACGATTATTGCAGTGATCTTGCCATCACATAGACATATACTGTTACAGGTTTACGATTAACAAACGAAGCCATTAAAAAAACGTATTTTCAGCGTGTCCTGTTTTACACGGTTAATGACGAGTAACTCCGCGGGGTCGTAAACTCTGCAGTACGAAGGACTTTGTCCCCTGGAGTTATAGCAAATTAAATATCGATATGTAGGCTACTTTGTCCGCAGTAAATGTTATTTAGCTTTTATTTCCAATTTTACCAACTTTTACGACGAGGCAATAAAAACAAAGGTAATTGACGCTTCTGTAATAAAACGGAAGGGGAGGGGAGGGGAGGGGAGGCTGCGTGTTATCTATTATTTAATGCCTTTAGTCGTGATACAGGCTTAAATACACGACATTAGTATAAATTGGAGGCTTATTCGGAACAAGTGACAGAGTGTCCGCGAGCAGTATGAAAGTGAATTTAAAGACGTTCAACGAGACAGTTGCGTGCTGAGATTATTTTTGTTATACGTACGTGGAATATAAAGGACTGAGTCTTACCTTGATGGCGTAAGGCAATAATTATAGTTAGGTACGTTCACGACCCGACTATAAGGTCTGTTAATCCGATTCCTAAATCTATAAAAATACATTACGCCGCTGTGCCTAGGAACGGAAGGAATCAAGATAAAACCGAACCAGGGTAAACAATTAAGCCGGGGATGTTGTGGGAGTCGAGCGGAGCGTGAGAGCTCCTTAAGTGTCCCAATTATCTGAAAGGAGGGAACGGGCACGTAACCCGATATCCAGCCCGTTCTACCGGTACGCCGGTTCACTCATCCGTACATTATTGCATAATCCAACACACAATAAACGTTCGGCTCTGGAATTTTTCGAAAGATCCGGTCTTGTTTTAGCCCCGGAGACCACACTGCTTGCAAATAAATACGGATGTGAAGGGTGAACTTCACCCTTGCTTAGCCCGCTTACACTTGTCAAAGCTAACAGTGGTTCGTTCGATTCGATTCGATTCGATTCGATTCGATTATCGTTTCGTTTCTTATATATTTAGACGAGTGCTTTCATATCAATCTTAACGGTCAAGCTTCCGATTTGGAAAATAATTTAAACTATGCACCGAATATAAATTCGGTATTAAATTTGTGTTACAATATTTGAAGAGGTTTTCGTCTTGCTTAATACAGTAATGTAGGAGAACTCAGTTTGTATTGTGTTTACTTACATTAGGCAGGATAGACAGAAGCAGAACGGTAGAACATTCTTGTGCCAAGTATTTCTCTGAACGGTTGTTGAATGTTGAGGAATGAAGACTCCAGCAGGTGGCGGTATGGCAGCGCAGCAGCTACCTGTCGTGTCTGCAAACTTTGACTTGCTTCCGAGTCAAGGTCAAATATTTCTTTCGCAAAGAAAAAAATTGTTTAACCTTTCTCGTTGGAATCTAATCGGCATCAGTTTGAAGTTTCAACCGGGTATAGTTTCATCTTCGCCATTAACGTATTAGACCTGCTTTACCGTAGTAAGCATAGAATTGAATCGTATTGTATAATTACAGTATTAAAATCTGCTATTACTGTTGATTTAGAAATAAATGCCAATATTATAGTTTATAATAAATTTTTGTTTTATAAAATATATTTTTGCTGAATCATTAATGTTTCTTTGAAATAATTCCTTTTGGCGTGGAAAGATGCATATGTTGTCAGTAAATCTTGGATGCTTCTCTAATGAATAACTTCTTTTGTTAGAATATTATCCGTTGTTGTCAGTAAATGTTTTACTGTAATCTACTCTTGTCAGTGATTTCTACTGCTTGTAGTAAATAACTTCTTTTGTTAGAATATTATCCGTTGTTGTCAATGAATGTTTTTACTGTAATCTACACTTGTCAGTGATTTCTACTGCTTGTAGTGAATAACTTCTTTTGTTAGAATATTATCCGTTGTTGTCAGTAAATGTTTTACTGTAATCTACTCTTGTCAGTGATTTCTACTGCTTGTAGTAAATAACTTCTTTTGTTAGAATATTATCCGTTATTGTCAATGAATGTTTTTACTGTAATCTACTCTTGTCAGTGATTTCTACTGCTTGTAGTGAATAACTTCTTTTGTTAGAATATTATCCGTTGTTGTCAGTAAATGTTTTACTGTAATCTACTCTTGTCAGTGATTTCTACTGCTTGTAGTAAATAACTTCTTTTGTTAGAATATTATCCGTTGTTGTCAATGAATGTTTTTACTGTAATCTACTCTTGTCAGTGATTTCTACTGCTTGTAGTGAATAACTTCTTTTGTTAGAATATTATCCGTTGTTGTCAATGAATGTTTTACTGTAATCTACTCTTGTCAGTGATTTCTACTGCTTGTAGTGAATTACTTCTTTTGTTAGAATATTATCCGTTGTTGTCAATGAATGTTTTACTGTAATCTACTCTTGTCAGTGATTTCTACTGCTTGTAGTGAATTACTTCTTTTGTTAGAATATTATCCGTTGTTGTCAGTAAATGTTTTACTGTAATCTACTCTTGTCAGTGATTTCTACTGCTTGTAGTAAATAACTTCTTTTGTTAGAATATTATCCGTTGTTGTCAATGAATGTTTTTACTGTAATCTACACTTGTCAGTGATTTCTACTGCTTGTAGTGAATAACTTCTTTTGTTAGAATATTATCCGTTGTTGTCAGTAAATGTTTTACTGTAATCTACTCTTGTCAGTGATTTCTACTGCTTGTAGTGAATTACTTCTTTTGTTAGAATATTATTCGTTGTTGTCAATGAATGTTTTACTGTAATCTACTCTTGTCAGTGATTTCTACTGCTTGTAGTGAATAACTTCTCTTGTTAGAATATTATCCGTTGTTGTCAATGAATGTTTTACTGTAATCTACTCTTGTTAGTGATTTCTACTGCTTGTAGTGAATAACTTCTTTTGTTAGAATATTATCCGTTGTTGTCAATGAATGTTTTACTGTAATCTACTCTTGTTAGTGATTTCTACTGCTTGTAGTGAATAACTTCTCTTGTTAGAATAATATCCGTTGTTGTCAATGAATGTTTTACTGTAATCTACTCTTGTTAGTGATTTCTACTGCTTGTAGTGAATAACTTCTCTTGTTAGAATATTATCCGTTGTTGTCAATGAATGTTTTACTGTAATCTACTCTTGTTAGTGATTTCTACTGCTTGTAGTGAATAACTTCTTTTGTTAGAATATTATCCGTTGTTGTCAATGAATCTTTCACTTTAATATATTCTTGTCAATGATTTTGTAGTACTTCTAGGTAAATAACTTGTTTGTGAGAATATTGTAAATCTTTTTATTTTAATCTGTTTTGGTCAGTGAATTTCTATTGCTTCTAGTAAATAAGTGCTTTTGGTTAGTCATTTTGTACATTGCTCCATAAATAATGCCTTGTTAGACAGACAGAATATTATCCGTTGTAGCTAATAAATCTTTCAGGTACTTTTGATCGTGTAGGGTATTGATTGTTTTACTGGCTAGACCATCGTCTGGTACTCAACAGTTGTTCAGATTATTATTTTTTTACATTTTTAAATTTCAATCGTCAGTGAATGTGATGAAATGCTCTTTTCTTTGTTTAAATACCCGCCCAAAATAAAACTAATACTTTATGGAAAAGTATACGTTAAAGTGTAAGTTTTGACATTAAGCCGTCACAGTTTTTTGAATAGAATGTTGAACCACCGAAGCACACCAGATCGCGTAATGAGTACACATTTATCGGCACTGACTTTCTCACCGTTAACGTGTTTCCGCCCGGACGGTTTTCTGACATTAATTTTGCCCTAACGGCTGGATTCTGCAGTTACCAAACTAATATTTCACGTTTCTCTTTGACGAACTGATCCGTTGATGGAGGGGTGAGGGTCGGATGACATTAACCCGTTTCCCACCCTCTCTGAGCTTTGTGTGACACAGTTTCTTGCTTTTAAGCGGAAGTACACCACACCACCCAAACAATACTATGTATGTACACGGCATACATTAGCATAGTGAGGCTTTTTGCTTTTTTCTTTCATCTGACATTTTCAAAATGCCTTTAAACCGTGTACATTTACAAACACAAAAGCACACTTTAAATCAGTGCACGAGTACATTCCGATTCAATAACAAAAGCAATAACAAAAAGCTATGCGATCAGAGTTTTATTTCAGATCCAGATAAGGCCTTCACTCGCGCACTCGCACAAAACAGGCAGGTTGGAGTCTTCTCTGCTACAGTACGCATGTTCAAGTCCGTTCATAGAAGAACAAAAATATTTTCCCTAAACGCACAACATGATTGTGAAACCCCGACGGAAATGCACACGACAGCTTTGGTAGTTACGCTTAAAAGTGGAATGTTTTTTGTTTAAACTAAATATTTACATTTATGACTGTAAGAAGTATTAGATAATTATGTACTAAAATACAAAATGTCAGCAAAAGAAGCGTTTCTTCTTCTTTTCGTTTCATCCTCTTTGGGGTACGCTGAATCAATCATTTCTTGCGCGCTGTACTTTTCTTTGTTCCCAGTAGCTCTTCATTCTTTCTGATCTTCTTTTCCTCTCCTCTTCTGAAATGATAGGTTTAGGTTTTATTTTGGTTTTATCTTGGAATCTTATTCTTTCGTCTTTGGTAATTATCTTAGCAGTTTGGTCAAGCAGTGAATTTTCTGTAATTTTTAATTCAATTAGGTCTTTTTCAATTTCTTTAAACCAGTTCGGTTTTGTTTTACGATTATGGAAAAAATCAAACACCTGTTTCGTCAATCTATTGGAATAAAAGAAGCGTTTATATAACTTGTTTTCATTACTTCGGTGATCCGTACTGTCAGTGTGGATATGTGGATACTTAAAGGTTAGGCCTACATTTGTAGGCGCAACATTAAACAGGGGAGGGAGATGATGCAAAATGCACTTACACACCATTACATCTAGACAATACTCTGCAGAAACTAAACTGTGCATTGGCGATTCCCTCTCCCTTAGCATTCAACCCCCTCCCCCTCCCCCTCCCTTAACGTTTACAATATTTTTATACACATTGGACGGTTCCAGGTGTCGCTCTCGGTAGTGCGAATTCCCGTCTCCAGGTTGCGCAACCCCGTTACCTACAAAAGGAGACTGACGGGATCATTATAGTGCCTCTTTTCTCATGTCGCGAATGTTTTATCTGCCGGTCAAATTATCAGAGCGTTCAATGAGTGTATGCAAATTTTCGTGTCAGAGTCGTCAGTGCACCAGTTTCCCCTTTATCACTGTCCTTACAATCTTAGTGGACTGTGCAGAATCGGAGGCTGAGGGGGCGGCCGGAGATAGTTTAGCTGTCGGCTTCGGTTACTCGGTCACCGTGATGCGTGCGCAACTATCATTATGCCTACATTAGGCCTATATAGGTCAAAACCGGATCCAACAAATATAGGCCAATGCACGCACACGCAGCTGTCTCGCGGCTGTTGACGGGAGCGAATTTTTGTGTTCCACGTTTTTTAAAACCTGAATTCGTCATCGTAATAAGTTTCAAAATTACACCGACTCACGACCAGCCGTCGTATTAATTGGTGAACATTTTAAACGTTATTGCATGTGCAAATAATACACAGGCCTAATGATGTTGCTCGCGGTTTTATGGTTTTATTAGGCAATTAACTCGTAAATCCGATATGTGCAGGTATGTGTATAACTTTATAGCCTACATCCTACGTATTTTTGTTGCAGGTAAGGATGAAAGCAATCATGGTGCATTCAACCTTCAACCTTGTTAAGCTTCAAACGCAAGGTATGTGGATACTGAAGAAAGCTATTGTATCATTTATTCGAAAATAATTTACAAGGAAAATTGCTTATTCTCTGTTCGGAAGAGGAAAGAAGACATCGTGTACAAGGCGTGACAAGGTGTTTTTATTGTAAAAGTAAAAATTGGTTCTCATTTCGTGACCCTGACTCCGGATTTCACTTTGCTCACCTCTAGCACAGCTCAATTTTCCAATAGAAATTCTTTAATAAAAAAACTGTAGAAATATTTATTTATTTCAAAACGCTGTGGCATCTCTCTGTTATCCAGTGGCCATACGCACAGTGTGCTCATTTCCTGCGCTGTAGGTCCTACTTACATTTTAATTGTCTGCCATGTAAAAACCAGTGCGAACTTAAGGAATTTTTTTTTTTTTTTATTTATAATTAATTACAACTGAGGCGTGCCCCATCTAGTAATTTTTCTTTATCATTGTGTTCACTGTGTTCTGGGGTGCAGTCCGACGGCTGGTCCCAATGTGTTTACGGCCTGGAGAGGTCAATTGGCTTGGTCCTCTTCAGCCTTCTTGTGATGTTGTCACTGCGGCATAGTAGTTGGACAATCTCTGTATTATTATGCTGTTCTAACCTGCAATAATGCTTAACCGAGAGCTTTTTAATGACTTCCTGAACAGATTCAACACCTAGGTCCTTATGTATGTTTTCATTTCTCACATACCAAGGGGTGTTGACAATCGTTCTCAATAATTTATTTTGAAAAGCTTGAATAATTTTACTATTGCTTTTTCTTGTACATCCCCAGAGTGGTGCACCATAGGTCCATATTGGTCTTAGAACTTGCTTGTATAGCCAGTATCTTGTTGGCCATCGAAAGTTACTTAAGGAAATGACCAAACCGAGCATGAAGCGTCACCGCCGTATCATCCATGCTACCTTGCATTTATTCTTTCGGTTCTTGTCTGACAGAGGTAGGCCTACCAAGTGTATTTGTGCCATAAAAGTGGATAAAATAAATATTGTTATTACAAAAACTTCTCACAACTATTAAACATATTGAGATAGGCTAAGTCAATAATAATCTCCATTTTATTATTAGGCCTACCTGTATTCCAACTTAAAAATCAAATATAAAAAATATATTTTAAACTAATGAAGAACATATTACTTAATGTTTAATATGATAACAAATATAAATTAATAAATTAAAAAATCGAGTGAAATAAAAAGATTGTAGTTTAAGATCTTTTTGCCACTGAAGGGAGTGACAAAGTTATCAAATTTTAAGGGGGGAACTGATTTTGGGGTGGGCATGCGCCATAGCCGTTAGTTTGCATTGGCACGCGCGCGCGCGCGCGCGCACACACACACACACACACACACACACACACACACACACACACACACACACATCAATGCTAGCCGCCTCGGTGGTGTAGTTGATAGCGTACTAGGCTTTCACCCCGAGGACCCGGGTTCGATTCCCGGCCAAGGCTTGGCATTTTCATACGCATCGTCTGCATTAGCCCAAGCGTGCACAATAGTCGGACAAATAGCCTACTGGACGTTTCATTGCAGACCTCGGGAAACAGAGTAGCAGTTAAATAAGTTTCAGAACATTTAAAGTACTTGGTAAACGAACAGTTTACATACACGGCGTCAGTGTTTACAAAAATATACGACAATGAACCCAGAACGCCGTTAGAGTCATTTTTTTATTTCCAAAATTGAAAATGTGTATTAATGTATAAAATAACTCAGTAATGGCCGCCAATTTAAACGGTTAAACGGATTCTGGGTAACGAACTTGCCAAAGTTAGTAGCCTACCGAAACGCTTAAACGTTTTTTGTGCCAAGTCTGTCGGCAATGAAGTAGCTTACAACTAGTATGCCTGATCAACACAGGCAGTAGTTTAAAACACATTTTTGTGATTAAAATGATGTTCTTGTTATCTCGGTAGTAGAGATGATGCAAAATTTACTAGCAAACAGTTACGGGCAAAATTCCACTAATGCAAATGTTTTTATTATCAGGGCTTTAAACATCAACAGTTGTCTAGACGTTCCACTTGACCTTGAAGATACGCTGACGCCTTACATTGTTACAATAAATTCAGTCAATTAAATGTAGGCTACAGTTTGCATTAACATACTGTTACTTTTACGTAGACAAACTTAGTAGGTCTCGAATTATTTAGCAATTTTACAATAGTCGCTAACCTATAATAACGAAATTTCCTGTTTAAATCATTGTTTATTTACTAAAATACAACGCAAAGGGAACACTATAAACTTACACGCTGTATTCGCGTACATAAGTTACAGTCAGGACCCCCCCCCCCAAAAAAAAGCGGTTTGCCATTCTAAAATCTGTAAGTGAATTAGATTTTCAGCCTCCCTAGTGTTACGTGCTCGCCTAAAATCATGGTTGCATCGGACAATTTGGCAACTATGCACCGCCAGAGGCAAACCTTTCAATATTGATTATCCCTAACGCTCAGTGCGTCGTTGTCAGCTCGAGCCTAAGTTATGTAAGCATTTCGCACGTCACAATTAATAGAACTTGGTACGTTCCAACACTGCTTACCGGAACAGTAACACAGCTACGAGAACAAAGGAAACTGTAAACTTATTTTCGATAGTTTAATGTAATCTGTCGTACAAAATGCTGTCATTCGATCTGGCCTCTGGAATATTTCTTATCCGGACACATGTGAGAAAACTGCTATTAAAATCGTTCGAGCGGATTTTGATGAAATCCTATTTTAACTTAAGTTTTTTGACAACAAAGACGCTTCAAAAACATTTTTGCAACATTAACAACGGTCTGCATCTGTGTGTGTTGTGAGATGAGTACATTCATTTATTTTTAGTAACGTTGGTGTCGGAGCGCCTAATCATCAGACGTGTTTAAAATTATTTAATTGTTATACGTACTCTTTACTCTTACGTCACTGTTTATCCCGTGGGATGTTAACCCGGACAAATTGAACCACTGCCGCCGACGTTGCCAAACCGTCCTTGGTGCGGCAGCCATCTTTGAGCTCCACGTGCGACCTAAAAACTAGCCAACTATTATACAGGCAAAAAATATTCACAGCGGGGAACGGAGGGGCATGAGGGGAGGGGAGGGGAGGGGGCGTCCTTCTCTCCGCAGAAATACGCGTCACGCGGTCACTGACTCCGCGCTGCCGTCGTTGTCTGCAGTCGATGGGTGAATTCCCGAACTGGCCGCCGTGCCGGAGGGCAATTAATTAACCGAGTAATGGCTACTTGCATGTAAATAAATACATTTCAAATTTTTTTTATTATTTACAAATACGAGTAATAGTTATTGTCAACAAGGTGATCCTTATTTAATCAGATTTAAGGTTATTGGAATAGTCACCATGAAATGTGCACCTATCCTGATACGGGATAATTTAGTAATGGTGCAAAAACAACGGAAAACACTGAAACACAGGCCTATACAAAATAAATCTACTTAATCGAACAGCCTTCGGGGTTTGGTTCTTTTGGTTTACTTTGAACCATAAGTAAAATTTTATACACAGACTTTATTTATCCGCCGTCAAATATAACCAAAATTCGAACAGATTCTATTGGTGGGGGGTACTGTGATGTGTAATGACTTATCCCATGAGACTGGGAGAGTAATGGCCACAGAAATCTACTTTAACGATACATTTTTCCATTTAAGTCTCTCCGACGTAACCACATCGTCCCCCCCATAACCACAGACCTACGTTAAAGTTGCGGAATTGCCATTTTTATTGTCTGGTTTTGTGAATTATTTTTTCAAAATTGTCATAAGTTCCGAAACAACGACGCTCGTATCTGAAGTGTATAATCCGTAATTTTAACATCGATTACGACGGTAAAAAGATTTTGAAAATGGCAGAAGGATTTTTCTGCAAAGACGTCAAAACGCAATCGGACTAAATTGCGAACGCTGGAGCGGTAATATTTACAAGTTAAGTTTTTAACGCCCGCTGTGGGCCTTACCATGATGGCCGGGTTAAACAAAAACCAATATTTGGGCTTTTGTGCCGTATTTTTGAACCGTGTACTCAAAAAGGTATTGTCAATTAACACTGCTATTACGGTACAAATATAGTTCGATAAAAGCTGTCACCTCAACCTCTAGGCCTCAATCATATCGGTCTCGTATATCGATTAGTCGGAATTGTAACGGATAGGAATAGGCCAAGGCTATAAAATTCAGACATGCCTCAGACAAAATGATTAATGAACTAGAAATAGAGTAGCCTAGACGTTTATGCAACAAATCCAATTCGGTATTTGAAACACTGTTTCACTGTAACGACATATGATCGGCATTCAGTCAGTAAATATGTGAATCCAGAGTAAATCCAAAAACAAAACAAAACCCGATTTATTGTTGGCACAGAATATTTCTTTTGTTTAATGCGCCAAAGTTATTGAATTGTACCTTGCATAATGCTAGCAGAGCAGTTAAGATCGACACATGCCAGCTGTAGCGAACTAACACAAGATCGTATTCTAAAGTGGAAATAAAAGCAAATAAATAAATAGGAAAGGAAAATATTATCGGCTATTTGATCGCTGCCAAAGCACGCCTTACAATAAGCGACCAACTCTTTCGAATACAACTTTATTTGGAATATTTTCAAAAACGTCGGCAAACAAAAGTCCCGGACTGCGCGAGGGCGATGTAAGGGTGGGGGGTTGTTATCGATCCACAGTGGCCTTGAACTTGAACCCCTCCCTAACAGTGTCTATGTTTACTCTCCCCCAGCAATTCAATACTACGTTTTTACTATTTCACTTGCGTTGCGACTTCGTTGCATTTTATGTGTCAGTAGGGAAGCCGTATTCTGCACTCACAGTTTCAAAATGGCGGCAATTTCAAGTCTTAAATAATCATTTTGTAATCTTACACTTTTTGAAAATATTTCGCTTTCGTTACAGCGTTACAGCGTGAAATAATAAATCCACATATATGAACGCATTAAAATCCATTGCAAAAGGCAGCCGCTGTCCAAGGGTGATAGGGCAAAATAGGCTACTGTAAAATACTAATTATCTCAAGGTCACTTGGAGACAATTCCCAGGCCCGGCCGATGACGGCATATGTTCGCGTACCGTCAAGCCACGCCTATTATACAAATCACTGCGTGAATTAGCAAAAGTGAATAATTTCCGACCTTGGTAAATGATTAATATACAAAGAGGAACACTGAAGGAAGGGTGCAGTCTCTCTGTAATTAGCCGGTGACCTTGAAGAGAACACGTGGCGACCTTGGTGTTCTTCCCGATGTGACCTACTTATTTTTAAATAACAACAATTAGTCTTGACAATTACCCAATTAAAAAAAGTTTCGGTCATGTGACTTGTTATAACCTAAATGAATGCCGTAACATAATTATCAAAATTTGTCTAATTAAAAAAAAAATTGGGCTTCCGCAATTTGAAACGATTGGGTAGATGGGAGACATTGTTTAAGGTATTTGTTGTAAGGCAGTGTTTTATTCAGATCGGATTAAAATTTGCTTATAGGGTACTCGAGCGTGCTAACAACTGAAAATGTGTTTCACAATGATTTACCACGATGGCACATTTTCCAATATCGAGTTACAAAAGTGTATCTAAATTACAATGGCTTCTTTCAGTCAAAACGCTTTGAGTTAATTAATCTTTTTACCTCTTATTGCACTTTTAGACGAACAGGCCATATCCGATAATGAATAACACAAAATGGGCAACGCGATATGCAAATAGGGGCGTGTTGGAATGGGGGTAGCTTTTTCACTAATTACCTGTTTGTGCATTCTGAATGCGTCGCGTAATTATATTTTATACTCTGAGCTGTGCGGGGGAGGGGGTAGTTTTAATGTCGTCATTTTGAAAATTTAAAATCTGAGATAGGTGTGATGACTGCAGGAGGAAGGAAGCATCAGTTCCCACCTAGCTAGGCAACAGATTACCACTGTGTTGCAGCAGAGGTTTCACGAGGATTTTCGGATTTTTTCGGACGATGGTGAATGTACGTAATTAGAAAAAAACTACAATGAACTGTGAATTGTACTCGGAGAAGTTTTTTAAATTATATATTTTCAACACTCATGTTTTTTGTTGTTCGACAGGAGCAGCGGTTTTCGCCGGAAAAAATTGTCTGTTGAGTAATACTACCGCTTTATAGTGATGATCTACCCGCTTATCCCCGTTTCCTCGTGCTCGTGCACGTTTCTAAGAAGAATTACTGTTCATTGTCAGTGTTCAGTGGGCGTGTGATGTCATTAAACTAAGACCTCTCACACCAAAACAAAATAACTTTTATAAGGATTCGTAAAACCTGAGTTCTCGCTGTAGAACGTCGACTTTTCCATCAATAATGCCAAAAACACTTCGTCAACTTTTTCTTTGATCAACAATTCAAGCTTTTCCTCGACTTCCTGAGATTCGTTCGCTTAGTTCTTTTCGAGAATTTTACTTACACCATCGTGTTTATTAAAAATGACCTTTGCACTCGAGAGCTGAAAAGTTTTTTTTTTGTAATTTAAGGTTATCATAGCCTCTCTAAATATAAGTGTGAGTGTAAAGTGTTAAAGTTATAAGTGTAAATGTGTGTTAGGCTCGGGTACCGCGAGGGACGTCTAAACCCTCTCAATATGTGCAGCTAGTCTGCAACCCCTGCGGAGTGAGCTGAAAAGAAGAACTCTTAAAAATTGCAAAGCTTGGTCGATAGTTTCTGTTCAATACTTATAACTAATCGAAACATAAAAATGTCCAAAATCCAGTGTTTTGGTTCTAAGAACATTCTTTGCATTGTACAATTTGGGAATTATATTGTACTTAACAAAAGTCGTTTCGACAGTCTGACGGTAAAAGCGTTCAAAGTGTTGAAATATTTTCAAACTGTCATTATAATGATAACTTATCTGCAAAAGTTTATAAGATGCCTTAACTCTAATATCAAAATATGTGCAAAGCCATTCAGAGACCTGAAGTCATTGTAGGTCTGTGTAAACAGCGAAGCACTGGGTTTATTTAAGATTCTAAAAATTGCTACACAAAAGGAGAACTAAATAATATTAACTAAATATTAATACGAAATGTACAAATCATTAAATTTATTCAATGAAGGCTCATATTGTGATGGCAATGGAAAAATTATTAACTTCTACATTGTTATTCGCCACAACAATCTTAACACATTTTTCGTTTCTAGTTCATCATTCGCTTCTCGACTACGTTACACAATTTAACTGCATCGTAATTCTTTCACTGTTTTGACTGCTGCAACTTAAGTCAAGGCTATTGGCATAAAACCGTCGAAGGCCAAGGCGTGCGCGGTGCAACGATGGGATAAAATATGCTAATGGCAACATAAATGTCGCCTCTCGATCATTACATAATGCGTTTCCCTTGGCAGTGATCTTGACGGCTGCGGCTAGCTACGTCATAACAGTAATTATACATTTTAATGTAACTTGTCCATTTGCAGTGCACTGCGGCCTTGAATACATGCAGCACTGCAGCTGGAACAATGAAACTGCAGAGTAGCCGCGGTGCAAGGCGGAACCTATGTGTCACGCTGATGTTTTCATATACAGTGCTGTGCTGTGCACTGCGGCCTTGAATGCATGCAGCACTGCAGCTGGAACAATGAAACTGCAGAGTAGCCGCGGTGCAAGGCGGAACCTATGTGTCACGCTGATGTTTTCATATACTGTGCTGTGCTGTGCACTGCGGCCTTGAATACATGCAGCACTGCAGCTGGAACAATGAAACTGCAGAGTAGCCGCGGTGCAAGCCGGAACCTATGTCACGCTGATGTTTTCATATACTGTGCTGTCCTGTGCACTGCGGCCTTGAATACATGCAGCACTGCAGCTGGAACAATGAAACTGCAGAGTAGCCGCGGTGCAAGCCGGAACCTATGTGTCACGCTGATGTTTTCATATACTGTGCTGTGCTGTGCACTGCGGCCTTGAATACATGCAGCACTGCAGCTGGAACAATGAAACTGCAGAGTAGCCGCGGTGCAAGGCGGAACCTATGTGTCACGCTGATGTTTTCATATACTGTGCTGTGCTGTGCACTGCGGCCTTGAATACATGCAGCACTGCAGCTGGAACAATGAAACTGCAGAGTAGCCGCGGTGCAAGGCGGAACCTATGTGTCACGCTGATGTTTTCATATACTGTGCTGTCCTGTGCACTGCGGCCTTGAATACATGCAGCACTGCAGCTGGAACAATGAAACTGCAGAGTAGCCGCGGTGCAAGGCGGAACCTATGTGTCACGCTGATGTTTTCATATACTGTGCTGTCCTGTGCACTGCGGCCTTGAATACATGCAGCACTGCAGCTGGAACAATGAAACTGCAGAGTAGCCGCGGTGCAAGGCGGAACCTATGTGTCACGTTGATGTTTTCATATACAGTGCTGTGCTGTGCACTGCGGCCTTGAATACATGCAGCACTGCAGCTGGAACAATGAAACTGCAGAGTAGCCGCGGTGCAAGGCGGAACCTATGTGTCACGCTGATGTTTTCATATACAGTGCTGTGCTGTGCACTGCGGCCTTGAATACATGCAGCACTGCAGCTGGAACAATGAAACTGCAGAGTAGCCGCGGTGCAAGGCGGAACCTATGTGTCACGCTGATGTTTTCATATACTGTGCTGTGCTGTGCACTGCGGCCTTGAATACATGCAGCACTGCAGCTGGAACAATGAAACTGCAGAGTAGCCGCGGTGCAAGGCGGAACCTATGTGTCACGCTGATGTTTTCATATACTGTGCTGTGCTGTGCACTGCGGCCTTGAATACATGCAGCACTGCAGCTGGAACAATGAAACTGCAGAGTAGCCGCGGTGCAAGGCGGAACCTATGTGTCACGCTGATGTTTTCAAATAATGTTTGACATATACGGAACCTATGTTTCATTTAATTACTGAAAAATTGGTTAATTTATCGAGTTGCGGGCAGTGAGGATTTTTTGTGTTCAATGTACTCAACTCACCCTAATTTGCTATGCTTACTATTAGCATTTATCAGTATTTTTGAAAATGACTAATATGTGATGCAATTTTAATGAAAAATTTCATATTTTATGTTTATGAATGTCCTCCAAAACCGGATTTTGGTGGAGTATCGCGATCCAATTCATTAAGAAAAGAAATTTGTGAAACTTATTTACATAGGCTACTAAAGTGTAGTGCTAATAGTTTCCTTATTTAGCCAATTATAGTTTATTAAACTTCTCAGTCATACATAACCTAACCAGAGTTTCTGCTGTACTATATAGACTACTTTAAATGGCTAATTCTGTAAGTAGGCGTTTATAGTTTTTACTTTAAAGTAATGAACAAATTAATGAAACACTTTTACAGTTTCATCCTCTTGGTTATAATATCTGTTTCTTGGTATTTTCAATGGGAACACAAGTGACCTTGGAACAAAAGTGCCGCAAAAACACTTAGCTTTCAATTCGCAGGAATAATGTTTTCAGCTGTACCTTCACAGTAAAACAATTCTCTGTTTTAAAAGAAACTTTTATATTTTCTTTGTTAAAATACAGGAATTTTACAATCTGTTAAGAACTTCCCTTCCCGTTCGTTTGTGTTGGCAAAATGCACAGTCAAATTAAAATCCGTTTCTCGATTTGTTTATTATTTTTATTCGCTAATAAAACATTTATAAAAGTAATATGTAATTGTTATATGAATAGTTTTTTTAATATTAAATATAAACTGTTTGATCACGTTGTAATCGTAATTAATCTAATAGCACAGGTCTACAAAAATAATCTTTCTGAAATTTGATTTGATGATTTTGGTCAATCTTTATGTTTTTTGGTGTGCTGAAGCCGAACATGAGGTCAGTTTTTTTCTATCACGTAAGGAAATTGTTCAATCTCAAGTAAGGGCAGAGGTACTACCATTAAAAGAAAACAGAATTGGCGAATAAGAGTTTTCATGATCTTTTATTTATTTCAATGTTGTTTACTGTACAAAATACATAAATGAGTAGAAATAACAGCTTCAGAATTAACAGTGGCATATTTAGTTATTATTTTTATGAAAACGTTTTTTTTTCTCTTGAAAATTTATCCGTGTTCGTTTCCGGGTGTAGGACTCTTCAGATGATTCACGCTGCAGCATGCAACAATAGTCAGCCATCATGTTTACGTTCCATTTGCCCTGATTCCTCCGACATACAGGCTTCTCTATTAGCTTCCCTATCTATACTGTCCAAGTCACGAGGGGGCTGAGGAACTGTCAATCCAGGACCGTGTGGTACCGGACGACTAGCAGATTCCAGATTAGGGTAGTTAATGAGCTTATGGTTTTTGGAATTATAGCCTTGAACATGACAAGTACAAAAGTAACAGTCATTAACGTGGTTTTTTTGCTCCCTCCACATCATTGGGATAGCAAATCCGAAAGATTGTAACTCTCCTTTGTACCATAAGCGAAGTTTTTCTACGCAGCTATGACATACTTTGTGAGGAGCCCACACTTTATCTTGATCTCCTATTCTCAAGCCAAAATATGCATAATATACATTTTTGACAAAACCTGTTATATTTCGTTGGTATTTCTTAACTGTGTACTCACCACAGATAAAACAGAAGTAGTCTGGACTGGTAACACAACGACGATGAGACATTTTGTCAAAATGCACTTTCAAACCTTAAAATACGTTCTTAATCACTTTGACACAACTAAGAGACCTCAGTGAATGTGTTCACTTCAATTGATACTACTGAACTGAGAGAATGAACAGAAATTTAGCTCCAAGTCCTGATACAACAAGTTCAATCTCGTTTAGCTTTAGACGGTGACTACTGAGACCATACAAGTACGTTCCTGTCTGAACAGGTCGTGCCTAGACACCCTCAGGCCTACAACATCTACTGAGGGAGTCATTGCCTACACCACCTAGTGAAAGATGTGTGTTTATAAAAAGAGAAATCGTTTGGAAAAAAAACCTACTTCTTACCAAATTTATGTGTATAGCAGGTATATTATGTTCTATGGATTTGAAAAAAATCTGTACGTGATAGAGAAAAACGGACTTCATTTTCGGTTTCAGCACACAAAAAAACATAGATTAGTTAAAATTATCAAATCAAATTTTTGGTTGTAGACCTGTGTAGTTGGACGGCCTATGGCAACAAAACGTTTAATTTAAAAATTGTAATACATTTAACATTCTTGTGAGTTTTTCAATGACTTTATACATTGTAGTTGTAGCCTGTATTAGCAAAACTGTGACAGAGGTTAGGTTAAGCTAACCAGGAAAACAGAAAGATGACGTCATCTGCGGTTAATTGGAATTAGGTCTAAAGGGAGCCGGCCAATTAAATTCCTTTCGCGAATATTAATTTGATCGAAAGTCTTAAACTTTGAACATCATGCGGCTTGTCCGTGGCACGACTGTTTGAGACGCACTTCTCTTCGCTTATCTCAGGCTCGAGGTAATTCTGAAGTAAATGAATCTAAAGCTTTGTAACTATTATTATTGTTATTAGCTTTATGGGGGCAAACAGCTGACACCAAACAGTAAGAATACCACTATCATTCATAGCGTTAAAATCTGCATTATCATTAGCATTTTAAATGTATAAATAATATTTATGTATGAAAAAACTAATTTATGTTAACTGACGCTGATATCATCAAAGTGATGCCACTTAAATGGTTTGCTAGGTAATGAACTCAATCAAGCTGTTTAAAAATCTTCTTGTGCCTGATTTTAAGCAAATATGTCAAAATTTTAACGACTCATCTTTTTAGTGATCTAAAAGTCAGGTTCGGTGCTCATTTCAAGTTCTGTGGTCTGGGCCGCACCTCCAGTAGCTCATTTTCCAAGTAAAGATGAATTGAAAATATGGAAAATACAATACTTTCTACCAAATGAACGAGACAGTTTCTGTAGTAATAGGCCCTAGCTATTAGTAACGGACTGAAAAGAGCTGATACTTTGAGATTTATTTAAAATTGAAAATATTTTAATAGTTCACAAAAGCTGAAAAACAAAATTAGTGGAGCAAGTCACGTAAACATTTCCGTGGAATTAGGCCTACGCAGTGGACTTCCCGAACTCTCAATAACCGGTTCTGTCACTTGTAACAGCGACGCGCAGCTTTCTCGCTGACGTGATGGAAGCGAATTTCTAACAATATTTTTTTATCAACACAATCTTAAAAATCTGATTTTACTGATTACAATCCCACAACTTCCCTAGTGCTATGGCGATTTTAGGATCAGACGATGGTTCGAAAAGCTTCGTTACAATCCCACTTCCTCATTGCTATGGCGATTCTAGGATCAGACGATGGTTCGAAAAGCTTCGTTACAATCCCACTTCCCCATTGCTATGGCGATTCTAGGATCAGACGATGGTTCGAAAAGCTTCGTTACAATCCCACAACTTCCCTAGTGCTATGGCGATATTAGGATCATATTCATGCAATATATGATATGATTGCATATATAAGGTAACCAATGATGTATGCAACCAATTCCGTTCAGCGCATAGTCATAAAATGCTTGAGAAACGCATCGATAGATTGCTACAATTCCCTCAATACTACAACCGTTTAGTGACCAATAGGACAATTTTAGTATTTTACGACAATAACTCAGTACGGATAAATAAAACCCCCAACGTGTTTCCAATTCTAGGATCACACAGTGGTTCGTAAAGTGTAGGAAAAATCTTTCTCCTTATCTTTTGTAAAGTCCGATTTTAGGGGCAGACAATGCTACAACTTGTGTTCAGGTACTGGCTCTGAACTCATTAAAACATTACAATAACTATGTTTCCAATGCTACGGCGATTCTAGATTCAGACAATGGCTTGGAACGACGCGCGCGCTCATGCACGTGCACTACGCAAACAACCAATTACAGATCGGATCAAAAAAAGCCGACGCATTGCGACATCACACTCATCAGTATGACCTTCGCACACCCACACATAGCAGGCCTACTTTTCCTTTTGTTTGGCTATTGGCTATCGGCCGCCGTCTCGTGTCGCATTCAAATGCAAAAGTGCTAGGCCGACAGAAGTGATGCTGTTTTTCATTAATTAAAGTATCAGTTGAATTAAAACGATTCAGTACTGCTGTACTGCACCGCACTTCAGTCAGAGGGAATGTCCTTTCCAGAAAGTGGGATTTACTTGCACGTCCGAAGCCTGCCTTCAACCAAAACTCACTTCCGGTTAGTTCGCAGTACGTACCTTCGTGAACATCACGTGAAATACATATTTCTAATTCGTTTCAAAATATTGTTTATTATAAAACCTAACGTAACTCGTGTCAAATAGTTTAGTAAATCAATGGCTTCTCAAAAGTTCCGTAAATGTTTGTTCAAGGTTCGTGAGGCCGATTTTAGAATTGTTAAAGGTGTACTCGAGAAGCCTCCAACAAAGTCTGTGACCTATTTCGGCATTGCCTTTGTAGCCGATAGATTAAATATAATATTTTCGCCTTTATTTCAACAATTCTCGTGTAAATATAAAAACCGTTAACATTAACTTTTTGTTGTCTCGTTAATAACTGAACAATGTTCGTCGGACAATTCCTTTGTCTTTCCCCCAACTTATCTAACACACTCACACTACACCGGCTGCGTTGATTTATTCAATACAGTAGCTGCTTTATCTCGCTATTATTGATGAGTTCTGTTTCACCTCGAACTGGACACCCCACGCGCACACTGTTCTTGTGAAATGCGGCCATCGGAGGCATTGTCGTGTTCGTGGACAACAGAATAAAGAAGGTAAAGAATCGATCGTGACAGTAGGAATGTCGTTGGCGTTGGGCAGATTTAGCCAAATTACTAACGTTATCGTGCATCGTACCAAGTATAATGATGCACGATTAGTATAAGTAAAGTGATTTTTTGTTTATTTTACTGGATAAGTAGAGAAAATTTAAATTTATCTATTTTAATTTTAAAAGTTTTAAATTCATTCGCACTATAATAACTGCAAGAGACAAAATTGTGTCCCGGCCAAAAAAAAAAAAAAAAAAAACGCTAATGTAAATTTATTAGATTGAATTATCTTAATTCATTAAAGAATTACTGTACCACCGTATCTACTCGTGCTTGTTCTCTAACATTCTTCTGTATCTGTATCGAATTGTGCTTCAGGAAAATTTATCAAGCTTGAGGAATAAGTTCCTCTAGATAAAAGTTTTGGAAGCTAGGAACGTGACTTCCAGGAGTCCGAGTGAGTGATTTTCTCAACTATCGTGTTGCCCTTACTGGAACGAGAAAGCCTTATAATTTCAATTGCTACACAAAACAAACGAAATGGTGTCGAAGTATGTAATTAAAAATTCTCGATGCCTTCTGACGGAAGCACAGCGAGCGCTCCGGTACTTTTCCATTGAAGCGTATTTTCTTGCCCACTCCTGTAATTACTGTAGCGGCAAATATTTGCCAATTAGCTTACTCAAACAATTCTTTCCTACTCGTACAAGTGTGAGGACAGTGCCTCGTGTAAATATACTTTTGTGCCCAATTACCGAAGTGTAAACGTACATTTTTGTCGTTAGTTGTCGGGACACTGTTCCCTGTCCTCATGCAAATCCTTGTTTTAAACATTTATCCGAGTTTTCTACTGTAAATTAATTCCAGTAGACGTACTCATTTTGTTTCTACATCTATTGAAGCAGTTTTTTCTTTTCTTTGTTTTCCCAATGTCTTAAAATCCATAGTACCAGTAACATCCTGACGCAGCTTTTATTGATTTTTTTTTTAAAGAAAAGAAAGTATATTTAGTTCACCTTTCAAAGTTGCCAGTCTCTCGCTATTGTCCAACAGATAGGGCCTATTATGACGCAAGTCCTGGGCGATTCGGTATAGCAACAATTGGAATGCGGTAAGCAGAAATAAAATATATTTATTGCAGTAGCAAGAACGATCCTCTTAAGTGTTGTATTTTGTAAAATGTTGAAACGTGTTTAATTTCAAGAAAATCCTACAATACAAACAAATTTTCATACCCTTTTTTGGGAAATCCGTTCATAGTGTCCCACTGCTGTCCAAATTTCATATTTTACCACGTAACTAAATAGAAGCTAAAAATTCCCTTGCTACTGATGTGACCATGAGACCATGAAGATAAGGTACTTAAATGAATAATCGCACATTTTTGTGTAGTTTTAAAGTTCAGCGTAGGACAGTTGTGCAATGCTCAAGCAGACTGTTCGAGATGTAGGTGTGTCGGTGGCATGGCATGGCAGCCATGTTTAGTACAACTTTCTTGCAATTCTCCCACTTCTCTCTCATCACATCACGGCCTTGGAGGCTAGACTGATACAGTGTTGCCAACTTGACGCAAATCGACGTTGTCTCGCCGCGTTGTGCTGTTACTTTACTTCTGGTGTTTGTATGTTCACTTCAGCATTTGGATTACTTATTTCTTCGTATTTTATTATTAGTGCTCATAAATCGATTCTCGTTGACAAATTTGTGTGGTTTTATTTTAAATGCAATCCTCTTAACGTACCACTCATTGCGGACAATACTGTATTTACCTAGGCCAGACAGAAGTTACATCCTGTTCCGCTGCTGTTTATCTAAGTGACAGAATTTGTGCAAGCTGCTGCGACAGCGATTTTCATTCCAAGCTTTAAACAAAATTGACACCAATTTGCAGATACGAAAACCTTTTCGTCGTCAGATTGCTTTTCTTATAGGCTATTACGTTGATTTTGAAAATTTAAAAATAATGATTTAGGAAGATTTATAAAACACCGTTTCGCTGTGCTAACGATGGTGAAATCAGATAGAAGTTTGAAATTTTTAATATTTGTAATGGTTGCCATTTTGAAACTGTCAAACAATTGGTCGCATTTACCTGGATAACAAACATGTTTTAAGCTGTTACTAAAAACTGTTCTTGTGTTTAGTTAAATCGGATCACACACACACACACACACACACACACACACACACACACACACACACACACACACACACCAAATTGCCCATCGCTAATATTCACGAGTCTCTTGTATATTCCTTAAATATTACTGACAAATTACCAAAAAACCTACTCTCACTAGCCTCATTACAAGGCACACCTTGACAGAGCAGACCTATAGCGTGCTGGAACCACAACCACAAAGCCTTTCTCAAGTACATTCTTCTGTTTGCGCTTAAGTCAGGCGTTTTTCCCCCTCCGCGAGGCGTAATTAAGCGACCTTACGCACAAAAGCCGTGCAGTAGGCCTACGTACGCGTCAAGCCATGTTAATTTCATCCCGCTGACACGAAGGGGAGGCGGGCTAAATCTGTCAGCAAACAAAGGCGCAAACAGATTTGTCCCCGAGCAACGTTTCTAATTGGGACGCCACTCCCTGCCCTCGACTCGCGATCATTAGAGCGAGCTGTGTAAAGAATCGAGTCGAAATACGTGCATTCAAAGGGAGAACAACCGCAGGTTCGGTTTCCTGTAAGCGTTGCAGTATAATTTTGGTGAGATCTGTTTTAGTTTCCGAGCCCTCTTCACTTTGTCCACGTTAGCAGGTTCGGTCAGACGTTGCAGCAAAATGCAATTCTATAATTTCAAATTGAAATGTATAACTTTTTTGTTACGCTTTCTTTAAGATTAATTTCACCGTTGTAATCAACGTTAAACCTGCATAAAGGGACATTTTAAATTTTCAAAATACTGTATATTTAAACAAAAAGTAAATTTTAATCGTGTTCATTCGCTCCCTTCACGTCAGCTGTGAGCTGTTTAATAGACAATAGTTTCGGTGATATCGTGGCTCAGCACTCCGTTGTTCTCGGATAAATATGCGCATAAAATAACAGTTTATGGACACGAAAACTGCTTTTTGTTAATGTAAAAGCAGTCTAATCATAATAAATGTGTTCGCAATGGGGGCGGGGGTGTGGGGAGTGCAGCGTTTTGGTGTAATGGAATATTATTACTATATAATGTATTCGCTGGCCGGCCTACGGCCTCGGGACGGATTTTGCTGAAAAACAAACTCGTGTAAGCTTGTCAGCGGAAATGTGTTTGTGTGTTTGTGCCAGGCTGGAATACAAGAGGCGGAACCGTCGTAATATTTGCTCACATTTTCAAAAGCAATTTTAAATACAAATTTTTGTATCCTTTAAAGCTGATTACATCTCGTTTTTTTTAAAGTTACGAATTATTTAAATTTGGAATAGCTTTCATTTTGAAGTCGGATTTGTTGGGTAATGAACTCGCCCGAGCTAGTAGGCCGACTGTGTTAAAATCAATTTATGAACCCGTTTGAATGAAATAACGGTCTTATAATTATTACCGTGAGAATGCGTGCACGCACAGTACCTGTACCTACGTACCCCCTCGCAACGCAAACACTGCAGTGCCTTACATTTTGTTATTCGTACTATACGAGGTGTGTTCAGGAAGTAACGAGAATTCTTCTACATTGATGTCGCCTTCAAAATAGTCCCCATTGGAGATTATGCACTTGTGCCAGCGCTTCTTCCAATCCTCGAAACACTTCTCAAACTCGATCTTTGAGATAGCCTTTAGTTCTTTCAGCGATGCGCTTTTAATGTCATCTACGGCTGTAAAACGACGGCCCTTTAAGGTTCTTTATTTTTGGAATTAGGAAAAAGACACGGAGCCATGTCTGGCGAATATGGAGGCTGGGGCATCGTTACAGTACTGTTTTTGGCCAAAAATTCACGAACAAGCAATGAAGTGTGAGCTGGTGCATTATCGTGGTGCAAAAGCCATGAATTGTTTTCCAAAGATCCGGGCGTTTTTTCGGATTGCTTCACGCAAACGGCGTTGAACTTGTAGGTAGTACTCCTTATTGACCGTTTCACCTGGTGGCAGGAATTCATGATGCACTATGCCATTAATATCGAAGAACACAGTGAGCATAACCTTCACGTTCGACCGCACTTGTCGAGCCTTTTTCGGTCTTGGCGAGCCAGAATGCCTCCACTGGGATGATTGGGCCTTAGTTTCGACGTCATATCCGTAAACCTATGTTTCGTCACCTGTTATAATACGTTTCAGTAATTCTGCATCGTCGTTGACTTCATTTAGTGACTCATGAGCAACTCCCATTCGCCGCTGTTTTTGTTCAAAATTCAACAATTTTGGAACGGATTTTGCTGCCATGCGTTTCGTACATAAAACATTGGAAACAATGTCATAACATGATCCAATCGATATGCCAACATCATCAGCGACCTCTCTAATTGTGATTCGGCGATTGTTCATAACCATTTCTTTCACTTTTTCCACGTTTTCATCGGTCGTTGATGTGCTGGGGCGTCCAGGGCGTTCGTCATCTTCAACGTCTTCACGGCCTTTTTCGACACGCTTATACCAATCGTAAATTCTTGCTTTACTCATAGCAGACTCACCATAGGCCTTTGTTTAAGAGTTGAAACGTTCTGACTAGGTAAATGATAAAATGTATGCATTGGCCTCGGGCAGCGCAGCAGTAATAGGAAAATAAATTCGTTGCAAATCGTAGGAAGTTTGTTTTAGTAAGCAGCACCCAATACACACACAATTATAAAGTAAATCGGACTAATTTGAAAATTTTAAATGCTAATTTATGCCGATTTTAACGCTGATACCAGTGACGAGGCGTAGTGTAAAAAACAGACATTTTATTGCAGTTAAAATATAGGCCTGTGTTTTAGTAATGTGGTATTGCTTTTCAGAAATATTTTCGTTATTTTATATTGTTTAGAACTGCATTCATGTTGTTTATGTAATGTAGGCTACAGAAATTTTCCGTTAATGGAAGCGAATTTCCAAAAATAATTTTTTGTCTTTTACCTAATTTGAAATTCTGATTTTTACCATCGTAATGAGCATAAAAAAATGGTTTACTAGCGTTTTTAACTTTTAAAATTGGTACATTGAAAATATACAAATGAACTCCGATAGCCGCAGATTCAGTTTGTTAATTTAGGTAGTTTTTAACGATGATTGAAAATTATAAAATCAGATAAAAAAATTAAGAACAAGTAACGAACATGTCCAAGCTGTTGACCAAAACCGATTTTTGTGCCAAGTTCGAATCGTACCGCACCTTTCAAGGAATATTTCATTGTCAGTATGTTGCATAGGTTAACATAAAATGGATTATCTTATTTTCATTAGGCCAACAGCAAATATTTGCAGTCTGCGCCGGTACAATATTTACACTCGTAGTGCCTACACTCGTACATGGCAACTGTCTCTTTTCAGTCACTTCAAAGTTGTAGGCCTATTACAAGCGCAGCCGTTGACGTTCAACTAATCGATCGGTTTTGATTGATTTTGGTTTCCCATACTTAAGCACCGTTGTTAGTATTTTCGGAAAACACCCGATTCGGCAGCTATCGCGAATTGAAGAAAGTAATTTATAAAATTCCGATCCTAAGATTTCCGTTCGATTTTATTTTGAAACTTTCTACAACAATCGATTTCAGTAAAACCTAGCTTTGATGAGTTCGTAACGCAGTAGGCCTACAATACGTTCAACAGTTTCAAAATGGTGATTATTTCAAATCTTAAAGCCGCCTAGGTGGCCTAGTTAATAGCGTACTAGGCTTTCACCCCGAGGACCCGGGTTCGATTCCCGGCCAGGGCTTGGCATTTTCATACGCTATAAATCATCTCATCTTCTGCCCAAGTGTGCACAATAGTCGGACGTTAAAAAAAAATCAAATCTTAAAGGTTTTACAAATTCCATCGAAAATACGAAAAATAAATCTTTACCTTACAGGGATCATGAATCTGAAAGTTTTAGATATATTTGTTGATTTTACTATTGTCGAGTGGTGGTGAGATTTTGAAAAACCAATAAAAACATTATAGTTAGAAATTCGTTTCTATCACGTCAGCGACACAGCTGCGTGCCGCGATACAGGAAAATACCATTAAATTATAAAAATAAATTTCCTTGTTAGGACCACCTCGTATACATTTTATTTTTCAAATCGGAGCGGCCGATGAAATGTAAACAGAGCGGCTGTGGAGGCGGGGTAATGAACGACACGAGAATCAATAAACACCCGTAATGAAATCTATTTACTTAGGAAGGGGTCGGGGGAGGTTGGGGGGAGGAATGGCAGATCAATACGCGTCGCGACGCCTGGGTAGGGTTGGGAAACTAGGCCACCAACTCCACCCCACACGATGACGTAATTCCCCCTCCCCACCATAAACATTTTGAAATCTGTAAGTACGAGTTAATGATAACGGAGTGGCTGATGTACTTTAAAAATACCGATAAATGTAGATAATGAGGAAGTATGTGACGGACTTTGATGATTACCAAGGAGGGCTTCGAGTTCACTTTTTAATGTTATTTTTTTATGTATGCGCGTTCGCATTTCGGTTCGATTTGGTTTTAACTAGTCACAGAAGTACATTGTGGTAACAGCTTAGACAAGGTCGTAACCGTCAAAAACGTGTTCGACTTTTTTAAAAATGGCGGCCATTTATAATCGTAAACATTCATAACTTTTTTATCTTGATGATTTTTAAATCCATTTTCGAAATTGTAGCCTAATTAGCGTTCACACTGAAAATACAAAAATGAATCTGGGGCCCTTCGATCGCTAGCCTATTGAAGATTTAAAATGCTGATGTATGCAGATTCTAACACTGTGACGTGGCAGTGAAATAAGATATTATTACAAAGTACAGTACAGGATAAGAAAATTGTTGCCATACTGTTCTTCAGGGACAAAGCCGTTCTTACCGACTGACAAAGCGAAGAACAGTATGTATTCTGTGAGCCTACAGGGTGGACAGTAACCACGGCACCTGAAAAAACAATTTATTTTCACTGCCTAAATGTAACATGTCGATGCGGCCTTTGGCTTTCTCCACTGACGTGGGGTGTCTCTTCCAACAGTTCAAGTTAAGTTTTTAACTGAGTTGTTACAACAGTGTTATTATTGTTGTCAAGAAATATAATTTGACTTTTACACAGGCTCTAACCTTATACACGTTGGCACCGAATGCCCGGTTCTGACAGGCATAAACAGCTGGTCTTACAAGTACATGTATTTGCTGAAATAAGTTGTTAAAGAGTTCTAATTGGAGTCCATTATATTTATACGTAGAATTTGGCTTTAATGAAGACTAGGATAAGGTTAGCGTACGGCAGTAACTGCAGTCTCGAGCCTATGACCTAGTTATCTCGACTATGTTTTGAATTATTTAACTCTGGTTTTTAGACACGCCAGCTGTTTAGAGGCTGTACGCATCGCTTGAGACTAAAGGAATTGACCGATTTGGAGGCGTGAATTTGTCCTTATCTCGGTGACATCTTAGATTTTAAACCCCGTTTCATAAAAAAAAATTAAAATTTAACAAAAGTCTGACTTTTTTACGATTTTGATCAAATTAGATTAGATTCAAACTAGAGGAAGGGGTAATACGACCCCAGGCACTGCGATCGGCTGACCTCTTGTACAACTAAACCTCTTAAGTACTACTTCAACAGATCGGTGCCGACAGTCCACTGATTCGATCATTCTGTTGAAAATCCCTAGGGTCGTGGAAAAAACCCTTAGCCTGCTACTAGCAAGACTTACAGCCACGAATTGTGTGACCTGCAGTGTCCTTCTCTTTCCTGCACAACCTACACACGGTTTTTCAGTGATATATATACAGTGGACTCTTGCTTGCTGGTAGGTCCCTGACACGGTAAGGATCTTCAATATATATATATATCCTGTTCGTATGCACCCTCAGACCACAGTGCCTTATAATGAGCCCTATGATCTTTCTGAGTTGTGCTCTGCTCAAGATGTCTGCCGCCCCTTTAAGCCTTCCATAAGGGACTTCAAAAGGCGCTTGCTATGGGAATGCCCATGAACGTTACCAAATCTTGCCCGGTGTTGCTTGTTAATCCACTTATTAATAGCAGACCTGGCCGGCTCAGATCCGGTAAACAAAGATGCAGATCCCAGTCGAGCCAATCGGCCTGCCTCCTCATTATTCTCAACCCCCCGTGCCCCTGAACCCAGTGAAGAGTTACCCGGTTTCCTAAGGTCAGAGCGTTGACCAGCTTGGACCCGCAAGTGCTTTTATTGCTGCCTGACTATCGGTATAAGCTTTCTTGAAAGCCCGTTTTAAATTCTTCCGAATACAGTCCATTAATGGTCATTACTTTCTTAAGCCCCGGTCTCAAGCAGTGCACACCAGCATCAGTACGTGTCCATCTGTGTACCATACTAAGTCTCTAGATCTCCCCCTTGTTCGACCTTGTAGCCACCAGAACACGACCCTGGCCAAAGCCATTAAGTTATGGTCGGAACCTTACTTACGAGCCACTGCATCTTAAGTTCTGTCATCTGCACAGGGGATACCGCCAGCACATGAGACACCAAATAACACGTTGGGAAATTTTCCCCGAACCCCCACCAGAAAAATTGCTGATAACCCGGAAAATGTACTTTATTTCTCAAAATAGGTTGATCAGACTTTGCTCAAATTTCAGTCTTAATAATCAACTCAAACCAGTTTAAAAATTTATGCGGAAATGATTTTTGTTTTTATAGTAAGCCGAAAACCTTAAAATAAAGAAAACCTGAATGTCTGACATCGTTGGGGCTGGATGGGCGATGGGCTGTATTTACTTTTGGGATTTGAGCCGAAGCAGTTTCGCAACATTGTGGCATATTTGCACAACAAACACAAGTTGTAGGCCTAAGCTGCACTTGAGTACTGTACGCGTAGGCTACTTTGCAAATGTTGAACCGGTTGGTGGATTTGCATGGCTGTATGCAAACCAAACACACCGCTATGAATAATGCAAGCTGGGGTATGTGCACAGCAGCTGTTCTGGGACGTGATAGAAGCAAATTACCGGAATATACACTAATGGACGCTGATATTTTCGCACAATGTTTGATAGTTGCGCCGTTCGATAGGAAATTTAATGAAGCCAAAGAAATTACTATTAACTGGTTTTTATAAAAAATACTGCTTTTTTAGTAACAAAACTGACTGAGTAATAGTGGGGAGTTGGCGTCCGGTGCAAAATGTATTACAAAAACGACACGACAGTTAGCTGGTACGCATGGTTATAGAGAAAAACGTGTCCTTTATTTTGACACAATTAGCAGTAATTTTAAAATTACATTGGAAATATGAAAATGAATCAAACGGTGATCGGTTAGCCTATTTGTTAAAGTTAAAAATGTAATTCGTGTAGATTTCATTGCTGATGTTACAATTTCGCTTCCATCAGGTCAGCGAGACAGTATTGCCGTATTTACACAGTAAAACGAAAACACTTTCTATTCTCGGTTTAACATTTGCTCTTGGGTCTTGTTTACTTTTACTTGCCGTGTTTATCTGTTGTTTCACACTTCACCAGAAAACAAAGACCGACGAAGTGTTGATATCGGGTGTGTTGGATGCGTAATTAATTGCCGCCGATTGTGCCTCATGCCTCTGTCTGTGAACATTTCTTATGAATTTCTCACAGTAAATCCGGCTCGAACTTTGTAGAAACAATTGTGACTTAGTTGACAGCGTACTGGGCTTTCACCCCGAGGATCCGGGTTCGATTCCCGGCCAGGGCTTGGCATTTTCATACGCTATAAATCATCCCATCGTCTGCATTAGCCCAAGTGTGCACAATAGTCGGACGTTAAACACAAAAAAAAAATGTGACTCAAGTAAGTGTGCCGGAGTTTGAGATGTTATGTTATTATAGATTTATAATGGCAGCCATTTTAAAGCTGTAAAATGGCTTTGCTCAAAATGTTAAGAAAATTGTTTTGTTTGTGAATCAAATTACTAATCAAAACACACGCCGGATGGGTTTTGCAATGGAAACTCTGTAAAAATGCTTGATATCCAGTCTGTTTTAGTAGTAACTGCAGCCAAGCGCCTATTTATAAAACAGGATCTAAACTTATGATTGCCATCTCCGAGGTAGACAAAGTATCCCGCATACATCTACGGCTATATTCCATCAACAAACAAATCGCGCCCGCCATTTTGTGTCCGTCCCTGGGCAGTGTCTAGACTTGGGTTTAGAACCGATTAAAATAACAACGTAACAATATAACAGAATTTTGCACCTCTCTCACCGTGGTAATCACGTTAAAATTTGCTTAATTCAGCTTAAATTTTTGAACTTAATCCGAGTAGCAGTCGGATTCGGTACTTAAGTATTGTCATGATACTTAAGTATCATGATGTTATTGCTAGGATCCAATTGAATCAAATTGGACGACAAAATTTGCCACGATGTAATCAAATTGAACATTCTCGAGGATTAAATCAAATTGGACCAAATTTGCGACGTTATGCGCGCGCGCGTGTATGTGTGTGTTTTGCTCCTGCATTTTTTACAACAAACAGAAAAATATAAGCTATACCAAATGTAAAAATGTGACCACGTTCCTACATAGGCTGCAATGCTTTTAATACCAGATATGGAACAATTTTATGTGAACAAACAGCAGAGGGATCTGTGTCGATAATTAACTAGAGACAACTCTGTATCCGCCGCTCCCGTATTGCGTATTAGATGGTACAAAATAAATAAACCTATTAAGGCGTTATAAAATTTAATTAAACTAAATTAGCCTAATTAATTGGAACAGGTAAATGTTTACAGCTGGTACTGTTTACAGCTCCGTAACATTAAGCGGAAATGTGTCCTCTCTGTGTCACTATATCTGGTGTGATTATACCCAAAGAATGAATGTCCTTTTTGTAAAGGACAATTTGCTTCAACGATTTTAATTCCATAGACAAGGGTTCTGTTGTATCGTTAATAATAATTTTAAAAAAATCTGTTCATCACATTTCAAATTAAAATTCAAAAGATTTACGGCTAGGGATTAAACTGTCCAACTGATTTTGGAAAGTTGCCAATTTTGCTGAAACAGAATTTCCGTGAATGTGGGAAAGTTTGTGCAACGTGTTTGCACCATTTATTAGTTTTATGTTGTAAAGTTTTATCAGAGTTATTCTTCAAACTAAACTCGTTTTCTCGGCGTTCCCAGGAGGCTGCTCAGCAAGTTCAGTCGCCATCACTGACTCTGCACTGAGCGGCTGTAACGGGTAGTTAAGGAGTAACATTTTATATTGTGGTGTATTATTGCACTTAGAGCCTCCAAACCTTTGTCTCTTGACAGCGCCTTATATGGTTCGAGGCGTTTATATTGTGGTGTATTATTGCACTTAGAGCCTCCAAACCTTTGTCTCTTGACAGCGCCTTATATGGTTCGAGGCGTTTATATTGTGGTGTATTATTGCACTTAGAGCCTCCAAACCTTTGTCTCTTGACAGCGCCTTATATGGTTCGAGGCGTTTATATTGTGGTGTATTATTGCACTTAGAGCCTCCAAACCTTTGTCTCTTGACAGCGCCTTATATGGTTCGAGGCGTTTATATTGTGGTGTATTATTGCACTTAGAGCCTCCAAACCTTTGTCTCTTGACAGCGCCTTATATGGTTCGAGGCGTTTATATTTTGTTGTAAACAGTTGTTTTACTTAACCAGAAACTTATTCTGATTTCGAGAGATCTGCAACCAGAGGGAGCGCAGTGCACACACACACACACACACGCGCACACACGTTCAATAGTTCAACAGTTTAGCCACAAGTTGTGTTGTCTCGTCATAACAAATATTTTTTCAATTTTCAGTTTTGAAAACCATATCGGCCTGAATATTGGGTAAACGAACATTTTAATTTTCAAATTACATGGCGTGGATTCATAGTCGAACTTAAGTAGGGTAAAACCGCAAGGTTTTGGAATGGTGTACAAGCTATTACCAAATTCATTTTAATGCCAAGTTTGAATCGAATCGGACCGAAATTGCGAACGAAAGTTTTAACGATCTTACATAAAAGTGTGTTCGGTCAGCATCGGCGCTCCCGTCTCTCAAATTTGGACTATTCAATTTTTGTCAAGAGTTACAAGTCAGTTTTTTGGAATATAATTGAATATAAGAAACTTCGGGTAGGTTATGTGGACTTGGGACATGAGAACGTTACGATTGTCCAGGCAAATCACCCAGTTTTACGGAATGTGTAGTCTACTCCGGCACCGGCACCCAGACCTGCTGCTGTACACGAAATGTATGACAGAACTTTTATCAGTAGACCTAAATGAGCGCCGTTATTTGTTTATTACATTATCAGCCTGACTGAAAGGACGGGGCTTGCAGCTTTGTAGCCGTGAAGTCATTCATTGTTTTTTTAATACAGAAAATACGCTAACCGTTTCGGAATGGCGGCCACTGAATATTACTTTTACAGTATCTGGTACGGATCTCACCATCGTTGAAGTCCGATTATTATACATATAGTATAATAAAATGCATTGGCGGTGGACACTTATTTGTTGTGATTCAACGCAAAAACTGATTTTGGTAATAGATATCTTGAACAAGTTCGTCACGCAGCAAAATCTGTTCAACAGTTTCAAAATGGCGGCGATTGAAAACATTAAAAAAACTTTTGAAACTTGAAAAAAACTTTTTTGAAACTTGAAAAAACTTTCACTTGAAAATCTGATTTCAGGGGTAACGTCCGCATACATTAGCATTTTAAATGTTCAGTTCCCTTGATAATACGAAAATGCTAATTTATGTAAGCTTTAACGCTGACTATGGTGGTATTATTGTTACGTCAGGCTGACAGCTACATAAAGTTTCTGCAGCAGGCCTATTAATAATCAAAGTGAGCTGACAGGTTTATGTGTTCCATAAATCGCCGAGAAAGAAAAGGGTGTTGCCGCCGAGTCGTTTATTAGCTTCGAAAAAGGAATATATGCGATTTATCAAATAGTGTTTTGATCCAGAAGGGCGCTTTGTGGCTGGTTAGTGAGTAAATAATACATTTTACCTACTTCTAGCAGAAATTAAGATTTCATTTTAACTTTTACAGAAACTGTCGACGTGTCGTATAGTTCAGAGATCCCCGCAAGTGAACATTATTGTTGAGCAAAAAATAAAATAAACACTGACTCTGACTGCTTCGGGTTTGACTCTTGACTGCTTCGGGTTGGACTCTTGACTGCTTCTGGTTGGACTCCTGATTGCTTCGGGTTTGTGTACGACTGCTTCGGGTTGGACTCTTGACTGCTTCGGGTTGGATTCTTGACTGCTTCGGGTTGGACTCCGATTGCTTCGGGTTTGTGTACGACTGCTTCGGGTTGGACTCTTGACTGCTTCGGGTTGGACTCTTGACTTCTTCGGGTTGGACTCTTGACTGCTTCGGGTTGGACTCCTGATTGCTTCGGGTTGGACTCCTGATTGCTTCGGGTTGGACTCCTGACTGCTTCGGGTTGGACTCTTGACTGCTTCGGGTTGGACTCCGATTGCTTCGGGTTTGTGTACGACTGCTTCGGGTTGGACTCTTGACTGCTTCTGGTTGGACTCCTGATTGCTTCGGGTTTGTGTACGACTGCTTCGGGTTGGACTCTTGACTGCTTCGGGTTGGATTCTTGACTGCTTCGGGTTGGACTCCGATTGCTTCGGGTTTGTGTACGACTGCTTTGGGTTGGACTCTTGACTTCTTCGGGTTGGACTCTTGACTGCTTCGGGTTGGACTCCTGATTGCTTCGGGTTGGACTCCTGATTGCTTCGGGTTGGACTCCTGACTGCTTCGGGTTGGATTCTTGACTGCTTCGGGTTGGACTCCGATTGCTTCGGGTTTGTGTACGACTGCTTCGGGTTGGACTCTTGACTGCTTCGGGTTGGACTCTTGACTGCTTCTGGTTGGACTCCTGATTGCTTCGGGTTTGTGTACGACTGCTTCGGGTTGGACTCTTGACTGCTTCGGGTTTGACTCTGACTGCTTCGGGTTGGACTCCTGATTGCTTTGGGTTGGACTCTTGACTGCTTCGGGTTGGACTCTTGACTGCTTCGGGTTTGACTCTGACTGCTTCGGGTTGGACTCCTGATTGCTTTGGGTTGGACTCTTGACTGTTTCGGGTTGGACTCTGCTTCGGGTTTGTGTACGACTGCTTCGGGTTTTTTGTTTTATTGCGATGTTTTGTTCTCGAATAGTAAATTTTATTCTCGACTCGAGTTACAAATATTTTATGTGGTAAATTTTAAGCAAATTCTGATTAACGGTTTTGGACAAAATTGGTCGATTTTCTGAGATTATTGTCGATAAATAACGATCGGAATTTTCTAGACAGAAAAATTGTGTGATATTTTTGCAGAATTTATTTCGTTGTACTGTCAAACTGTAGGCTAGGTTTATTTTATTTAAATTTCGGTACACTAATTTATAGCCACCTAACTTCCATGGTTCCATTTAGGCACGACACACCTCAAGGTCGTGGGCTCGAGACTGCGGTAAACTTAATCGGTAACGCCGATCCTCTCGTCCTCATTAATCTAACTGGCGTAATGAAACTAAAGCGTAATAGTTTATAAAAGAAAATATAATATTTTTTTCAAATTTAACCAATCTCAACCGGATTACCAAACGCCTTCAGTACTGTAATTGATCCATTTGTTTTTAGCATATTTGACTTTGTGTTCTCATCAGTACGTGGAACACGCTTTAGCCGAAAACAAAATAATTATTGCCATTTAACCTCCTCCGTTCCGATGCACAGCTCAGAGTATAAAGTATAATTCAGTAAAGTACGCGACGCATTCAGAATGCACAAACAGGTAATTAGTGAAAAAGCTACCCCCATTCCAACACGCCCCTATTTGCATATCGCGTTGCCCATTTTGTGTTATTCATTATCGGATATGGCCTGTTCGTCTTAACTCAAAGCGTTTTGAATGAAAGAAGCCATTGTAATTTAGACACACTTTTGTAACTCGATATTGGAAAATGTGCCATCGTGGTTTTTGTCCAGAACAGTCCGGTTGTAATCGTTATCGGCCTTACAGTTTGCATTAGTTATGTTGAAATATACTTTGTTGAAAATCTGAATTCATTATTGCAGTCAGCACTAAAATCCTCAAATACATTAAAAATATGAGAATGGACGTAATCTGGGTTAATTTTTAGATGCAATTTGTAACTCGAAAATGCTGATTGTATTGTGTTTGTCTTGAGAACACCGCTCACCGAACAGTGTCTGCATGTAGTAAGCAGAACTTTAACCGTACATCCGTGTACAACCTTGGGAAAATCTTAATTAACCGCCGAACTTGCTGAAGTTCCCCTTGCGGACGGGCCCGATGCAACATGCAAATTAACGCCGTTGCGTTCACGGAAATTCGACCGAAAAGTTTGCTGTAAGGTCCCGCTGTGCCCTGTGCCCTGTGCCCTGTGCCCTGTGCGTGCTCCAACTTTGCCGCAGTTAATGAAATCCGATAGGAAAAGTTGGCCGTCGGCAATATATTTTTTGATAATTATATAGGCTGAATCAAGTCTCCGGGTATTGGAAAAGTTTTGATAGTGTTTGTTTTACCTTGGCTCGAGACGCTGGAACTTTCTTATGCGGAGAATATAATTAAATCCGCACAACGTAGCCAGCGGAGGGGTAAACTTTCACATTGAAATTTGATTCTTAAACAGCCAAGTCGGGAAAAATCTGACTGTCGGGGTTTAGTTTTATTATCGAATTTCGGATTCGCTTACCTCGTCTTGACTCATTACTCTCCGTATTTGACCAAAAATTTATAAAAATCTGAAAAGCTGATTTCTTGGGTACGTAGCGACTTGCGGAATACGTCCTAGAGGTCACCTCTTGCCGAACACACAGTAACACAGTTTGTTTACAAAAGGCGTTGATTTAAAGTTATTTAAGTACTAATTCCGATTTGCCATGTTTCTTCATTCCGAAAAAACGTTTTACTCTAGAACTTAATTCTGCGTGACGTGCCCAACTCGGAAATATTTCGTAAAGTCAATACCCTCTTCTAGATTTCAAATCTGTTAATCGGTTTGACGCAACATATTTTTTTTGCGATAACAGCCAGCAACTAGCGCTCCTGGTAGTAAATCTCGGAAGTAAGCAGTCCGCAGTCTGTACTGAGGGCGCGAATAAAATCAATTATTTTGAAGTTATATTTGATTCAACACCAGAAAAAATAATTTAATTCTTGGTGCTAAGTGATGTTGCAAAACAAACATTTCTTGACGGCAGAAAGATTCGATAAGGAAAAAACTCTTGACAAATTGAGGAAGTCTCTGTAAGATCAAATTATATTTAAAATCCGCTAATTTACGCAAATCTTTACGGTGGTGAAAATTACAACTTAATAGCCGCGATTCGAAAAAGTAATAAATATTACACCCCCCCCCCACCTGACCGCTGGCAAGTTCATTTTTGTATTTTCGGTAGAATTGGAAAACTAACTACTAATTTACGCAGATTTTTGAACACCATTTACGATGGTAAAATGACCGCCATTGTGAGACGGGTAAGCGGACTCGGACTCACCCACCCGCACGTTAAACATTAACACAGTACTTGTGTGTATTGTGTTAAAAACATTGGTGGCACCGCGAACATTAAAGTGAGTAAGTGAGTATGCCTGTTAGTAGCCTATATATTTTGTTGACTAAAAAAACGTAGGGGGTGAATTCTAGAATAACCCTTCGCTAAATGTTCTCCGTTTCCGGCCGGACACCTAAACCTTTAGACTACACAGGTAGTGATAGAAACAGTTTATGATAACAGTGTATAGTTTCCCAAACCGCAAGTATAGAACCCAAACTTCCGGCGGGGTCGTGACGTCATACCCGGTCTGACGACATAATTTCAATGACGTAAACAATTCATATATATTTTTAATCCAAAAACATTTCCTTATATAAACAACAACAAAAAATCTATTAAAAATTATTGATAACAAAATCCATGAAGTGTTTAATAGTCGTGTAACATATTGATAGGGACTATACAATGCGCTTGTCGAGTTATGCGGTCAGTAAATAGACTTGGTGCACAAACTAAGCAGCACCCTTCATTTGAATTCTGAATAATCACAGCATGTTGCTTCCTTGATCTGCAAGAAGCGATTTTCCAACAGTTCTTCTAATCCGGTACCACACCAATTAAATTAAATTGGTACCACGTCAAGTAACATTAAATAGCATTAAATTGAAAGTACGAAAATGAACTGTGATCGCCGTCGGATCTGAAACTGTAAAATGAAACAAATAATCTATGCAGGTTTTAAAGTAAGGTAAAAGTTTCAATTCAAGCTATTCAAACTTTAAAATTTAAAACAGTCGTAATTTGTAACTGTCGAGCGGATTTTGCTGTTATTAGTAAATTAGACTTTAGCTTGAATATAAAATCGGATTAAAATTGAGAACGCACACGACCCCCAAGTCTGAGTGTTAAACAGCTCACTTCACAATGGATAGTCGCTGAAACTAAGAAATACACAACAATTGTAATTCTTTTTTAAACAATAAACCAGTTTTTGAACGGTCGAGGAAGCGTTATATCCCTGTTTATTGCGTTACACTAATACTTATCACTTAAAGCTGGAGGGTGCAACACACCCCTTGTGGGCCAAGGACGCCGCCCGCACGCCCGCCAGTCACCCGGTTTCATTCACAGGGATACGGGACCAGACGGTAACCATAGCTACAGGCTTAACCCCCCCCCCTCGGCCGGGTGCAACGTCAATGAATGTAGGCCACAGCACAGGGCTACACTCCCTTGAAACCTGTGCCTCAGCGCCTGCATTTCTATTGTTATTTTAATACAGTTACTTTTTGTGGGGCCATAAAACAATTAATGCTGTACCAACTTACGATACAGTATTGCAGACATACTGTGTCAGTCACCATCACCTCTCCAACATTAGGGCCTCCACGATGTGTGACCTTCATTGAAGTCAATTTTGACATTTTAATTTATCTCTCCTTCGTTTTCAAGTGCACTGATTTTAAAAAAGTTGTTTTGACTTGAATGTGTGTGTGTGTGTGTGTGTGTGTGTGTGTGTGTGTGTGTGTGTGTGTGTGTGTGTGTGTGTGTGTGTGTGTGTGTGCGCGCGCGCGTATATTTTTTATTTGGAGTAGTTTATTTTTGAAATTTTTACATGTATGCCCATATATCCCGGGACCACTTTTTTAATTTTTCGAAAATAGTTTTTTTTGTAAATTCGTTTTTGTAATGTTGGCATAACTATTATTATATTTTTTAAAACTAACTTTCTTAAATAGGGTAGTATTACCCTATTTATTTCTAGGTTGCAACCCTATTTAACTTGCCTAAATAGGTTGGGAAGGTACCCTCAAACTGACTTGTTAGGGAGGATTGGCCTCATAAACATCAATAAATAAATAATAAACTTTTCCAAGGATAAATAATTCCATAGGATTTAGTTAGAGCCTTATCTGACATTGCTTTTGTGGTTTTTCAGGTTTCCGAGCGGATCGAACGAATCCAAGATGACATTAAGTGTGAGAAAGATGAGGACTTGCCAGAAGTGTCATGCAAGAAACCAAAACTGGAGGACAACGGATTCTGCAGCCCGACAACAACGGCGACAGCTTCTGTGTATCTCCAGCAATCGTACGACGCATTCCACTATTATAGTTGGTATGATACTTGGGCAAGGAACATGTCTTCGGCCTTCAGGCCTTGGCCCTCCGTGGGCCGTCAAGCGGCTCAGCCCATTCTCAGAGACAGGTGTGTAGTTTTCTAGTTAACATACAAATTTATAACTTCTTGTTCTCTATAACAAAAATTAAATCTGGATACCACACTTGGTGAAGTGACAACGTATCTTTGTGTTCTGTTTTTAAACGTGTTTCTTAATTATGGAATACAGTAATGTTATTATTATGTACACTAATATGATACAGCATGTTTTGAGAATAACAATGAAAAGTCTTTTAGTCTCTATATGTACCAGTGATTGCAAAATGAGCAAACACGGCAATCATCTACACCAGTGGTCTCCAAACTACGGCCCGAGGGCCACATCCGGCCCGCGGACAGATTTTGTCCGGCCCGCGGAGAGCTAGCATACTAGAAAACTCCTTTTAGAGAACATATTTTTTATAGCAAATTAAATTTAGTTTACTGAAGTATTCTAATTTTATGTTGAATAATTATTAATATGACATCTACATTGATATGGTCATGGGCTAACTACTCATAACATTGTTGTAGGCTTATTGTTATTGTTTTTGTGATAAGTTGGATAAAGAAACACAGAATTGTAATGAGTAAAGACATGTATAATATGCAGAAAATTTAACTTCAGTATATAATAACTAGCAAATTATTGAAATGAATCCAACTAACATTTTATACATTTTAAATAAAAACATAACTTATAACAAGCATAATGACATATGAAATACTAATGAGATTTATGTAATTGAGATTTTCCACACCTCATGGCTACGACTAATCTAGAAATTACAGATAATAACAGGAAAATTAATAATATGCAGTGTTGCCGTTTTGCGGACTTTAGTCCGATTTGCAGCTTTTTTTAAACGTTGCGTACTTTTTCGGACTTTTTTTTTCATCAGTGGACTATTTCACTTTTTACCACCGGCAACAATGATAATATGGTTTTGGCCGGCCCTAAGGCTGGAAAGTTTGGAGACCCCTGATCTACACAAAGTGTGGCTGGGCAGCACATAACACTCCTTGAGAGGTCCAAAAGAAGGAGACCCTTTGGACCTAAAGAACCAGGACACCTTATACAAGGTTCTGGAACTCGTAAAGGGCTCTGCTTATGGCCATTCATTAAAAGAAATCTGTTACTTATATATAAAGTAGAATATTTTTTATTTCTATGACAGTAGAATTACTTACATTAGAAAAGATGTGGGACGTTCAGTGCACCTGTTAAAAATATAGATCAAGTAATATTTGTAAAATAAAATTATAGTGTTTCAGAATTTTGTAGGCAGATATGTTGTTTATTATTATTTTTTTTGTTGTATTTAACGTCCGACTATTGTGCACACTTCCACTTTGGCTAATGCAGACGATGGGATGATTTATAGCGTTTAAAAATGCCAAGCCCTGGCCGGGAATCGAACCCGGGTCCTCGGGGTGAAAGCCCAGTACGCTATCAACTAGACCACCGAAGCGACTTGTTTAATTATAAATATAAATATGGAAAACAATTTACATTACAAAGATAAAAGCTATGATTATTAAAAAATAATAATAATAACATTAAGTGTAGAATTAATTCTAACCAAAATAAGCGTTTTCCATCTAGACGTGCTGTAGATATTACGTCATTTCCCCCTCCCAAAATAGGACAATATTGAAGACTTTTATGTTTTAACAAACAGTATTTTCATTAAATAGTGAGACAAGTGAACACAGTGATAGGTTGACTGACAGTGAGGGGTTCTTGCATAGATTTTAAAAACAGCTAAAAAACTATTGATTTACGAGTTGAAAAATATTAAGCATTAAAAAACATTTCAAGATCAAATTATATAATATTCCGTAGTCCTTTTTTTCTGAAACTTTCAATTGTACAACTGTATACAACAAATTTTCCCTAAAAGTACAAATAACACTCACAGTTACTCCATAAGATTTAGATTTGACACTTAACGGTGTTGACGGATTGATTAATAAGCCTGGAAAATGTTAGAGACCACTTCAGCATGACCCCTATCGGTGGTTCACCTTGCCATCTTGTGTAAATTTCATGTTTTCTGTGCTGTGCTTATTTGTTTAATTAAATGCCATCAGCCAACTGTCCCATTTTGTTTTGTAACTGTGAACTTAACAGTGAAATGAACTTGTGAAAAAGTTAGAGTTAACGATTACGTTTTACAATACAGGTAAATCATCGATAAGAGTTTCAGTGAGGTTAGGTTAGGTTTTTATAATATACCTCGCTGTAAATTTCATGTTCTTAAAAATAATAATAAAAAATCATTATAAGCTTTTATGCTTACGTTACGCTGGCATTAGAACAGTAGTAACGCCAGAATGCACTGAAGCACCAGACAAAATACTGAAGGGATTGACAAAGTAGAAGTGTAAATTTCTTAGAAAAATTCCTGAAAAAAGTGACAGAACAACCAAGAAAGAACTCTATGAACATAAACAATAACAATAAAAAGAGGTGGGTAAGGAAGGCACAGAATTAACACAGGAAACAGGAAGTTACATGGTTGAAGGGAATGCATCATGATAGACTATTATAGTAGGGTATAATAATTTAGAGATTAACCTAACTACCTAACCTTACTAAAACATTGTTACTGTGTTGTTTAGTGTTCCAACCTACTTGAACCATGACCCACCTGTATTGCTACACCCAGAGCGAGTGGTTCCACTCTCGCAGACTGAACACTTCGAACGCAGTTTCCAGCCGAATGTAGCTCTAGCCCCACCTGCTCGGAGGCTTGATTCTGCACCTAAACCGGAGGTATGGCAGAGACAGATCATTTAAAAAATTATATTTTTTATGGAATTCCTTCAGTTGATAAGATTGTACGGTATTTTATTTTTAGTTTTGCTGTTTTGTGGGTGGTACATACAGGATATTGTGTAACTGTCACCGATTCCTCCCGTTCTGTAACATGTTCCTAAAAGTTACTCCTTCAACAGACAGTAAACTTAAAGTATAAAACCACAACTTGTGTCGTGCGTGCCGGAAGATATAGTAAACATTTTTATAGCCTGACGATGGAATAGAAACTTAAAATATGTTACAAAATAAACAGTGTTGCCAAATTTCAGGTAATATTAGTGCGCTTCATGTGCTATTAATGGATACAGCACTTGGTAATTAATTGTTGTGTTGTTACGATATTAAAATGTAGTATGTTTGTATCACCTGTAACAAGTGTTCCAAAGTGCATATGCTCATATGCTGTGCTACTGTTTTCCTATTGTGCCTGAATAGAAATGGCCCTGTAACTTAACCAAATTTTAATCTTTTTTTACTTTTTTACAAAAAAAAAGTATTTGTCTGGAAAATCAAGGGGGGAAAAGCCAAGTACACTCTAATCTTAAAATCTAAAACTATCTTCGTATTCCGACCAACAATAACTAAAACTTCTTGAATTTTTGATACATATAATGCAGTAATAAAGTGGTGTCTTATAATGTTGTTTTTATTCAGTACATTAAGTAGCATTTTTTAAAAGAAACTAAAAGACACCAGTGAGAATACCTTGACAAAAATAAAATGATCACAAGCTCAATCCGGAGAGTGCATGGGAACTTTATTTCTTGACATTGTAAATTAGTATTAACTGCAGAAATGTAAACTTATAACAGTGCATTGCTGGTACTGTATGATTTGAGTATTCGTTTTGAAACATTTTTTATGCCCTAATATAAAAAAGACAAGCAGTGTAAAAAATAATAACCTTTTTAAGTTTTTAAGAAAATTTTCAAATGTATTTTGTTGAGATTCATAAATACAAAAATATGTATAATATTGAAAAATCACAAAAAAACGTTTTTGTTTTGATCAAAATTAAGTTTATAAATTTTTCAAGATTTCTGTTAACTAACATTTCAAAATTAAAGTAGAGAACATTCCGAATTTGATTTTTTGGAGAAGTTAAGCAGTTGTATATGAACTACTAACATTCTTCAACTATATAACAGTACATACATGCACACGCGTGCACACACACACACACACACACACACACATACACACATACACACATACACAAACTGAATCAATATCACTCCTATTTTCAAATGTTTATGGCACACAAGATAAAAATAAAAAATATTTTTACCCTGAAGATTTTACCACTTAACCACCCCTAAATATGCTTGGCTTTAGGTTACTATAAATGTCATAGTTGTGAGTCACAACATTATGCAAGACAGACTTATAAGGTCCTTGGTTTTGCCTATGTACCCTAATGAAATAATATGTGTTTGTACAGGTAAAGAATGAAGTAAAGGAAAAGAGGCCATTACCTGCCCCCAAAGTGGAACCCCCTTGTACACCTACTCCTTGCCCATCTGTGACTTCGCTCTTCAATCCTGAAATTGAACTGTCCACAGACACAGATGATAGTGCCTCCGAACTGACAACGGAAAATGGTAACCATACTTGTCAGTTTAATTTATTTTGAATTAACTTTGTTGTATTTAGAAATGGTCATGTCTTGTAGTCTGCTTAACTAATGTGTGCCTTGCAAGGTCAAATTAGGGCTGACATTTTTTGTTATTGAAGTTTTTGGCTCTTCTAGTAGCCACATTTACATTTGTGTTAAATCTGATTTTGATTAATTTTCACAAGTCTATTTACAAACTAAACGTAAGTAACAAATTTAATCATTTAAAATTTCTTCTATTCTTTAAATTACACATTTATACTTTCTAAATAAAACTACCTTCATTCATATCATGAGAAAGTAAAATTGCTTCTCCATTAGCTTATAAAATATTATATCTAAAATTTTTACTGCCTACTATTATTTATAGATAGACAGGATGTTTGGACATTATGTTAGTTGAATTTTAAAAATTACTTTAAAAAATAAATATGATAATTTATACACATTTTAATGGTGAACAAAACAGTTGAAATAAGATTTTCAAAAAGTAAAAGAAAAAAAAGTGTCTTGGTTTTGGAATAGCTTTCATTTTGAAGAGGTTCAATGAGGGTAACGAACTTGTCCAAACTGTTGTCAAAATCAGTTTTTGTGCCAAGTTTAAATTGAATCAGACCAAAATTGCAAACACTAGAGTGCTATAGGGCCTATATGCGTTAGCTAACACATACAAAAAAAGATCTACAGTTCAGGATATATGATCATTGCAAGTTCCCACGCAGTAGCACAATGACACTTGATATGACAGACAGAACATGGTAAACCATTGTAAATTTACTGATCTCTGTGACATTAGATGTGTGTCTTCTAGTTAACTGATAAGATCTTGTTATTATTTCATTTACAGCTGTTGGGAGTGTAGTGGAACAAGTAGCAGCTGTTTTGGATGCGCTAAGCGACGCTAAGGAAACAACTCGACAACGAGTCATCGGTCTAGTAGAAAGGCTAGCTGTTCGGTTGGACAGAGTTGAAGCTGATAACAGAAGATTATCAGAAGAAAAGCGTCAACTTCAAGAGCAGCTAGAGAAGGTAAGTTACTTTCTCAGTATATGATAAAAGTAAACAGTATTTTGATAATACCAAAATTGTATTATCATTCAAAATGAAATCCTTTTCTTTTTCTTTTGATCCTCATGTTTATCTATGTTTTGAGTTAATAAGTAAAAAGTATTTTTTTTTTTTTTTATAAAGATTTCCTCTGTTTTATTCATGATGTTTATGTCTGGTTTGATATAAAAATTAAAAGGTAATTTCTTTTAAGAAAGATCCTGAAATGTCTAATGTACCCAAAACAGATAAATGTATCTATGTTTTGATCCTGATGTTTATCCATGGTTTGATATAAAGACTAAAAAGTAATTTCTTTTAATAAAGATGTCCTCTGTTTTGATCCTGATGTTTATCACTGTCTTGAGAAAATGACCAAAAAGTAATTTCTTTTAATAAAGATGTCCTCTGTTTTGATCCTGATGTTTATCACTGTCTTGAGAAAATGACCAAAAGTAATTTCTTTTAATAAAGATGTCCTCTGTTTTGATCCTGATGTTTATCCATGGTTTGATATAAAGACTAAAAAGTAATTTCTTTTAATAAAGATGTCCTCTGTTTTGATCCTGATGTTTATCACTGTCTTGAGAAAATGACCAAAAAGTAATTTCTTTTAATAAAGATGTCCTCTGTTTTGATCCTGATGTTTATCCATGGTTTGATATAAAGACTAAAAAGTAATTTCTTTTAATAAAGATGTCCTCTGTTTTGATCCTGATGTTTATCACTGTCTTGAGAAAATGACCAAAAAGTAATTTCTTTTAATAAAGATGTCCTCTGTTTTGATCCTGATGTTTATCACTGTCTTGAGAAAATGACCAAAAGTAATTTCTTTTAATAAAGATGTCCTCTGTTTTGATCCTGATGTTTATCCATGGTTTGATATAAAGACTAAAAAGTAATTTCTTTTAATAAAGATGTCCTCTGTTTTGATCCTGATGTTTATCACTGTCTTGAGAAAATGACCAAAAAGTAATTTCTTTTAATAAAGATGTCCTCTGTTTTGATCCTGATGTTTATCCATGGTTTGATATAAAGACTAAAAAGTAATTTCTTTTAATAAAGATGTCCTCTGTTTTGATCCTGATGTTTATCCATGGTTTGATATAAAGACTAAAAAGTAATTTCTTTTAATAAAGATGTCCTCTGTTTTGATCCTGATGTTTATCACTGTCTTGAGAAAATGACCAAAAAGTAATTTCTTTTAATAAAGATGTCCTCTGTTTTGATCCTGATGTTTATCCATGGTTTGATATAAAGACTAAAAAGTAATTTCTTTTAATAAAGATGTCCTCTGTTTTGATCCTGATGTTTATCCATGGTTTGATATAAAGACTAAAAAGTAATTTCTTTTAATAAAGATGTCCTCTGTTTTGATCCTGATGTTTATCACTGTCTTGAGAAAATGACCAAAAAGTAATTTCTTTTAATAAAGATGTCCTCTGTTTTGATCCTGATGTTTATCACTGTCTTGAGAAAATGACCAAAAAGTAATTTCTTTAATGAGGAAAGACACTCCTAGTATAAGGAGTGTCTTACATTTAAATTGGAAAAGTTTTGCATAAAGTTTAGATAGTGATTATGTGTGAACATGTTTGTTCCTTTACCTTAAACTTCACTAGACAAGGTGTAATGATCATTCATTGTGCTGTAGTTTTTGGTGCAGAAAATGTTCCAAGAAATTTGCCGCTTTAAATCATAAATGGTTAAAACAGCTTTTTAGTTCGATACTTTTACTTGAACTAAATTAAGTAATGAATTTTATATATTTAAAAGAAATATGAGCTATACATTGTTATTGTTTCTTCTTTGTCAAGGGAACTGCAGAACCTTATCTATGGAAGAACTACCTCTAAATATTTTTTGTGATCTACCCGTAAAAAAAATCGCGACAGATGTCATTTTGCCAAATAGTTACTTGGTAATACTCACAACATCATCACTACATATTTGAGAATGATATTAGTTCCAATGTTATGTAAAAACATTGATAGTCATAAGCATGAAGTAATGTAGTTCATTAACAGAGTAACATGGTACAAAACAAAATGGCTTTCCTCTCCAAAGCTATATGAACAACAAAACAAAATATAAAAATTTATTTCAGATATGATTTGTAAATATTCATTGCATTTGTTTCAGCACCAAAAAGAACAGGAAGAAGAATCAGAGAAGAAGAAATCATCGGCCTTCCCCTCACCTGTACCTGAGCCCCCTGCCCCGCTCCCTCGTAGTAGCCCTGTCTCTGTCATCACATCTCCCTTTAATACTGCACACATCAAGACAGAACTGCAGTGAATTTGTTCCTCAATTCTAGACCCAGTGATTTAAAGAACAAACCTTTGAACTGTCAAAGTATACCACGTAGAAACATAATTGTAAATTATTTGATTGCTTTTCATAACGTACGTGTTTTATACTGTTTTCTAGTACTCTACTACATAACTACTGATAAGTGAATACTGTACTCTTTTATCCGGAAGGGATTTCTCTTGTTTAATCTGATCGCTATCTTCCTTCAATGCTTTAGAAAGGATCAGATCAACAAGAGGTTTATCCTTGTGGAAACTGTTTCGCTTCGAAGTTTGTCTCCTTACCTCACTGTGAGCATACAATCGAAATGTCCCCGTCTCACCGATCATATAGTACAAAATAAACAAAGTACCCTTAAATACGAGGAAACTCATTCATTTATACGAGTCAAGATTCATGCCTACAAAGCATGTGCACATTTATGAGCAGTTTGGTGAGAAAATTTAACAAACTGTTGCATAGATTAACAAGATGAACCTTAACTTGTATTGGATGAGTGAGACTGAGACAGAGTGAACCCGGTGATGCTGTGTTTGTTTAATCTTCGACACTCGACTCTGTAATTTAGGGTAACTGCCATTTTTCTTTTATTAATAAAGAAAATTTTATATATTATAAAATTGTAATTAGTACAATAATAATAATAATAATAATTAGAGTTTTGTTTATTGTATATTATTGTAATTTATCATTCAACTTTTATGACAACAAAGTTGAATATAAAAATAATTTACCAGATCTTAGTCAAGAATACAAATAAAAATACATTAAATGTATCTTCTTCATGTAAAGTATATTTTAATTTATATATATATTCTATATTTGTCCATTTCATCAAAAACTTGCTGCCAACAATGAATAAGTGGCCAGTTTTATTTCTAACATCTGATCCAAAAGCTTTATACAATAAACATTGTCTACTATATAGAGGCTTAATAAATTGGTTTCCTGCTCAGAAATAAGAAAGGAAACGTTATCGGTTACAGTAATCTCTTGCTAAACTTAATGTTCGTAATTTAAAAACCTTTAATAAAAAAAATATATAGTGTGACTATGATCATACGATCAAAGTGAAGTCTTTAGCGTTCTGCTTGTATTGTACGAGCATGAATGTCCAGGTGAACTCTCCTGCTCGACTATAAGCCTATGCGGCTCAAATCTAAAAATACAGTAAAAATCTTGGCTAAAAAGTTTATTCCAACCAAAAAATTGATAGCCTAAAGAAGATCCCTTAAAAAAATTATTGTGTAAAATAATGTTTTGTGCTTGGTACTAAAATTAATTTTAATACTTTCCATAAAATGTTATTAACATATTTCTTATGGAAATTAGGCTGTCATGTTAAGTCCATAAAATATGAACTGATCCTTATTACTATAATATGTTAGTATAAATATGTCTGAAAATTCATAATTTTGGTCCAGTGTGATTCGTGTAGCTTTAAAATTGATTATAGTAATTACTTTGGAAAGTTCATTAACAAAATGTTCTAAAGGTAAAAGCTATTCAAAATTATTTTAAAACGTACGTTAACACATGAGGTACATAATAAATATCTTGACATATTTCTGGTTAAACACTATAATTAATAAAATATTCATAATTAATTACTTATGGTATTAAAAAAAAAGTAAAAAAAAACATGATTACTAAGCTAGTCAGTCTTAATTCAAAAAAGACAAGTTAATATGTATTAAAAAAAAAATCATTAGTTCTTGTGAAAAGAGTTAAATATTGAATTGTATAAATGGTTTATTACAGTTACCTACAATTAGGTTTGTGTTAGCACAGAAGATATTTGGGACATGTACATATCCAAGGTCTAACATTTTGTAATATTTTCAAATTTTATAAAAATGAAACTAGTTAGGCCCCTACAAGACCACTAACCATACGAAAGGTTAAGTCAGCTTAAAATTATTCTGGTTAGTGAAGATTGTTTATAAAAAACTCAAAATGTTAAAAGGTATAATTTCACAAATGTATTTATTCATTGCAAATAACCATATATACTGAATTGAATGCGGGTAACTGTAGTAAATTTAATGGATAAGAAAGCAAAGCAAAATTAATCAGTGCCTACTTTAGTGTTATGTTGCTTTAATCATTCAGATAGAAGAAAAATGGCTGATAATTTATAACAATTAAAGTACAAATCTATTTGGGTGCTGTTGGCTTGCACTAGTGTATATTGTTGTGTATATAGAAATGTCATTTCTTACTCTTAGCTGACTTACATCCTGTTTGTTTTAGTGATCTCAAATTGTTTCGAGTTTCTTATCATTGCATCGGTGCTACTTTGTTAAATTTGTTTTTTCAACGGCCTAAACTTTGTTTTATCCCCTCTCTTCAAATTGTTATTGTTTTGTAAAGATTTTGCTCATCATGAAACGTCAGCTATTAAAAGGTACAAAAAATGTTTACTATTTTATCTTACTCTTGTCAATTGAAACATCCTGATATAGTATTTAGATGTAGACATGTGTACCTGAGTTTTAGCTAGGACAAGTTGTAACGGCAGTGTTCTGTCTTTATTTTCAATGGAAATTGGTTTCGTTGTGGTTTTAACTCTTTGAGCCTAATAAAGGTGGCCAAGTTTTGATATTCACTGCCAACAAAATCGACCACGAATGGCAAAAGAATGGCATTAATTAAGATACTATGTTATATTATTCTAAAAATTGTTTTGTAAATAAATATCTGAAAAGAAAATTGTAATTGTAATTACTCAAGTTGTTTACGTTTAGTTACTTTCTAATGACAAACATTAAAAATCCCGTTTTACATTAATTTGTGTTGTTTTAAAAGTTTTTGCATAAAACACACGTATCTGTAGTATAAAAACAATAGCCATAGTTGTGTACAACAGTTTGTATTGTATGGTAAACCTATTGCTGAACATAACCTACAAAACAATATTTACTTTTCGACCACTAGGCCAATAATGTACCTGATCCAAAAACACTTTTTGGATACGTTATATAAGTACGAATATATGCTACAGTAAATACAAATCTATATATTTTATCCAAAATATTGTCTTGCCAATAAAATGAAGAATTTTAAACACTTTCAAAATACTTGTACTGATTAGAATGTATTGTGATCTTACTAACTAAAAAAATAATTCACTTGATGTTTTTTTTAAAAAAAACTAACCGCTGCATAGGTTGGTACAGTAGCAAACAGTTAATTCATTACTTTATGTAGTGCTTACAGAACGCTCACATCCATGGTAGATATATGGGTGAGCCTTCTGTATATATTCACTTTTCTGTGATGTAGGTTAGTGTTTAGTTAATATTTCAATGCACTGTTCTTCATTATTGTAACTTAATTAAAGATGTTTATAGATTTTAAAAGTAAATAGCCAAACAGTGAAAAGTTAAGATTTTTGAACTGTCAAAGCAGTTTTTTTTGACAAGCTATGCATTAAGTGTTTAAAACGATGTAACTTAAAAAAATGGGATTAAAACACTCAGATTTATTATTTCAGGTTTATAACAAAATTTTAATGTAAATTCAACTTGTACTAAAAGTAGAATATATTTTAATCAACTGAAAATATTTTTTAAATAGTAAGTAATTTTTATTTGTAAAGGATACAAAATAGTTGTAAATGAAGTTTGCCAGTACTTAGGTACAAAGTAGGCCATGATTAAGCAATAACAGCCCCAATCCAATGTACGTCTGTAAAACATAATAATATACCTATAATAATGTATTTTGGATGATGGTTGGTAACTTTACCAAATTGTTTTTATGTGTTAGCGAGTAATGGAAATAAAATTTTTTAAATATGTAAAACAAATAAAAAAAGTTTCGCTTTGTTTTTGTTTAATAAAGTGTAAATAAAGTTGATTATTGAAATAAGATGGCTTAGTCTAGAATACCCTATTTTGGGGGACGTTGTTTTTATATTGTTTATTAAATTTTTAGTGTTGACTTTGTATATATTGCAGTTATATTTGGAATGGCGAGTACAGATGGCTTGGTGTAATCGCAACAGTTCTGTGAAATTCAACTCTATACAATAAAAATAAATATAAATATAAAGTAGTTGTAAGAGAGTATAGAGGGATAGAGGTGGGCTGTGATGGGATAGATTTGTAGTGTGATTCCTGCGATGGGGAAAACGAAATTGAGCTTGTTAGTTTCTATCGGTAAAGGCAAAAAGAGAAACAAGGGTAAAAGTGAGTTCTTGTCGTGTATTTATTAAAAAAATTTTGTTTTGCTATTAGAAAACATTTTTTTAATCATGCAATGCTGAAAAATGCAAAATAACAACTTCAAAGATGACTGATTTAAGTCTTATTTTCAAAAGAAAAAACAAATTTTTTATTTTTTTAAAACCATTGTGTGTTCATGTTCCCAAGTCTCTCCATTTTTTTATCCTTCATTTTTTTGTTGTTTTTTTTTGTATTGTTACTGTATAGTTCAAAACTTTATATGATTAAGTATATTTTTTAAGTACATTGCTGTTATTTCATTTTGTGTGTTATTTCATCTTCTTTATAGTTTGTGTCGAGTACGGCTTTTTACAGTGCTTTGTAGAAAATTTGAAAATTTTGTACATAGTTGATTATATTTATGATAATTATTTATACCCATTTTTATGGGCACAAAGAAATGTAATGAAATACCTCAAATAATAAATGTGTAACACAATAGGACAGGATATATGAATAGAATCTAAGGAGTGAACTCGCTCTTTGGAGATGCTTTTTTTAAGTGTAAAGTAGATGGGCAACAAATTATTATTTTTCAAATATTTATTGAATTGTTATTCGAAATTTGTTTGTATTTTACATTCAGAACTGTAACTGTTGGATAACCAATTTATGACTAGCCTACTGTATCCAAATAATATCTCCATTTTAGAAAGTTTCAAAACGTTGGATTTTTATTGAATATTGCCCATTCCACTTTCCCTCTTCCACACAATTTCAACCGTATTCTCATTGTTAAAAGTATCAAATATCTATGTGCTGTATTTAGGCTTTTGTGTACATCAGGTTTACATTGAATTAGCCAGGTAACACTACAAAAATTTCTAAAGTGATGCACTTTAATATTTTACCCACAACACTTTTATAAAGTGTTGCTTAAACGAATGTCTGCTCAACACACTGTTTATACAAATTTTAGTTTCAATACATGTTTGTGCAATACGTTATATCATTGTATCAAAACACACACACACACACACACACACACTTTTAAAATAGTTTAAGTTACCAGTTACTTTTTATCGTGTTTCAAAAAATGAGATACCACAAACAAATATTTTTTTTCTATAAATCAAAAATAAAAAAATAAAGGAATTGCCAAAAAATTAAATTTATATCTTGTTAGTCAGTCTCAGACAGTTAAATGTTTTTTTTTAACTGATAACTGGTTATCACTCGGTGACGTTTATGGTGTTCAGGTTCATTTCCCAGTATAAATTTGTCAGTGCGTCTGTTATGCAGGTAATTGTAGTGGCCTAGAGCTGCCAGACCTCTAATTACAAAATACTGTATCTATAAACATTTTGGACTTGGGTAAGAGTAAGTAAAGTACGATTCAGCGTGTAAATGAACTCGACTGCATACATTCCCTGTCAGAAGGTAGCAAATAGTTATTTTAAGTTTGGGCATCAGTTTTTTAAAGAGCTTTTAAATTTGTATAGGCCTTGTCGCTGTTAAAGTGTAGTTTAAATTTGAAACACGGTCCCTTGTTCTGTGCTTGATCATTTCATTAAAATATTCAACATTACAATAAAACAATAAAAGTGTTTCAGTACACTATTAAAAAATTACAAAAAGCTTATGGAATAACTTTACAATTTTGAGTGACTTTATTATTTTAGTGAAATTTTGTTTCTCAATGTAAAAGTGAACATATACTGTATACAGTAATATATAATGACCTAAAAAAAGCATTTATCGTAGTAACTTGTCTATTTAATTATACAAAACAGCAACAAGACAAACAAAGAGCAGTAGAAACAGAGGTAATCTAAACAGTAACAGCAGCCGATAGAAATGAATGATTAAACAATTACTAGTGCACAGTGAGCTAAACTGAAGTGCAGTAAAGCACTACAAGCTATAAAACAAACTTTTGGATGACTGCTGTCATGCAAAGCTGAGGCAGGACCCCAAAGACACTAAGAAGATACCATATGTAATGTTCAGTATTTATGTTTGTAGCAAAAGCAAAATGAAGTTTTAGGGGTCTAATTAATATTACACTCTAAATGTATGCATTCTAGTCTGAATGCTTGAAATAAACTTTGCACAAATACCATGTGCTATGTAGGGCCTGTACTTTATTAAAAAAATATCCTTAGTTGAGGTGTTAGGTATAAAAAATTTAACATACTAAAAGTAAAAAAAAAAACAAACAAAACAGTAAATATATATATTAAATTAATTTCAGCACGTTTGAGACAAGTTGCTCATAAAGTAAATCATTTAATGTTTCAGAAAAACACTATTTGAGATTAAGATGAAATTATAATAGTTCCAAGTTAACAGTTTATAAATCAATATGAAAGAGATAATAGACATTAATTATGGATATTAACACATTTGTTGTCCATTTATTTTACATAGTTTAACCTGTTACTTTTAAGTAAAGTAATAATAGTACCGATAAAACCTAATAATCATTATGTAATCTAATAAATAATAGACTAATATTATTTGCACTGATACATGCAGCCTGACTCACCCATAGTGAAGTTGGGCTTAAATTTTATCTCTCAGACCTGAAACTACTTCACCTACCGGTAATGGCAACTGGTAATAAGCTATATATTTCCATTAATGATTATTACTGTATAACAAACTATTCATAAATGGTATGACATAATAAAACAAATTTGTTCAAGTCACACAGATTGTACTTCAATTTATTTATACCTGGTAAAATATTTCATCTAGCTTAAACATTTCTATTCTACAATTTAGCCTGATACACATTTTACAGTGTGGTAGCTCTAAAATGAAAAAAAAAACGTTTATCGTTGGAGTTGCCACCACCAAGTTTCAGGAATATATATGTATTTTAGTTATTGATCCAGCTAAGCTAAAGCACTGAGTTTCAATTTAGTCTTGTGATTAAATCTGAATACTTCAAATAATTGAAGCAGGGATTACTATTAATCTAACTAGTCATAGTTCTTAAATTTCAGTATAAAACTATTTATCCTATTTTTTTTTATTGGTTTCAGTATTCTGACCAATGGTGGCAATAAAGCCCTGCGGTACTTTGGGCCCCTATAGAGAAAAATAATATTGCTTTAACACAAATTTGGAAATAAAATAATTTACTGGATGAATTACACAGGTGTCACAAAATAATTTGGTATTTATTATGCATTTTGAATTTACAGTAGCTGTCGCCATACATTCTTCACAGTAAGTTTAATAAACAGAGCGTTTGTAAAGTATAGCCAATGCTTTAATCACATTAATTTCTGATATTTTAAACCATTTCGTTCAATCTTAAAAAAACAAAAATGTACAGAGGTGATATATATATAAAACCTGGATTTTTGTTCAACTCTGAATTAAAGTGATGCCAATTTATATAGTGCCTAAAATGAAAATATTGGTCTACACTATTAGGCAATATAGTAAGTTACTTTTCCATACCTCTGGTAGAGGCCTACTTAGGCTGCAGAGAAAGACACAAATGTTAAATCTTGTGGACAGTGTGCATTCCTAACCTTCCCTATCAGAGTGTTCCTGTCCTGTTTATTTTTTTTCCGAGAAGAGTTAAAAGAAGGAGCTGAGTATGGTCACAGCAAGCTACACTCAATAATTTAGGAAATTATGTAGCACTCGGACATCGGCTATAAAGATAGACACAAAAGTTGAGCCCTGTCGCCAGTGTGAATTTTCCTTTCCAAGAAGGGCTAAAAGGAAGGAAGTGTGTATGAACACAGCAAGCTGTGCCAAATAATTTAGGAAATTGTATAGCAGACTAATCTGATCCTTCTTGACCAGTGTAATAGCACAAACATTGAAAATAAAGTAGGTGTACATATTGGCAAGATCAGGCATATATGTGAAATGTAATACGAACCAAAAGACAAATCTGCGAAAAGGGTGGTAAAATATGCCAGATAAAGCAAATAAAAATGTAGAACATAAGAAAGAATAAACCAACGGATCCCAATTCAATTAACATTTAAGTATTAAGAAGCAACAATTTTTAAAAACTTTTAAACCATCAGAGATCATTTTTTTTTTTTTTTTTTTTTGGTGTTTAACGTCCGACTATTGTGCACACTTGGGCTAATGCAGACGATGGGATGATTTATAGCGTATGAAAATTCCAAGCCCAGGCTGGGAATCGAACCTGGGTCCTCGGGGTGAAAGCCCAGTATGTTATCAACTAGGCCGCTGAGGCGGCCCCCCCATCAGAGATCAGGTACATTTATGAGAAGCATTAAGTGTGATTGTTAAGAAGTAGAATTGGAACAATCAACGGAAGATAATCAAATAATCGTGAAAACAAGTAAATAATTGATAAATAAGCAATTTATCGAGAAGAATACAGACAACCATATTAGTAACTATAAAATAGAAAAACGGAAAAGTAACACTGCAGAAATTTTAGACAATTTTGAAAGTCTTATATGTTTTTTAAAAATGAAAATATATTAAACAATTAACTTGAAAACAAAATTTATCATTATATCTAATTATTTCTCATAAAAAATTAATTAATCTGCCTAAACATTCATCCCACTCACGATCAGAAAATACTATATTTATATACAGTGAATATAAATAAACCTTTTTATTTGCTCTTAATCGAATTACAATTTGCAATAAAGAATCATTCTGTAATTATTAAATTATATTATTTTTATTATATATATATATATATATATATATATATATATATATATATATATATATACATATATATACTAGGGTTAAACTCCTGTGTCAATAGACCATATAAAGATATGGTACTAACCTAATAGAAAGAAGAATAAGAGGAAATATCAGTTCAGAATACTAAGTAATAGGTTTATATAATAGAAAAAGTTACGTTAAATATCAATTGATTATAATAAAGTCATAAATAATGAAAAATATCACCATGTTTCTCAGAAAAATAAATTTGATAGACTCCTTTTAGTAAAATATATTATCGGTCATGCTGTACTAGAGTAGTACCTAGGTTATTACTTGCATAGTACTTAAGAGTAATAGTAAAGCTTCGGTGTTTGTTTTGTACACAGTATGTATGGGTACAGACCCACCGGCCCATGGGGTACCAGACCAACAAATTAAAAAATTGTACACTTGAAAATAATTTTCAACGAGAAAGATGCAGCAGCCTCAAGAAAGTGAATATCGAGAGACTCGAGGTGTAAAAAAACGGATTAAAAGCTTTAATTTAGTTTTTTTTCAAAGGCAGCATATTGGCGCCTCCTTTAATTAGTTCAATTTTATTTTATTTTGTCAAATTTTACTGTGGGTTTTAATTTTATTGTTATTTGTTGAACCTTATAATGCGCCTTAATATATATATATATATATATATATATATATATATATATATATATATTATTATTATTATTATTATTATCTGCACATAGACCCTGTTGGATCATGCAAAGCACTCCGACTCATGTCTTGTTCCTTCTAATCCTCCACACCTCCCTCATCCTGTCCCCATGGATCCTCTTCCGCTCCTCCGTCCATTTTACCCTTGCTCTCTTTGGGATTTCATTCTCTGGGACCTTCCAACCGAGCATCTTTCTCCTGTATGCGCGCCTGTCTTCAACATCTGTTGAGTCTATTCCTGCGTCATGTAGGTCTATTCTGACTTGTGCGATCCACGACGTTGTTGATATATATATATATATATATATATATATATATATATATATATATATGTGACAGAACGTTTTTGTTTTATGTTCATTGATCTTCTGCTAAAACTGTTTCGTTTGTCTTTACATGTTATTACATCATAAATTACATTGTTTTTATTGGTACAATTTATCTTGTGTTTGCATTTAATTAATAATAATATATATCATAACTCTCTCTATTGAGAGAGAGATTTTGAAACTTTATCTATTTGATATTTTTCGGACTCGTCTTACTTATTTTAAAAAAAAATTGTGTTTTAAGGACAGATCAAAAAATATATTACTTTCTAGGGTTTTGAAAATAATTTCATCTTAAATTATGGGTAATTTTCTAAATAAAATCTATGTAATACTTCTAAAATCAAAATTTTTAAAAATTAAAAATGTCAGAGAATCACCTATATACATTTTTCAAATAAGATTAAAACTAAACTTTAAGTTGAGAAACAAAGGGGGTTCCAACTAAAAAATGCTAAAGAGAGGCTATTAAAACACAAGTTAGTCACTGACATATATATAGCTGTTAAACTATTTTATTGTGGAAAAACTCATATAAAATTAATCTTAATATTGTAAAGTATGTTCTTTGAGACAGTTATTTCTTAAATAAACTTTGGAGTCTCCTTCATTTGAAATTAAGAATTTTATATGATCTGGGAAATCTTGAAACATCCAGGGACATGTTCAAATTGAAAACTTATGTGATAATTATGACTTCTTTCCCAGATTGATAATATCTCCAAGAAAGATTTTTGCTTACCGATCTCCTGGGCTACTTATAATAGTTTTACTGGCCATTACTGAATCGACATAGTCATTCAGGTGTTACGAACATTACCTTCTGTAGTTTTCATCAGCTTTATAAATTAATACTCTCCTAGGTTCACTGTGATCATGGTTTTCTAAGATTTATGTGATTTAAATTATTTATTTATGACAAATATTTAATTTCTCAAGTAAACCTTCGGATAACAATTTTTTTGACTCTAATATCTGCAGTTTATAAGAATTGTGTTTATGACTAACAACTTCATTGCCAGACAAATTATTTTTCTTCTCCTGCCTTATACTCTAAACTTATTCTATGTTACCTTACATTAATGTTTTGATAATTAACACACCGCAGGGGGGTGCAGACTAGCTGCACCTATTGAGAGGATTTAGACGTCCCTCGCGGTACCCGAGTCTAACCACACACTTACACTTACAACACTACACTTACGACTTTAAACACTTTACACTCACACTTATATTTAGGGAGGTGATAATAGCATCAATGTGCTTTTCGTCTTAAAAAAAAAAATGATAATTAACAACATTTTGGGCCAATAAATAGATCCCTCATCAGCTTAAAAACTGAAGGAATAATCTAAAACTTATTCACTATTACACAACAAATCGTACAATGTTTCACTTATGTTATTATTTTTCTTATCATTAACATTTTTAACACTATATTAATCTATAAAATTGTTCTTATATTCGACATGGAACTATTATGAATTCATGTGTTTTGTATGTGGTTATGTATGATATTGGGGTGATATGTGATTTTGTTTTGTGTGTGATTGTATTGTTAAGAAAAAAAAGAAAGAACATTTAGATTTGTGTTGTATGTTAGCACAAACTGAATTTTGGTTGTAAAGAATGTTTAAAGTGTTTTCTTTTTTTTTTTCACTTTTGATGTATTTGTGTAAGTGCTAGACATCGCTGTTGAAAGTCAACTAACTGCTGTTGCTGAAAATGTAGAATCTCTGAAGGATTTTACAATTGGGATTGTTAAATTGTTTACATTTGTTTTTAGACACTTTGATGCTGTCATTATTGAGCTAATTTCGCTTTAGGTTTTTGCTCTTCTGAACGAAATTGCACAGGATTAATAATTTTACTTATATATATTTGGGTTTAGATTCTTGTTTTTCAGAATATTAACTTTTTATAAAGTATAAATACATTGAGATTATATAAACATTAGTTTTCAAATTATTGGGAGGTAGGTGTATGGCGCTAGACTCAAGGCTGGCACCTTTTTTGTACCCAGTCTGGCTCTGCTACTGTAGATCTAATCTAAACAAATAATATAAAGTCTAGGCTATTTTATATGCAAAATAACTTGTATATCAAGGATTTTTTATGAGAAATAAGTAAAATAAAATTGTATTAAATTTTATATGGTGTAATGAACTAATTAAAAAAAATATATAAAGTCAAAAAGTTTTTTTAGTAATACCATAACTTCAGTTTCTCGTTGGATCTTATAATAAGAAATTGTACATAAGTTGAAAAAAGTTTTAAAATTTTAAACGAATTTTTGGTTATAAAATCTGTAACTGTAAACACTCTGTCGTTCAATTTCATAAGCTCGTTCGACTGTAGCGCCACTGGTGAGTGTGGACGTTTTTCATAAATACGATCTGTAAGAGAGTTGCCATTCCCCCTGTAGAGTTACACCTGACGAATAACCCAAACAATGCTCACTAGATTCTTTTGACATAGGTTACTGGTTAAGAAAGAATATATCTAGTTAGTAGCTCATCCATAATTTTCTTTTTTGTATAGAAACTTTTGACAATTATCCATAAATAGGTTCTGGATATGTATTACAAATTATGGTACCATTTAACACTATAAATTTAAACTAGTGGTTCGTAGTGATTATATAATTTATATATTAAATTATATAATTTAATTAAAATAATCTAAGTCTTTATGTATATCTTATTTTGTTGAAAATTTTGTTAGGTATGTATTAATATGCAGATCAATGTTTTGTATTATGATTAAGACCAAGAAATGTCATTTAAACTAATAACAATGAATCTATAAGACATAATACAAACTAATAGTTTATCTATCTGTGGGCCAAAATTTTCCAATCTCTCTCTCTCTCTCCAGAAGGCAGCGTAAATATCAGAAGATGGTTTTTGCTTTGTAATGTTACTGTAGATTGTACTTGTGTGTTGTGTTTTGTAGGCTAGAAACTAGACTGAAAATGGCTGCAGTAAGTGTTCCAAGAGACGTGAATACGTATTTAGCAACAAAACAAGCAGAAGCAGAAAAAGATTTAGCTGCAGAATGGGCTGCACTCGAAGAACTGCACAATAAAAAGTAAGTCTTTTTAATGTGTGACTAAGCTAAATAATTATAAAATTTTATGAGGTTATGTTTGATCATTAAGTGCTTTGTTCATCCTTTTTTATGATCAAATTAGTGTGATTATAATTTTAGTTTAAGTAATGTTTTTAAGATAATTTGAGTTTTAAGCTTTCCCTAGACCTTATGCTCAATTTAAAAAAAAAAGGTACAACTTGGCACTACCAGTAATATTTAAAACCTGTTAACAAAATCTTTTAGCTGTAATGCTAGGTACTAGGGGTGGATGCTATTATCGTAACGTAATAGCATGTGAATGGCTGTTACTAAGTTGTAGCCATTAGTGTGACAAGAGGTTACAAAATACACCTTATTATAGGTTACTTTTGTTATGTTTTTGACAAATTGGAAAGAAATGAATTATGTCACAGTCACTACCTATGTGATAAGTAATGAAAGAAAACTGTTATAAAAATGTGACAGCGAGCCTTCTTTCTTCTTGCAAAATACAGTTCTGATACAGTGATTGTGCACCATGTGCAGAACAAATTTTGTTTTAAAATTCAAATAAGAAAATTAATTGTAGGTAATTGTGCACTTTAGGAACTTTTTGTGAAAATCATTATTTCACTATATTTTTTACTTGTATTTTGTGTTATACAATTTCCTTGAGTAATATGAAGGTGTGAGAGATGACATTTATTACATAAATACACAAGAAATTACATTTTTAACTATTTATTACTAACCTGTAGTTTTAACCGATATTCTGATGCTATTGATATTTACTGTGCATGAATATACTTGCATGTTCACTTTACATGGATTTGCTTGTATGTTTACGTTGTAAGAAATTTGCTTCACTAGATTAATAACTTTATAATAAATCAGTAATTATTATGAAAGTTCTTGTTTGGAAAACATCGTTTGAAAAAATGGCTGCCATTAATTGTAAACTTTGCGATTTGCCTCTATTTGTCAGTTTAAGTTGGAACTACGGTAGTATTATTGATTTTCTTATTAATCACGGTATTTCTAAACAATTGTATTCGTGTTCTAAATGCGGAAGTAATTGTGAAATTGATTAGAAACATTACTGTTTCATTGCAACTGTCGTGCCAATGTTTGTCGCAAGCAAAAGCCACCTAATTGATACTAGTTACTAAGGTTAATACTTTTTAGAAATACTACTTGTATACATAAAAACTGAGTTAAATGCCTAACATCTTAGTCATGAAGTTATCTGGTTATGAAGTTATTTTTTTAAAAACAAGAAAAAATTATATTCTTTTTATTGTTAATAACATGTATGTTAGTTGAGTTAGGTTAAACACATAACAACCGAATAAAGTTAGGTTATGGAGTTCTTTTTTTTAAGAAAGAAAAATTATATTCCTTTCATTATTAATTACATACATTTATTTATTAATAACACACATGGAATTTATCGTTTTTGCTGTTGTAAACATGTTTCTCACTTTTGCACGTTAGTCATTTTGAGGTTATGTTTGGCACTTCTATTTTCACTCTTTTGTAACTTCCTATTGTTTCCGCACTTTTATATTTTGGATTATTAATATTGGACATTTTTTGAAGCATTTCAGTGCCAAAATTATGAAAATTGACAAAAATCTCTAAACCGTATTTTAACCTAATTGTAATACAAGAAATTCCATTGTTACTTTTATTAATGGAGTGGCCTATACACAAGACTATCAGATGATATTCAAGTGATATCAAGATTTTTTTTTAATAGGCCTTATAGTAGTGAAAACATCCCTGGGTGGACTCACAACATTGGTAGTAGTTTGCAGTGAGATAGTACTACAAAATTTGATTTGCTTGACTGAAAAGTAATAGTTTTATATTAGAAAAAAGTAATTGTTATTACATACTACACAAGTACTAACTATTCTATACAAAACCATATCAGTTTAGAAGAGCCCAAGTTTTTTTTTTAAAGGCAAACATTTTAATCTTGTTATTTGCTTACTAATGCAAGTGAGATATGGATTGATATAAAATCATGATCAAAATAGCTAACACACATGACATGAAAATATATCGTGAAATGAAAAAAAGGTTGTAAGTTGTGTAGTAAAAAGGAAATAGGCGAACATATAATAAAAAAATGTGTGTGTGTGTGTGTGTGTGTGTGTGTGTGTGTGTGTGTGCGCGCATGTATTTATAAGTGTGTGTATGATAAAAGTATTAAAGTATAGTATAGTATAGTATGACAAAGTTAACTTCAAGCAACATTGAAGTGCGCAGAAGATGAATTTGAGTATATGCTAGAAATTACTGTTGGAGTGGGGCAACAGACAAGTGATATGGTGACAGAGAGACAAGTGAATGATCAGCATTGTAAGCGATGGAGCTGTTTGTCTCAATTCTGAATCTCTGTGACTTCAAACAGTACAGAAGTTTCTGATTGAGTGATACGGTGATTGTTATAGATTCAGTTTGTGTATAATGCCTCAACCCGGATCAATTAATCGATGAGGTCAGTGAGTAGCATTACGAAGCCAAAGTAAATTAATGTTTTTATTGTTTTAATGAATGTAAGTTAATGTTTTAAAAAAGATTGTAGAAGAAAGATAAAAAACAGAATTTCACATTTAATGGAATACCATTAAGTTCAGTAAAGAAAATACTGACAGAATCTAACAAACTTGGGCAAAATATGACTCTCAACACCTGGAAAAACTTAAAGATGTTTAACAAAAAAAGTAGAAATTGATAATTTTCTACTTGCATTTTCTAATACATTTTCTATTATGTATTGTGAAACATAGTCCAATCGTTTCACTTAAAATATAACAAATATGCTTGTTTAAAATCAATACTGACAGTTTTAAAAACAGAACGTTCAGAACTTGGCTTCAATTTTACAACTGAAACTTTACACAAAATTTTATGGGATATTGGTTTGTGCTTGGAGATAAGTGATGATAACAGATTATTTTGGTTGAAAAAGGCAACATTAGGTTTAAGAGAATTAATTATTAAAAAAAATAAATAAAATAAATAACACACTTCAGAATCAAAGCATGACTGTTATATTTTTTTCAAAAGAAACTTATGTTCACACTAGTCATGTTAAAAGTCTTGCTTGGTCTGATAACAAGCACTTGTTTAAAAAACAAGTGGTTTTAAAAGAAATATAGCTGCTTCGGTGGCCGTACTGGGCTTTCACCCTGAGGACCCGGGTTTGATTCCCGGCCAGGGCTTGGCATTTTCATATGCTATAAATCATCCCATCGTCTGCATTAGCCCAAGTGTGCACAATAGTCGGATGTTAAATACCAAAAAAAAAAAAAAAAAAAAAAATTCTAACGCAAAAAGAGAGGAAATGATCTAATGCAAATAATAATATTAGTGTAGTTAAACAATTGGTGGAAAAGTTTTTCAGAATTAACTTCAGAAGACTGAGAAAAGTATTGTGACCATTCAAAAAAAGCAGGGAGATAATTATTTTGAGAGCGACAGGATGATTGATTTTCTTCCTGACTGTATTGGTGGAATTGAGCCATTAGAATGTAATAAAGACATAATTTTAGTTTTAATTTGACATTAAAAAGAATTCAGGTTTGTAATTTTAAAAATTAAATTTGAATATAAAAATAATTTAAATAAAATTATAACTGTATATATACATTATTAGATTAAGGAAGTTTTAGTAGACACATGAATACATTGACCGTAAAGAATCATGTCACACAGCTAATCGTAAAATGTTTTCCTAGTGCAGTGGTGTAGCACCTAAATGTCCCTCTTTCCCCAACCAGCGCTGAACTTGCTTGAAGTTAACTTTGTCCTGCTATACACAAATTATAAAGTACAAATTAGTTACATACAACATTTATTTGTTGTAACATCTTTAATTTGTAGAGTTTGTTATTATTTTAATAAAAGTAAAGTTGAGCTAGAACCTTACAAGTGCCAGCATGATTTAGTTGTTTTAGAAATTGTCTAGAAACTTCTGGCACATTGGAATTTTAAAACTTGGCTGATTAAAAATGTGGTAATAGTTTATTTGTATATGTTTTGTTTAAAATTGTTGTTCTTAGCCTGTAGTGTGTCGCACCATGTCTCTCAGCTACCTACCTTAAGAGAACTCTTACAGCAATTCAAATATCTTAAAGCAATTCAAAATTTCAAAATTGGCACAGTTTTTTGGCCAACTTTTGTAAACTTTACTTAGCCGTGATTAAAAAACAAGTTAACATATCCCAATGAAGTGTGTATTTTTTCCAAGTTTTTTTTTTCATTTCGAGGTATAGTGTTTTCTTTTGTAATAGCATTGTATTTTGTAATTCGTTGTCAGTTTCTATCTAAAGGAATTAAAATACTGGATTTTTAGAATGTAGTAAAATTAAAATGTTTTCTGATAAAAATAAAAACTTAACTATACATACCTTTGTTAAGTGTTGTGTGGAAACGTGTGCAAATGTATGCAGTTGAGTGGGTAACATTATTTCACCAATATCAAGCAACTTTCTTTGCGTCTTAACTAATACCCCATAAGTTATATAAATCTGTAGGACCCCGTTTTTTTTATAACAACTTATAATTTTGTCTAAGAATACATTATATATTTTCCAAACAAACAGGTAGGAAAAAATATATTAAACAGGCTGGTGAAGGCATAGTGACTTTAGTTGTTTGTATTCCCAAATTTCAGTATTAACAATTAAGAATGGATTTATTTAATTAATAATGATTTACTTGTTATTGTTTATATTCATCATAAACATTGGAAATACAGTAAACATAAACTTTGTGAAAATATTATTATTGAAATAAAATAATAATGGATTAAAGTTAACTGCTTATGTGATCATTACCCACCCCTTGTATTACCATTGTGTAAAAAATGTGTGTTGCATATAAAGCCATATGTTTTTGTATTATTTATAAAGTATGCTATTACAGTATTATATACAGTATTTTCATTGTTATTATCTTGCGGTTGAAATAATTATTGGCCTATAATATTTAAATGCATCTGTAGTAATGTAAAATCATTTTGTAATTTATGTTTTTAATTTTTCAGATTATGGCACCAACTTACATTAAAACTTAGGACCTTTGTTGAAAATCCAAACTTACAAAAAGGAGATGAACTTATTCAACTGTATCAAAATTTTATTCAAGGATTTGAAAACAAGTAAGTGATTGCTATGACTGTTTATGTACAGTTTAGCTTAGTTTTGAATACAACCATGTACTTTCGCAGAATGGCTAAAGGTTAACAGCTGAGTTGTGCCAATTCAGGATCAGTTGTATTAAGTACAGATCTGCTGGCTGGAAACTTGCATTTAAACACTTCTTCTTGTACATTTATACGTAAAAAATTAACACTAAAATTTTGGTTTTAATAACAGGCGTATAACAAACATATATAAAGATTTGTTCCTAAACATTCTTGGAGATGAGAAAGAACAAAATATTTAAAAGTAATATAGTATATTTGGAAAGTACTGCATTGAATTAGTACTTGAGATAGGTTGGCTAACCTGGTACGTGGTTAGTATTTGTAGTATTTAACTAAAAATTTGGAGTTTTTTATAAAGTTCTCTGAACTTGGTTGTACTTTATATGAAAGTTCCTAACTCAAAATTTTAAATCCTTAGTCTCTATATACAACTAATTATATTTAATTCATTCATTTTCTAATGAAAAGGTTTGGTTTTATTGTAAATAACTGATGTTTACATTTTGTGTTAGTATTTACATTTTTTTGTACACTTGAGATTTAAAAAAAAAAAAGTTAATTTGTGGTACAGTAATTAATTACTGAATGGATCTAAAACATCATTTACAGCATATTTTAAATGTATTAAAAGATGGTTGCTGTTTGAAAATTTTCTACTGTTGTTATTGGTGTAGAAATATGCCACAATTTTACTTTTATACCTTGAATAAAGCTGAAAATACAGAGGCATCTGAATACTTAGACCTAATACAAACTAGGATATGCGGACAAAATTAATACATTGTAGGCTAGTGATTGTTATCATAATGTTTGTTTAGAATCAATCCTCTCGCTCTGGTGGAAATAATAGCACTGATAGTTCCGAAGTTTACCGATCAAAAAGAAGCCGTCTCCTTTCTGAAAGCTACTGAGCCTAAAGTGAAAGCTAACAGTGATGCAGTAGCTCTTTGCAAGGTTTTACAGGGCCAGATCTTACTGGAAAAACTCAATGACCAGGACGAAACAAAGGTAATATTCATTAAAGTAACTTAGAGTATGTAGTTCAGATAACAAGTTTGCATTGCAAGTTACATTGTAAACACTTCTAATTTTGCTTTAGGCTAATAAGTAATATTTATTTACAGAAAGTTATTGATGAGGTAGAAACAATTTTGGATAATGCTGACGGTATAACCACAGTACACGGCCGATACTATTTACTAGCAAGTCAGTACTATAGGCTGTTAGGAAAACATGCTGAATACTATCGCACTGCTCTCAGGTAATTTATGCTAATATTTCAATATATAAAATTTAGGTATTGTTTTCTTATTTTAAACTGATATCATTGTGTGTTATGTACAGGTATCTTGGGTGTGTTGAACTAAGCGATCTATCAGGCAAGGAACAAGTCCAGAATGCTTTCTTTTTAGGTTTGGCAGCATTGCTGGGCGAAGGAGTCTACAATCTTGGTGAACTGGTAACTATTGCAGCTTGCTCTTTACTGTACTTTATATAGTCAGAATTGTTTTCAGTTGGGTAGGTCTAAAGTTTTTGTTTGTTTGGTATATATCTTATTGTTCTCTCTTACAGCTGGCTCATCCCGTCCTTGAAACACTGAAGACTACAGGAAATGCTTGGCTTGTGGAGCTTCTATATGCTTTTAACACAGGTGACATTCCAAAGTTTGAGAGTATGAAAGTCCAGTGGGGTTCTGTCCCAGATCTTGCCACTCAGGAACTCAAACTGCGGCAGAAAATATCTCTGCTTTGTCTTATGGAGGTAATATCCTGTAATACGATGTGAAAAACTTTTCTTGTGTAACAAATATCTGTAAAAAGTTAGGTTAGTTTATTACTATAATTATAGGATTATTAATGTTCATTAACAGTTTTATAGGTATCTAGACTTGTTAAAAATATTGATTTTAAACCTAAAAAATTCAACAAAACTGAAGGAATAGAATACAAACACTACAGTCACATTTTTCGTTTAGGATAGGTCTTCAAATTGAGTCTAAGAAATGTGACTTACTGATTAAGATTATTTACTAGAGGAAGGGATAGTTCAACCCCAGGCACTACGATCGACTAACCTATTGTGCAACTTACCTCTTAAAATATCTAGTTCAGCAGATTGGTGCCCCTAATAAGTTCCAACAATCCACTGACTAGTTCACTCTGCTGAAGATTCCTAGGGTCTTGGAAACCAAAAACCCCTAGCCTCCTACTAGCAAGAGCCTCACAATCATAAATTATGTGACCTGCAGTTTCCTCCTCCTTCCTGCACAACCTACACATGGTTTCTCCATGGTACACATCTATCCTGTTCATGTGCACCCTCAGACCACAGTGCCCTGTTATGAGCCCCATGATCCTCCTGAGTTGTGCTCTGCCCAGGACATCTGCTGCTCCTTTGATTCCTCCAGAAGGAACTTTGCTTAAGAGACGTTTACTAAGGGAATGTCCATGAAGGTTGTCCCATCTTACTTGGTGTTGACATGTAAACCACTCATTAATAGCGGACCTGGCCAACGATAGAGAAATCCCTAAAGCCGGCTCAGGTCCAATAAACTCAGATGCAGATCCAAGTCCAGCCAGTCGGTTTGCCTCCACATTATCCTCAACTCCCCTATGCCCCGGAACCCAGTGAAGAGTTACCCGGTTATCCCGGGACAGAACGTCAAGGTTCTTCCAACATTCCCAGACCAGCTTGGACTGAATTATAGGACCCACAAGTGCTTTTATTGCTGCCTGACTATCGGTATGAATATGAATACGTGCCTTCTTGTAGCCCCGATCCAAGTTCTCCCGAACACAGTCATTAATGGCCATCACTTCTGCCTGAAATACTGTTGTATGCTGTCCCAGAGTAATTATTTTCTTTAATCCCGGTCTCAGACCGTACACACCAGCACCAGTGCCTGACTTTTTCGAGCCATCTGTATACAATACTATATCTCCAGGTTTTTCTCAAAGGCCAAGTTGACATCAAAGGGTCTAGATATGTGCCGTTTAACCATCTGATCAGTCCCCATCATCAAGATTTTGTCAAAGATCTTGTCTGTGATTCTAGCATGCCCATAAATAGAGGGCAGCCAGCCACCACCACCCTGCAGTCTGTAAGCTGCTTTATGTGCCTCCCCCATGAAAAAAAAGTCAATAGATGGAAATCCAAGAATGATATCCACTGCAGCTCACAGAACGTCATTTTATCTGACCTCTACCAACATGTTGTGAACGGAAAAGAAAAATTCAAAGGAAGTGTTATGTTTGTTAAACCATGAAAACACAGAAACAAAAAAGAAAAAAACACTCCCTTGGAATATTCACAGTTTAGTGTTGCACTGTTTATGTAGCCTACATCGTGTTTTGAGGATTATCACACAAAAGAAATGTACTAAAACATTTTTTTTTCATTTTTATGTATTTCTACAATAAAATAAATGAGTTCGGATTGACTAAAAAATTTATTTTTTACTCCTTTGTGACAGTTTGACGTTAATCAACTCACTCTGATCTCAGCTTTAAAGACGTCATATGACGTTTTTACTCGCCAAGGGGTTAATAAAGAAGTACACTTCTTGTATTACAGCATTAAGTGTCAAATCTTTTTGTCAGTAATTTGATTATAATAATGAAAGATTATTTCGTGACTGTCTTTTACTCTGACAATGTGAAGGTTAGAAAAAACTAAGTAAATTATCAAGATAATGTTTGTTAGACTCGTTTGTTTGCTTATGAATAATTTGCAATTTTTGTCTTAATAAAATAAGCAGAATTTGGCCGATATATTACAACAGTATCTCTTCAATTTGTAAATTCAGTTTAACACAGGTTCACTTGGATATTGTGCCTTGTCAAATCCAAAAGAGGAAAACACTGGTACATAGTTGCTATGTTATTGTTATATATTCAGTACTTGTTGGGAAGGATTACCAACTATATCATCCGGTAATTCTGTTTTATAATATTTTAGACATTAATAATATAATAAGTCAACGTTAATTTGAACTTCAGGAAGAGTGTACTTTTAGGTTAGCTTTTGGGAGTTTATAATTAGGTTATTATCTCTGATTAAAAACTTATCTAGACTTTTCCAAATTAGATTAGTGTAGCAGTTGTGTTTATTTAGTTATTTATGTCATAGGTTCTATTTTAGGGTTGGATGTAGAAATATTCTATTTTAGGATTGTTCACAATGAAGTCACTCCCCTGTAGATGTTGGTCTATATTGTTTGATCTAGACCAGTCTTGGAGAGGTTTTAAGTTTTATAATCAAGTTTGGATTGTGGTTTAGTGTTCTGACCATTCCTGTTTGGTACATGGTGCTGTAAGGCTTTGTGTATTTACGTTAATATTTAAATTTTTGTTACAGTGAAACAAGTTTTAATGTTCGCAACGTTTACATAATTGGTTATTTCAGATGACTTTTAAACGTCCAGCCAATAATAGGGAATTAACTTTTGCTGAAATTGCTCGTGAAACCAGATTACCTATTAATGAAGTGGAACTGTTAGTAATGAAAGCACTGGCTCAAGGATTGGTTAAAGGTGCAATAGATCAAGTGTCCAGTAGTGTCCACATGACATGGGTGCAGCCACGTGTCTTGGACACATCACAGGTTTGTTATTTCTAGTGTACAAAAAAAAGAAAAGAAAAAAAAGTTTTTAGATATAAAGTTTTACTTAGGATAGGATTTTTAGCAAGAAGTAGAAAATAAAAAAAAGTCATTCTTTATTTAAACTTGTTGCAGATTTATTAGTTTAAAAATGTTAAAATATGATATTAACACAGTTTTGAAAGATTTTAAAAGTTTCGTTTCTTAGTAGAAAACTTTATATGATTGTAACTTTGTTAAAAGCATTTAAGAAGGCATCAAAGTAATTTGGCATCAATGTTAGTTAAATTAGGCATCAAAGTAATCATGTCATTTAACTTTTATTAGTCAAATTCATAACTGTGTTCTAGCACTAATAATGACTTATATTGTTTGGATTCTTAAAAATTTTTCATGATCTGTATTTTAATTTTAATTTTGTTTGACTTATTTGTATTATAAATGACATACTTAAGCAGTAAGCAAACTAGTTGATTCTGTTTTCAGTTGTTTAAAATTTGAATGTGTTTAAATTGATTGTATTTTTCTTCATGGATTCAGATTTTCACAATGGTCCAACGTTTGAATGGCTGGTGTAAAGATGTGAAGAATATGGAAGTACTCCTTGAGGACAAAGGTCATGACTTCATTACTCTGTAACTTTTCCTTATCCTTTACACCATTAAAAACATTTATTGTCTTGTTTTGTATCGAGTGTTATTAATTTAATAAAAGAGCTTTCTTTAATTATTTATAAAATGTTTTTTTAAGTGTGGTTTGTTTACCCTATAGAAATATTGTATAAGTAATATTGAATTTGCAGGGGATCTTTTAACATGCTTAATGTTGTTATTCACAGTATGGCTACCTCATACTGCAGCATCAGTGAGAATTTGCCATTTGTCTAATGTATAATCAGATCTCAGTTACTTGCTATTTCGCAAATACAGTATGTTTATTTTTTGTTTTCTGCTACACTGCAAGTGCTATTGGAATGTGCATTTGTAACCATGGAACAGACATGTTCTGAAGTCTACAGCCTACAAGTAAAGGTTAATCAGTTCAAAGTATCAGTTTTTGGTTAAAGCAAAGTAATTGCACCAAGTAGGCTTACTTGTTGACAGTAAAAAACCTTTTAAAATATCATTTATACAGCCTTATAATTAATTTTTATGTTGAGTCCTTCTGTATTGAGATAATTAATTTTGTTGACGTTGATTTGCTTTGTGCAGTCATTTTTTACTTGGTTTAGGGTCCAGTTCTGAGGTGCTAAACTAAAGAAAACTGTACATAAAATGTATTATAAGAAAAATTCTCATATTCACAAAACAACAAGCCGAATCCGTGCTATTTTGTGTTAATTTAAGGTTGTGGGCAAGGGAACAGATTTCTGAAAGGCCAAAGTGAGATACTTTGTATTTAGTTAATTTATTTGGCCTAACCTAAGTACGGCAGCCATTTGGTGCCCACTTTTTTAGAATAATTGATGCCATTTGCAAAAAGTAATATTTGAGTCTGCTTAAGTTTTAGTTTAGAAAATATGTATTATAATTAAAGGTTTGAAATAGGAATCGTAAAATCTACAATGCAGAGGGAGAATTGCATTTCATGCTGTGGTTGTTTTAAATCATTTACTTGTACTTAAGCCTGTTGAAGGGCCGTATACTTACACTTATATTTTATAATTTTCCTTAGTAATTGTTTTTGTGCAAATTGAAAGAAAAACGTATAATTTTTCAACCAATGTTTTCATATACAGGTTTCAAAATAATGGAATTTCTCTGCCAAATGTTAAATGACTGATATAGCTTTAAGTTTAATATATAAGAAGTAAGCCGATCAACTCGGCCTATATGTGATAGCTTAACTTAAAACATTAATAATAAAAAAAATATTTTGGTATGTGAAAGAATTGTGAAGATGACTACTATACTTTTAGCTATTGATGACTGACGTTAAATAGTTTACAAGTACAGTACACTAGGGATTATCTAGCCTGGCCACTCATTTCACTATATAGTACACTTTTGGTCCAGATGGTTTTAAAGTCTCGTCGTGATATACATATTGCATAATCTACTTGCGCCTTAAAGTGTTTTGGTAAAGTAGCAATGGAGGGAGTGTAGAGGATTAACTGAAGTTAAGGATCAGTAGGAACCTGCACTAATAAAACAAGAATTAATGGTCAAAAAAATGTTTTGGCTAACCGATAGTTAATCTAATAAATGACAATTCTGCTTCCACTGCAGTACCTAAATAGTTAGGTATGTAACCTGTTTTTCCGCAGGGGGGTGCAGACTAGGATTTAGACGTCCCTCGTGGTATCCGAGTCTAACACACATTACACTAACAACACTGCACTTACAACTTTAACACTGCACTCACACTTACTTTTAGGGAGGCGATACTAGCCTCAATGTGCTTGTCGCCTTATGTAACCTGTTGCATTAAAAATATTAAAGAAATGTATAGTTTATTTTAAAAAATGTAATAAATATTATATAAGCGCGAAAGTGTAATTGTGTATTATTTGTTCTGTTGAGTGAGTTGTTATAAATAAAACTTATTTCAAGTGATTTAAGTAACTTTTCATTAAACATAAGGCAATGTGATTGCCATCTTTAAAAAATCATAACTCGGACAATTTTTTTAAGAGTGCTAAATTTTTCCCTCATATTCAGCAAAACCTGCAAGAAAAAATAAAATTTCACTTACCGATGGCCATACTAAAACTAGATTAATACCATTTTTGTCTGGTCTTGCGTTTGTGCTGAAGCAAATCTCTTTCAAATTGAAACAATTAGGCCTAAGCACAGAAATTTGCTGTGGTGTCAGATTGATTATTTCCCCACTTTGAAGACAATACTAACATTTTTTTAATACAACTAAATTCAACATTTAAAATAGTAGAGTTTTTAAATATAGTACTGTATTTAATTTCGATTAAAGTATAGGCTTTGTTATGTGAAACATTTCTAGTAACAGTGGCCGGCGGAGGCAGCTGAAGTGAGCAGCTGATGGGCTTAGCGACCCCACCATACCTCTAGCTCATTCAACTCTCACTCATTTACTCAACAATACACACATCCAAAGGGGTGTGCAGACTAGCTGCACCTATTCAGAGGACCTAGACGAACCTCGCGGCACCCGAGTCTAACACATACTTACACTTACAGCACTACACTTACGATGTAAACACTTCACACTCTTTATTACACAAAATTTATTAGCTGCCTCGGTGGTCTAGTGGATAGCGTACTAGGCTTTCACCCCGAGGACCCGGGTTTGATTCCCGGCGAGGGCTTGGCATTTTCATACGCTATACATCATCCCATCGTCTGCATTAGCCCAAGTGTGCACAATAGTCGGACGTTATACACAAAAAAAAAAAAAAACTGATTCCTATTCTTAAGCCAGATAAAGATAAAACTAATCCAAACAGCTACCGCCCTATTTCTCTTACCAGTGTGTTACGCAAGCTAGTGGAGAAAATGGTAAACCGCCGTCTTGTTTGGTATTTAGAAAATAATAATTTACTCTCTAAGGACCAGTGCGGTTTTAGGCAAGGGCAATCTTCCATTGATCAGTTAGTTTTATTAGAATCTGCAATCCAAAATGCCTTTCTGTTATGTCAAACACTTGTTGCAATATTCTTTGATCTAGAGAAGGCATATGATATGGCTTGGAGAAGAGAAATACTAAATACATTAAAATCATGGGGTATACAAAGTAATATACTAGGTTTTGTTAAAAATTTTCTCAAACAGATATTTCAGAGTACGCCTTGGATCTACATTGCAGATCGTTTTCGGTTAGAGAATGGCGTCCTGCAGGAAAGTGTACTTAGTGTGACCTTGTTTGCCGTTGCTATCAATAGTATAACTACTAATGTGCAGTCTCCTGTTCGCTGTTCTCTATTTGTGGATGACTTTGCAATTTATGTTGGTGCTAGAAGTTTGGCCACAGCTGAAAGAACACTTCAGCTTACAGTAAATAGATTGCAGTCATGGACGAATTCTACTCGGTTTAAATTTTCTGCTGCTAAAACTCAATGTATTGCCTTCAGTCGCCGTCGACTGATCCGAACTCCTTCAATATTTCTCGATGGTACAGAAATTTGGACCATTCCATCTGTTCGATTTTTGGGGTTAATATTCGACCAAAGACTTTCATGGAACCCTCATTTGCGTGATTTAAAGTTACGATGTAACAAATATCTCGATATGTTGAGGGTTCTCGATGGGGCGCTGATAGAACTTGTATGATGATGTTTTACCGTGTGGCGATTCGCTCACGGATTGATTATGGCAGCATCGTATATTCGTCTGCACGACTATCCGTATTAAAGAAATTAGACTCAGTCCATTACTCTGCAATACGACTTGTCTCTGGAGCCTTCCGTTCTAGTCCCGTTGTGAGCATCCTAGCCGAGGTTGGGGAACCTTCATTCTCTCGATGGAGACAGAAACTACAGTTAACTTATGTAAGCAATTTATCATATAAACCATGGCACCCTGCTTTTAATACAGTTTTCAAAAATCAATTGCTGCGACAGTATGAAACTCGACCGAATGCTACCGCTCCGCTTGGTATTAGAACTTCCCGTATTTTTGATTACTTAGATATTGAACTGCCCCCAATGTTTGTAAGATCCCAATGTCATATTCCTCCGTGGACTATTACCATGCCGACAGTCGATTTATCACTATCGTCTTATGTAAAATACAACATTCCTGACGTAGTGTATCGTCAGGAGTTCCTTCATATTCTACATTCCAACCCATCTAGTGAAATTATTTTTAAAGATGGTTCAAAACTTGAAGATAAAGTCGGTTGTGCATTTTACACATTAGGACAAACGTGTAAGTATGGATTACCCTCAATTTGTAGTGTCTTTACTGCTGAACTGTTTTCTATCTTGAAGGCTTTGAACACTGTTGTATCCAATTCTGCTCATTATCTTGTGTGTTCCGATTCGAAAAGTGCACTCCAGGCTATCCAGGATATGTATTCGGTAAATCCTCTAGTTCAAGATATTTTGTGCCGTATTCGCAGCCTTGAACTACGAGGTGTTGGATTAACATTTTGCTGGATACCTGGCCACTGCGGAATAATTGGAAACACTAGAGCGGATATTGCAGCAAAGGAAGCAAATTCGCTACCGCCAAGCATGCACCGTGTATTTTGTTCAGATTACCTTTCCAAAGTAAAACAACTACTTCAAATGCGTTAGGAAGATGAATGGACAGCCTTGGACAATAACAAATTGAGGGTAATTAACATACTGTTCGCCCTTGGGAGTCGTCTTTAAGAACAAGTCGAAGGGTCCTGGTTGTCGTTACACGCCTCCGCATTGGTCATTCGTTGTTGACACATGGTTTTTTAATGGGACGCGGGGAGCACCTACATTTAAAAACCACCTACATGCGTTGGTATAACTTTGTGGAGAAACCATCACAGTCAAACACTTGATGTTAGACTGCGATTGCTTGAGAACCATGCGTTTAATATATGGATTAGGAAACTGTATGCAGGCGATCTTGGGGGATGATTCGTCGATCATTGATCGCGTTTTGGCCTTCCTGAGACGCTTGCATATATATCAATATATTTAACTTTAATTTTTGCCTTAATATTTATTTATCTTTTATAGTTTATATTCTTGTTAACTAGTTTTAGGTAATTTTATTGTTTCATAATATTTATTATATTCATGTTTAATTAGGACCCCTTTACAGTCCACCTTTATATTATTTTGTTTTTAAGTTATTTATTCTTGTTATAAATGTTATCTAGTTTGTAAGTAATGTTAAGTTTATCGCTCTGTTGTTTCATTTCTTTAGTAATTGTGTTTAGGCGGTGATAGCCTTAATGTGCTTTTCGCCTTATAAAAAAAAAAAAAACTAGTAATAGTGGTAAGTTTTAACTAAAATTCTCATTTGCAGATAAGAAAAGAAAACTACAATGTTACAGACCTACACACACTAATAGGATAATAAAAATCTACACCCATAGCTCCTGCTTAGTCTTAGTTTGAAGTTACGCTACTAGAGCGCAGACACAACAATTTTCAAACCTGCAATATAAATTTATCACCAATCTTGTAACGTCATTTAAAATCTATAAAAAAGAGAGACGACATAAAAAATATATATTTTTTAAGATAATTATTTAAAAAATGCCCATAATGTGATAAACTCTTGTTTTTCTATCTATTTTGCTAAATATTAAGTTTAATTTAAAATAAATCAAATTAAAATTGTTGTGCACTTTCTTTGTAAAGTTGTTTGATTATAAACAACTATAATCAACAAACTTATTTCAAGTTCTGTTTAAACCGTAAATTCAGTTTAAATTTTACTAGATCATGAATGACCAACATTAAAAAAAAAAAATTGGAACCAATTTTGAGGAATTAGACCAATTTTTCTATTTTCTTTATGGTAACTTCATAACTGGACTTTTTGGAAATAGCCAGATGTGAAACGTTTGTGCCAACAAGTTTTCTATCTTCTACGTAACATGGTTTTTCTGTTATAGGCCTGTTTAAACAGCAGTTCAAATTTTACTAGAATTATAAAACAGCTAAACCACCCCATATCTTTTTCGTTAATTTTCACCGAGTACTCGTTTTTCTGGGTGAAACGGTGAACATTTGTAGTCACTGAACGCCTAGCAATTTTGTATGGTACTAAGGCCGTATTCATACACTAAGTGATAGTCTACCTTAAAACAAATGAAAACTTATTTTGCATGGATATTATTTGCGATTATGTGTTTGTGTGTGTGTGTGTGTGTGTGTGTGTGTGTGTGTGTGTGTGTGTGCGTAGCAATTTTGTATGGTACTAAGGCCGTATTCATACACTAAGTGATAGTCTACCTTAAAACAAATGAAAACTTATTTTGCATGGATATTATTTGCGATTATAAGCTTCCAATGTGGTTCAAGCTTTGCTCAAAAAGCGATTTTGATTAAGATAGGTCTATTACGGTTCGGACAAATTCGTAACAATCCACCAGTCAAAAAAAATGTGCAACAGTTTAAAAGTAGGGAATATTCCAATCTTAAATTACCGCTGCACAAGGCTGCCTCGCGAATTTCAGAAAGGTAACAGTATATAAAAGTGAAAGGTCTTTTCACCATTTCAATCACCGTTAACAACAGCATGGATTAGGTTTTTAAACTGTCAAAGTTAATTGAAAATACGCAAATAAGCCCTGACCGACGTCACATTGTAATTTGAAAGTTTCTTAAAATGCAGATTTATACAGATTTAAAACGCCGATTTACGTCGGTGAAATGAGATTTAAAAAAGTATCGGACAAAATGTGATTTTTTCAAAGACGAAACAGCGGCCATTTTAAAACGGTTGAACGAATTCCAGTGTGGTTGATTAACCTATGCGGACACACGGGTCTTACATTGTCCAATGCATTTTCGCAGAGGAAGGGAAGGGAAGGGGAGGGGAGGGGAGGGGCAGGAATAAGTGTTCGGTAGTCGCCTTGTGCGTCTCAGTCAAGATGAAGTTTCAACGCCACACTGACATCGTCCTGCTTTGGCTCTTACCTGCCTTGGTGTTGTCCTGGCCGGCGTCCTTGTCCGACCTCTTGGGCTCCTTCTCGCTACCGCACAACCGTCTGCTCTCCAATGCTTCCGATCTGCTGGACAGAACCGCTAGAGGCAAGGCCATCTTACTAAGTGTAGTGCTTTAAAGTAATTCAGTGGCTTGACTATTCAACAGATTGTAATTTAATGTTTGTGTGTTGGCAGTACTGAATTTCTTCCCTATTCCGGTGAGCGACGAATGCCGGGCGAACGACAACAGGAGGAGCGGTAAGTCCAAGTCCTTTATCTACTGCGTAACGTAAGGTGTCGATGCGGAGGTGAACAGCTGATGTTTCTTTGTTACTGTGCCGTCAGGTTCATTTTCGTTTTTTAATGGAATTTGAAAGTATAAAATAATTATACAGACATTTTTCTTTACCCAAAATAATTCGTTCAAAAGTTTCAAATTGGCGGCCTTTTCAAATCTTAGGGCGCACTGTACAAGTACTCATTTCAAATTTTCAGTGTAATTTTGAAAATTTCAAATGACAAAATGTGGCTGTTTTAATATCGATTCTGTTTATACACTCACGTTTTCAAAAAAACTGTAATATAGGGAAAATATTTGTTGAAATTTGCTTCCATCACGCAGCGAGAATTGCGTTGTAAACAAATTTTAGTTTCGCCCTGTCTCGCGGTTGTGGCGGATCAACAAACTGTTAAACAAGCCGTTGTTTGTTACTCATTTCAAACTTGTAAACATTGCAGTTTACAAAAAACTTTAAAAATTTTATTTCACCATAGCAAAGAATGATTAATTTCACTGACCGCAGTCCCCAATGAAATTTAAACATTTAAAACCCAAACAAATTGTCTTTTATAACTTTACGTTTGCAAGTATTGTTTGTTTCAGGAATTTGTCTGAACCCATACGAGTGCAGGATCCAAAATGGGCAGGCGTTCGGACAATGCGCTCTTGGGTTCGGAGTGTGCTGCGTTTGTAAGTACATTAGACTATCTCAAAATATTTTGGTAACTTCCTTTGGCATACAAATTTATAATTTTGTGGTTCAATAAAAATATTAAAATAAAAAATATTAAAAATGTATGTTTGAAGTTAGATTTTCTAACAAGAAAAGTAATTTTTAAATACCTAAAATATAATAAAATTCAAATAAAATTACAAATGGTTTAAACATCTACAGAAATATACAGCGAACAGAATTAATTTTAGTTTTTCCAATTTTTGTTCCTGTTTACTTTAATTTGCTTTTATTTACATTTTTTGTGCTGCTTTGAGTTACAAATTTGAACGTCACCTATTTGGGCAAATCCGGGTTTTTCATTTTGCGATTGTTTATTTCTTCATAAACTCGAGGTTTTGGTGAAGCCATTCGTTTTCAGGTCTATGATAAAAAAAAATTGCTGAAATGTCTGCCAACATGGCGTAGCCTCACACTCGTGATGTTGATATTCGGAACGAAACGAATGTCTCGTGACACACGTACACCAACAATCCCAAACTCGGCTTCTGACTCCGAATACTATTTAGATTTTAAACGAACTGCGCATGCGCATAATCATATCATATCATGCAGTCCCTTATTGTTGCTGAAATGTCTGCCAACATGGCGTAGCCTCACACTCGTGATGTTGATATTCGGAACGAAACGAATGTCTCATGACACACGTACACCAACAATCCCAAACTCGGCTTCTGACTCCGAATACTATTTAGATTTTAAACGAACTGCGCATGCGCATAATCATATCATATCATGCAGTCCCTTATTGTTGCTGAAATGTCTGCCAACATGGCGTAGCCTCACACTCGTGATGTTGATATTCGAAACGAAACGAATGTCTCATGACACACGTACACCAACAATCCCAAACTCGGCTTCTGACTCCGAATACTATTTAGATTTTAAACGAACTGCGCATGCGCATAATCATATCATATCATGCAGTCCCTTATTGTTGCTGAAATGTCTGCCAACATGGCGTAGCCTCACACTCGTGATGTTGATATTCGGAACGAAACGAATGTCTCGTGACACACGTACACCAACAATCCCAAACTCGGCTTCTGACTCCGAATACTATTTAGATTTTAAACGAACTGCGCATGCGCATAATCATATCATATCATGCAGTCCCTTATTGTTGCTGAAATGTCTGCCAACATGGCGTAGCCTCACACTCGTGATGTTGATATTCGAAACGAAACGAATGTCTCATGACACACGTACACCAACAATCCCAAACTCGGCTTCTGACTCCGAATACTATTTAGATTTTAAACGAACTGCGCATGCGCATAATCATATCATACCATGCAGTCCCTTATTGTTGCTGAAATGTCTGCCAACATGGCGTAGCCTCACACTCGTGATGTTGATATTCGAACGAAACGAATGTCTCGTGACACACGTACACCAACAATCCCAAACTCGGCTTCTGACTCCGAATACTATTTAGATTTTAAACGAACTGCGCATGCGCATAATCATATCATATCATGCAGTCCCTTATTGTTGCTGAAATGTTCGCCAACATGGCGTAGCCTCACACTCGTGATGTTGATATTCGAACGAAACGAATGTCTCGTGACACACGTACACCAACAATCCCAAACTCGGCTTCTGACTCCGAATACTATTTAGATTTTAAACGAACTGCGCATGCGCATAATCATATCATATCATGCAGTCCCTTATTGTTGCTGAAATGTCTGCCAACATGGCGTAGCCTCACACTCGTGATGTTGATATTCGGAACGAAACGAATGTCTCGTGACACACGTACACCAACAATCCCAAACTCGGCTTCTGACTCCGAATACTATTTAGATTTTAAACGAACTGCGCATGCGCATAATCATATCATACCATGCAGTCCCTTATTGTTGCTGAAATGTCTGCCAACATGGCGTAGCCTCACACTCGTGATGTTGATATTCGGAACGAAACGAATGTCTCGTGACACACGTACACCAACAATCCCAAACTCGGCTTCTGACTCCGAATACTATTTAGATTTTAAACGAACTGCGCATGCGCATAATCATATCATACCATGCAGTCCCTTATTGTTGCTGAAATGTTGCCAACATGGCGTAGCCTCACACTCGTGATGTTGATATTCGGAACGAAACGAATGTCTCGTGACACACGTACACCAACAATCCCAAACTCGGCTTCTGACTCCGAATACTATTTAGATTTTAAACGAACTGCGCATGCGCATAATCATATCATACCATGCAGTCCCTTATTGTTTGTTATCCATGTCTAAACTAAGTAACAAAATACAAATTTAATAACTGATTTCAAAAATTTATAAACGGTGCAGCGTCCAACTCGCCACTGACGTCACATAAACAAATGAAATGAATACAGTTCCGAGTACGCGGCGGGTATTTCATCCCGCATCCATACACCATCCCTAAACTGTGGTCAAAAAACTGTGTAAAATAGAATTTTATGAAGCTCGATTCTGACGGTTTTGATAAAACATCCCGTACTTAAACAAACGCAGTCCGTAACAACTCATACTACACGTAAGTTGCTATTGGATTCAGGAACAAGCACAGAAACTGAAAAATCGGCATAATTTCTTCAAAATAGATTCGATAGATTCTATTAAATTTCTTAGTCATATCTCATCGTGGCCAAATAACGACGTATCACGGATATTTCGATTCGAACTGCAGAAGCATCGCTTCAAATTATATTTATTTGCGCAGTCATCTGAGGAATGCGCACGCGAGCGACCGGTCTTTGTTGACTCAAGACCGCGGAACAGTTAGCCCAGTGACCCAATGACCCAACAGCCGTCAACGGAACCGGGTTTCCCCACGTTATCGCGTAGGAGATGTTTTCCGCAACGGGTTTCCAACATGAGGACGTGTTAATGCGGACTTCAGTTGAAATTTGGGTGGCCCAGGATCGCTGGAGACTAAACGAATGAGCGATTTTTATAAAATTTGTTAGCCTACGTAAAATTGGTCTGGTTTCATGATTGCCCAAATCTCATGATTATGAAGCTCTTTTCCAGTTAAAATTCGGATTTTCTCAGATTCGGCGTTACAAATTACGTTAAAATTTCGCTGCAAGTGTCTTACAACCCGAAATTAATGCAAAAACTGTTTCGGAGCTGTCAAGAAGAAGTGGAAATCAGTTTAAAAAGCTTATTTCATATTACAAGTGCATTTTTAGAATTCGCTCCCACAAGTCGGCCGTAGACAAAATGCTGATATCCAGGTTGCGTACTTTTCCGGCACATCTTTAGAACGCTAGAGTCGCGTTTAGTAAAACGGACAAAATACGAAACAGTTTAACCTATTTAAATTTACGTACGAAGTTTAGCTTGTCTGATGTTTGCAACCACTAATTGAACTAATAAGGGTAGATTTCGTTAATTAAATTTATTATTTCAGTTTCATTAAACAAAACCTTATATTTTTTTTCTACATCATCAACCTTGTATAACATATCCAACTGTTAATGTACTAATAATAAAATTGTGCCACATAAGCTGGGTATGTAGTACTATGGTGCTAATTGTGTGTGTGTGTGTGTGTGTGTGTGTGTGTGTGTGTGTGTGTGTGTGTGTGTGTGTGTGTGTGTGTGTGTGTGTGTGTGTGTGTGTGTGTGTGTGTGTGTGTGTGTGTGTGTGTGTGTGTGTGTGTGTGTGTGTGTGTGTGTGTGTGTGTGTGTGTGTGTGTGTGTGTGTGTGTGTGTGTGTGTGTGTGTGTGTGTGTGTGTGTGTGTGTGTGTGTGTGTGTGTGTGTGTGTGTGTGTGTGTGTGTGTGTGTGTGTGTGTGTGTGTGTGTGTGTGTGTGTGTGTGTGTGTGTGTGTGTGTGTGTGTGTGTGTGTGTGTGTGTGTGTGTGTGTGTGTGTGTGTGTGTGTGTGTGTGTGTGTGTGTGTGTGTGTACAATCACTAGAGATAAAAATTGGCACTCATTTCAATGCCCCGGGTCTGGCACTTACCATGATGGTGCTCTAATAGTTCATTTCCCGATCGACACGTAACGCCTATCTCAATAGATAAATTAATTTTAGTCACTGTTGTAATTTCTCAAATGCAGCAGCTGTTTGGTTTTTCATTTATAGGTCAAAGTGCTAATCAGGGTTCTCTCAGTTACGGGAGGGGAGACTGACCCGAAGCGCCTTGTCCGATGTTAGTTTGTCAGTAATTTTAAGGACGCTTTTATTTCTCTTTTAGCGAATCCCCATTGGGCAATTAGCTGTTGGAGCGGCCATCATCGTTACACCCGGACCCGGGACCTTGAAATTAAACGCCGGTTTCTTCGATCAGTTTTTAAAAAATCGCTAAAATTTGTAAACAATTTTATTTATTTATCCCTTACTACAGTTACAGCGACTTGCGGGTCGGAGATCTCCAACAACATCACGTACTTCGTCAGTCCGGACTTTCCCAGTCTAAGCCGTTCGCTGAGTTCGTGTGAGGTCAGAATCCACCGCATCGCCGACGACATCAGCCAGCTACGCTTGGACTTTGTTCACTTTAATATGGTAAATACGTACACTCATTAAGTATTGCTTTGTTAATAATACTAATAGCGCAACAGTGCGGTAACATGCTCAAATTGGCAACAAAACGGCATATAAAGTACACTGCGTCACTTTATGTTCTAAATGTGAACTTTAAATCCAGTTAAGAAGTCACAAACCTGTGAACCTAATATATACGAGGTGTGTTCAGAAAGTAACGGGAATTTTAATTTTTTGAACAAAATATTTATTTATTCTTCTATATTGATATTGTCGCCTTCAAAATGGTCCCCATTGGAGATGCACTTGTGCCAGCGCTTCTTCCAATCCTCGAAACACTTCTCAAACTCGATCTTTGAGATAGCCTTTAGTTCTTTCAGCGATGCGCTTTTAATGTCATCTACGGCTGTAAAACGACGGCCCTTTAAGGTTCTCTTTATTTTTGGAAATAGGTAAAAGTCACACGGAGCTATAGCCATTACTGGCGAATATGGAGGCTGGGGCATCGTTACAGTACTGTTTTTGGTTAAAAATTCACGAACAAGCGATGAAGTGTGAGCTGGTGCATTATCGTTGTGCAAAAGCCATGAATTGTTTTTCCACAGATCCGGGCGTTTTTTTTCGGATTGCTTCACGCAAACGGCTTTGAACTTGTAGGTAGTACTCCTTATTGACCGTTTCACCTGGTTGCAGGAATTCGTGATGCAATATGCCATTAATATCGAAGAACACAGTGAGCATAACCTTCACGTCCAACCGCACTTGTCGAGCCTTTTTCGGTCTTGGCAAGCCAGAATGCCTCCACTGGGATGATTGAGCCTTAGTTTCGACGTCATATCCGTAAACCTATGTTTCGTCACCTGTTATAATACGTTTCAGTAATTCTGCATCGTCGTTGACCTCATTTAGTGACTCCTGAGCAACTTCCATTCGCCGCTGTTTTTGTTCAAAATTCAACAATTTTGGAACGGATTTTGCTGCCACGCGTTTCGTACATAAAACATTGGAAACAATGTCATGACATGATCCAATCGATATGCCAACATCATCAGCGACCTCTCTAATTGTGATTCGGCGATTGTTAATAACTATTTCTTTCACTTTTTCCACGTTTTCATCATCGGTTGTTGACGTGCTGGGGCGTCCAGGGCGTTCGTTATCTTCAACGTCTTCACGGCCTTCTTGGAAACGCTTATACCACTCGTAAACTCTTGCTTTACTCATAGCAGACTCACCATAGGCCTTTGTTAACATTTCACACACTTTGTTACACTTTATTCAGTTTTTTACGCAAAATTTGATACACATTCTTTGATCCATTTCTATTAACAAACGAAAATCGCCGAGCTCATAAAAACACGTCTAACCTTAGTGGCTGTCACAGACTAAGTCAACAATGAAAACAGCTGAAAGTTTTATCATAGTTAAAGAGCATGTATACCAACATAATAAAAAAAAGTGTTTGACAATCGGACTCTTCAAGCCCGCGAAATTTAAAGATTCTCGTTACTTTCTGAACACACCTCGTCTGTATATATTTATATATATATAAAATGTTTTTGTTTGATTAGCGTGTATATATATATATTCCGTTTAATGTACCAAAACTATATACTCATTCATTGAGATAAAAAGTTTCCAATTTATAAGAAAAAACTAGCATTAATAATAATCGCAGCTGTTTCATTGACGTGATGGAAGCGAATTTCCAAAACTAATTTTTTAATCTTACACTTTTTTGAAAATTTGTTGAAAAAGAACTTTAAATCTTCATAAAGTAGCAATTTCAATTTTCAAATTATATTGACAGTATGAAAAAGAATTGATCGTCGATAGGTTCTCACTGTATTTCGAATACTTAAAACACTAATTTATGAAGACTTTAACGTTGGTTAGGATTGTGACAGCCATTTTGATTTTATATATGTGCACGCTCGCGTGTGTCAAAAATCTAGCTTCGTAAATTTCGATCCGCTTCGATTCAAACTTGGCACCTAAATCGATTCGACTACTTTGTTGTACCGCAAAATTCATTCAGTAGTTTCAAAATGTCTGCCATGCCAAATCATTAAAAAAATTTGATATCAGTTATAATAAGCGTAAAAATGTGCATAAATTATCGTTTCAAATATTTAAATAATGTAACAAAAATAAATTTGCCTCCGGTCAGGGTTCATTTTCAAAATTTCGATGTATTTTAAAGTACAATTAGCGCAGATTTTAAAGTTAATTTTAATGGGAAAGTCAGGCTTTTAAAAACGTCTAAAATTGTTGGAAATTCAGTTGTTTTTCTTGGTTTGACTTATACAATAATTACCGTACACCCTGTGTACGGTACTCATCCACTGACAGTGGATAGTTGAATGAATAAGGGGGCACTGCGACCTTTACAGTATCTCTGAGATGCTCATTTAGGGCATTATTTCAGCTCTAGCGTCTTAATGAAGTCCAGGATTTGGAGGGAGTTCAAGGTAACTGACTACCTCACTTGACTTTCCAAAATCCTTGCTCTCCTGGTAGTCTACACCTCCCTCCCCCGTTTTATCTGCAGGGCCAAGATTCATAACATGTCTCTTAAGAATGCAACGTCCCAGATATGCAACGATCAGTATTAGTGCTTTAAATTTGAAATGTGTTTATCTCGAAGGGTCAGCCCAACAGGAGGACTGGTGTCTGCGACAACGATGTGTTCATCCTGAGCGGAGGGCAGACCAAAGCGCTAACCCTGTGCGGACAAAACCACGGCCAGCACTGTAAGTAACTGACAGTTAGCCCTAGTGACACTAGACGTGTGTGGTAATAGCATAAACATTTTATTTATTATGTCTATGCAATCGATTTGAAGATAAACCATTTATATAGATTAAGTTACAAAATTTCGGAATGCCTCTGACCTATATCCAGTATCCGGTCAGTTGTAAGACAAGAAATAATAACATACTTAACACCCATAACAAAGTGAGTCCAGTCCGCCACACTAAACACTAATGCCAACATGTCGCCCACCTTAGCCGCTGCTTGCACACTGGTTACACAGTTAATACAGTATAGCCTACACATCATGAAGTAATTAATGTTAATACTTCACACTGTAACTTATGTAATACAATTACTTATGTGTTACTGCGTCATTAACATAAGTTTTGCCGTCTTATTTTAGTGAATACATGTAAATACACACACACACACACACACACACCCCACACACACAAACACACACACCCCACATCCCCTAACACACCTAAACATTTTTTTAGTGTTTAACAATAAATCTTAAAGTTTGAACTTAATTTGAGTCCCACACTCTGGGGTAGTGCGTTCCCTACCCCAGGTAGTCTATAAAAGATTTTTCCACCTTTTTTTGGCATCGCAAAAACACACACACACACACACACACACACACACACACACACACACACACACACACACACACACATACATACATACACACACACACACACACACACACACACACACACACACACACACCTTATATGTATTATATGTATGGAATTATATCTATAGTTCCATTAATCTATGTTCCATTAATATAATTTCTATTTTTTTTTTATTTTACTGAATGCATGTAAAAATAAGACAAAGTGTATAATGAATATTTAACAAATATTTTTTTAGAAAAGCTGTAGGGCCTATATGGTTTAGTAAAATCTATAATTTTAGTTTAAAACAAAATTGCCTAATACATATTAACAATAGTTTTTATTGCATAGCCTATGATAACTGATTATACAATTTTGTCCCTATGTATTCCACAGGTTGTCGAAACGTGTAGGTCTGTGCCGTGTAGGCCTATTGCCACTTCTCGTGTGATGTTCTAGGCCTGTCCAGGCGTTATATTTAATTGACCGCAGAGTGCAAATACGCTTACCCTTTTATTTTTCATCAAAATAATGCGAATGAAATGATTTTGTTTTGTCTTAGATCTGCATGTTAAATGTTTTGTAGAATTACCCCAACAATTTGTCGCTTGTTGTAATCTAGACTGAGTTCGAAATATAATATATTCATTAGGTCAGAATTAATTTTATTCTCTACAGCTGTAACATGTTTTCCCAACTTTATTTACTGTCCAAAATTAGGCCTACACCCAAATATTTAAAACTGTTTACCTTCTCAACGATTTACCATCGTCATCACCAATGATTTACTTTGGGCGTGGGCTCGCGAAGTAGCCGACTTATTGTGAATTAGGCATCAGTGTATACAGTGAGCACTTCAGTCGGTTTTAGTACTGGGTAAAGACCCAGCAAAGATGGTCAATTCTAAATTATCATTTTAATTAGATCATAACAACGTTAAAATCTGCATCAGTATTTTTAATTTTTCACCTTTGAAAATATAAATATAAAATATAAACGCTGAGTTGTTTCGTTTATCGATACAGAATTTTCTCCCCTTCCATAACTCGAGCGACACAGGTGGCCTAGTTGATAGCGTACTGGGCTTTCACCCCGAGGACCCGGGTTCGATTCCCGGCCAGGGCTTGGCATTTTCATACGCTATAAATCATCCTATCGTCTGCATTAGCCCAAGTGTGCACAATAGTCGGACGTTGAGATTTACCATTGCAATGTACAGTGTGGTATTGAAGAGGGGAAGGGAAAGCCAAAGTTGAGATATATTGTTTTGGCTACATTTAGGCCTACCTGTGTGTAATTTTGCGAACACCACAATTCTAAAATATTCAGATCGTCATCGTTTACATACATGCCTCCACAAAAGCGCAGGATCTTTCTCCGAATAGAAAATTGCAATATCGTCCGCAAAATATTTGTGTCAAAAACTTTTTTTTTAGTTGATTATTTATAAATATTAAAAATAGCATAGCCGACAGAACCGATCCCTGTGGATTAGTGAAGAAATGTACACTTTAAAAAAGAATTTTTTGATGTGAAACGTACAACGCAAACAAACAACAAACAGAACAAACAGAGACGAAAGGGGCGGTAAAATATAACAGGTGAAACCAATCAGAAAGGAAAACGTAAAAAGACTGTACAGATAGTTCTCATTGTTAATTATCTTAACGTGCTAGACACGAGAGAGGAAGGCTGCAGATCGATATTACAAAGTTTTGTTAATTGTAACAATTACCAGAAGATGAACTGTAAGTACCGGTCATTTGAAGTGTAATTAGGCTACAAGCTAACTAAATGAAGTCAACCATATGCCTCCCAGATAATATTTATATAATTCCAAATATTTCGAAGCACTTTTTAAATAACAAAAAACAATAATTTAAAAATTAACCTCAAAATAATTTTATCTTTATTTATTTTATCAAAACATTTATTTCGCCAGCATAATAACACTGACCTGTGAGAGAATGTATATTAAAATAAATATAATTAAATATAAATATCATTTTCTTTCAAATAAATTTACTTAATAAAAAATAACTAAAATTATAATTATCAAAAAGAAAATACAATTATCGTTTTTATTTATTATTATTATTATTATTATGTTGAGTATAATGATCTGCCTTCCCTAACTTCGTCAATTCTATTTTTGTTGACGCGTTTCGGAGAACCTCCATCTTCAAAAACTATATACTGGTCACCAATATTATAGCCCGTCCTATTTATAATTTTCCATCTCCACCTCTATTCAACACGTGTACATTAAACCTGACGTGCTCGCTTCTGATCATACGTGGCTCTTCAAAATCATACGTTTTCGTTCGCTTCTGATTGGCTCCATTCAAAAATTCCCTTCAACGGTCATCCCTCCTGTTAATTTTTGAAAAGTTATTGTTATTAATTATTATTATTGTTTGTGTGTATTTATGCGTGCGTGCGCGCGCGTATGTGTGTGTGTGTGTGTGTGTGTGTGTGTGTGTGTGTGTGTCTTTGTAATTTTGATCCGACTAAATTCAGATGTGACAAAAAAGCTATTTCAAACATTTAATAACCGTACCATTGTATGTTATACACTTATGTTTTGGAATTGCCGCAATTTTGAAACTATTAAACGGACACTGCTGCGAAAATACCAGCTTAGTACCAAAATCGAATGTCGAGTCAAGTTTGAATCCAATGTGATTAAAGTTGCAAACGTAACGTGCTCACACACTTTCACATAAGCAAATTTTATAAACGTTTCAAAATGTTATTTAAAGGTCAAGATCGACTTTCATTTAAAGATTCCAGGTTTGGGTGCGTACCATGATGACTGCTCTAAAAACTCATTTTTCAATAAAATTTACTAACAGTTACAATTCAACTTTATTGGACCAACAATCGAACGTAGTAACTGAGACATCGTATCTAATTTGTTTCTCGCAGTTTGAAGTTATGTACAGTAACGTTTCGATTGATCGAAATAATAAAGTAGCTTTAAACCACTTTCAGATTGTTTTTATATTTAAAACTCTAATTTGCGCCAAGTTAACGTTTTAAAGCTGATTTTGATGGTGAAATCAAATTTCCTATAAAGCGTAGACCTAAAGGAAAAAATGTTGAAAATTCGCTTCTATAACGTTAGCTAGAAGATACGATTTTTCGAGTTAATTTTTGTCGTAGAATTTACATAATTCTAAAAGCAGATTAAGTTTCAACTTTGAAACTTCTGTCGAGAAATATGTTTCAGCTGTTGTACACATCAGCTGAAGGTGTTTGACGTCAGCAGTTCTCACACAACTTAAGTCAAACTTTGACTGAATAGACAATAAGCTAAACTGAACAACAAAGTTTAGAAAACAATGGAAGTGTTAAGAAAACATTTAACTTATTAAATTAAGGCGTATGTTGTTTGTAGATTACTTCGATGTGGACAACACCAAGGATCCGATGATAATCACGATGAATATGACTCAGGACAACCTGAACCGCATGTGGGAAGTCAAGGTGAGCTATCACCTCACGCATCTGTTTCGCTTGTGAAAAACAAACTTTGCTTTTAAAATCTTCCTGTATTAACGTACAGTTAATATGTGTAAAGATTTATCTTAAATTTTCAAATTACACTGAAAATATGAAAACAAGCCCTGACCAACGACATATTTACCTTCGTATTTTCAATTGAAATAGTAGCATAGTAGATTTTAAGAGAGTTTAAGGTAAAATTTTTTAAATTTTTTAAAGATTTGGAATGGCTGCCATTTTGAAACTTTCAACGGATTTTTATAGGTAACAAACTTGTTAAAATTATTATCAAAATCGAGTTTTGTGCTAATTTTGAACGACATTGGACCAACAAGTTTTGAATGACAGAAAAGAAGATTTCTAGATGAGTTCTCATGTCCAGGTTTGACCCAGGTTACTGAATTCTAACACGATACGGAGTACCTCTATGCCAAACTTAGGTGGCAGCCACATGTAAAGAGTTAACAAGAGCTGAAACTGAAATGCAGAAAGATGCATTAGTCAATGGGTCGCAGTTCTTCCTTATCAGTATAGAACAAGCTATTGCTTTGTCAGCTGGTCCTTAAACCAGTTTCATATTAAATTGTAAGGTAGTGGCAGTCAAAGTAAAGTACTTTGTGGTATCGTAGATGCTCTTTGATACACTCGAAATTGCAACTTACATAAAGATTTTGAGGTTCCAACTGTCGTTAATGAACTCACGAACAAAGACTACATCAACACGTCAATGTCGAAGCCCTCCTTTGCTCAACAGCGATGCCGTAGTCAGAAAACAATGGCAGCGGCAACGGCAGCGGCAACGGTAGCGGCAACGGCAGCGGCAACGACAGCGGCAACGGCAGCGGCAACGACAGCGGCAACGGCAGCGGCAACGGCAGCGGCAACGGCAGCGGCAACGGCAGCGGCAACGGCAGCGGCAACGGCAGCGGCAACGGCAGCGGCAACGGCAGCGGCAACGGCAGCGGCAACGACAGCGGCAACGACAGCGGCAACGGCAGCGGCAACGGCAGCGGCAACGGCAGCGGCAACGGCAGCGGCAACGGCAGCGGCAACGGCAGCGGCAACGACAGCGGCAACGGCAGCGGCAACGGCAGCGGCAACGGCAGCGGCAACGGCAGCGGCAACGGCAGCGGCAACGGCAGCGGCAACGGCAGCGGCAACGACAGCGGCAACGGCAGCGGCAACGATAACGATAACGATAACGATATAATAAATGATAATGATGTAATAAATGATAACGATATAATAAATGATAACGATATAATAAATGATAACGATATAATAAATGATAACGATATAATAAATGATAACGATATAATAAATGATAACGATATAATAAATGATAACGATATAATAAATGATAACGATATAATAAATGATAACGATATAATAAAACGATAATAATATAATAAATAAATGATAACGATATAATAAATGATAACGATATAATAAATGATAACGATATAATAAATGATAACGATATAATAAATGATAACGATATTAATGATATAATAAATGATAATGATAATGATAACGATAACGACGACTACGACGGCTGTAACGGTAACGATATCGATATAAATAGAGTATAATATTCATAACTATAAAGATAACGATAACGATAATAATAATAATAATAAATACGGAGTACTTGTAACATCGAATCTAATCAGTTACTTGCAGTTTTAAATTATGTTATGTTTAACGCTGTAACATTACAGTGATTCTAATGTTTGTCCAGGTAACGCAGATCGAGTTTGCCCAGAGAGCTCCTGCAGGCTGTGCACAATTCTTTCAAAGTCCGACAGGTAGTAATATTAGACATTCAGCTGTTTGTCAACAAATTTAAATTGAAGTCAAGGCAAAGACTAAATTCAAAATACAATCTTCATGTCTTTTCAATGTAAACGTAAAAGAGAAGAAGTACCAAAACCAAAATAACAAGGGATACTAATTTCTCTCTCTTAGAATAATTAATATTGCTTTAAGTTACTCAGCTTTGTAAAGTTAAAAATAACAATTTTGTTGAAGGTATCATCCAAACGATGAACTTTGCAGTGAATGGGAGACATCTGGCGGACCAGGATTACAACATCTGCGTCAGGCAGGAGGACAGTAAGTTTAAACAGAAAGTAGTCTACTTCCCCCCTAGCCTACATACACGGTTTGTTTGTTTTACCGGTTCAAGTAAAAACACAGAAAGCGTTGATTAAATGTGTCTGCTGCGTTTGTTTTTTATCGAATAGTGTGACTGACAAAACTATCGAACACTTAACTAGTTAAGTCTAATCATGGCTTAAACATTAATCTTGACTTGAAATGGTTATTTCAGCGCAATTATCAGTCTGTAAATGTGTCTGCTGCGTTTGTTTTTTATCGAATAGTGTGACTGACAAAACTATCGAACACTTAACTAGTTAAGTCTAATCATGGCTTAAACATTAATCTTGACTTGAAATGGTTATTTCAGCGCAATTATCAGTCTGTAAATGTGTCTGCTGCGTTTGTTTTTTATCGAATAGTGTGACTGACAAAACTATCGAACACTTAACTAGTTAAGTCTAATCATGGCTTAAACATTAATCTTGACTTGAAATGGTTATTTCAGCGCAATTATCAGTCTCTGTAAATGTGTTTACATTGGGGGGGGGACTGTAATTCTAAATTATTCACTTAGACTAAACCACCGCTCAGCAGAACAAAGTCTGTTCAAACAATTGTATGATTTATTTAGGACCTAAATTTCATGCAAATTTATGCATTAAATATTTGTACCAGTTTGAACTCCGGAACCTAATGAACCAGATAGATCTTAGTGTAACAATCAGTTACCCAAGAAACAGTAAAAAATTAACTCTGTGGGAAGCTTTAAGGAGAAAAGCACATTAAGGCTATTATCGCCTCCCTAAATGTAAGTTGTTTAGTGAGTATAAAGTGTTAGTGTCGCAAGTGTGTGTTAGACTAGGGTACCGCGAGGGACGTCTAAATCCTCTCAATAGGTACAGCTAGTCTGCACCCCCTGCGGGGATATGTGTGTGTGTGTGTGTGTGTGTGTGTGTGTGTGTGTGTGTGTGTGTGTGTGTGTGTGTGTGTGTGTGTGTGTGTGTGTGTGTGTGTGTGTGTGTGTGTGTGTGTGTGTGTGTGTGTGTGTGTGTGTGTGTGTGTGTGTGTGTGTGTGTGTGTGTGTGTGTGTGTGTGTGTGTGTGTGTGTGTGTGTGTGTGTGTGTGTGTGTGTGTGTGTGTGTGTGTGTGTGTGTGTGTGTGTGTGTGTGTGTGTGTGTGTGTGTGTGTGTGTGTGTGTGTGTGTGTTCAAGTTTACTACCCCGCAAATCTATTAGAATATTTCAAAATGGTAGCTTTTCTAAATATTAAAAAAACAAACTTTTTATTTTACATTTTTTCAAAATCTAATTCACCATTATAAATTCGGCGATAAAAGCTACATAAACTGGCACAGTAAGTGTTCAGATTACTTTGAAATTATGTAAATAAATGTGGCTGCAATCAGGATAAATTTGCGTGTTGTCACCGGTAATTAGATAATTAAAAAATGCTTATTCATTTAGATTATCAAAATAAGATTTTCAAAAAAGTGTATGTTAACAAAATAATTGTTGGATTCTCTTCCATAACATCAGCAAGACCGCTGCATGCTTCCAGCTGTTTATACAATACCAAGATCTAAGTACAAAAATGTTTTTACACTAGCTAATATAATGAGTAATTAATGTTTTTAGACACAATAGTATTTTGTAAACTTCACAGAATTAATTTAAACTTCACAGGATCTCTTGTGTACTCAAAGAGGTCTAGCTACACTTTTTATGATCAAAAGATTTAAGAATTGGAACTTTTTAAAGGGAAACGACAACTTTAAAATTGATGTTTAAATTATATTGCAAAGAATGCTTTGAAGGGTGTTTTGATAAATTTTAATTAAATTAATGATATTTTATCAGTATCAGAGAGGCTTTAGCAGCCACTGACACACCTAAAGGACTCTAGGGATAACTGAATATTTTTTAGCGAAAATGAGCTCAGATCCTTGATGAGGGGGCCGTTAAAATTATAATATATATACATTACTATCGCAGTTAGATTTAGAGATTTATGTAAAAAAAATCTGTATAGCTAAGCAAGTTATAGACTTGTATGATGTTCAGGTGTGAGTCCATTATTCAGTGACCGTACAGTAGGAGTGGAATGTGCTTCAATTTGAGTTTTTCCACGTAGAGACACTCTGTATAGGCTATAATGAGATTTCAGTTGTCCTCCTTTAATAGTTCATTTTCGCTATTAATACTTAAGGTCCAATACAGCACTAAGTAACTACTTGAAGATTTAAGTAAATATTTTGGAATTACGCAGCTGGTGTTACTTTTGAATTTCGAACCCTCAATACGGTCGTGTAATCCATTGTGGACACAACAGCGTTATGTTTTCTTATGAGTCTGTTGTTTGACATTTTTCTACGTAAATGAAATTGATCTATTTTGATATGCGTGTATGTGAGGAAAGTTTAAAATTTTAGTATTCAAGCCTTTTTTTGTTCAAATCCGATTAATATTTGGAAAAGAGGAGCATACGCATAGTTTCTTTGCCGTACAATGCCTTACAAATAGAGTCGGTTCTGCCGGAAAAACTTAAATACGGCTCAATCGCTTCATAAGGTTTTGTTTAATTTTAGTCATGAACTACATTTATCATAGTCATAATACTCATATATTCAAAATCATTTATATAAACTTTTGACCATCAATAATTCGGATCAGTGTTCTAAATTTTAAATACAAGATATCAGTAAAGTAAATCTAAAATATTTTTCGTCTTAGCGTCAGTAGACTGCTGAGGACGAGGGAGAAGCCTACTGCAGTAACTCCAGTCTTGTATCTACCGTGGAGGCGCAGGTCCTCTACTGCTGAGGACGAGGGAGAAGCCTACTGCAGTAACTCCAGTCTTGTATTTACCGTGGAGGCGCAGGTCCTCTACTGCTGAGGACGAGGGAGACGCCTACTGCAGTAACTCCAGCCTTGTATTTACCGTGGAGGCGCAGGTCCTCTACTGCTGAGGACGAGGGAGAAGCCTACTGCAGTAACTCCAGTCTTGTATCTACCGTGGAGGCGCAGGTCCTCTACTGCTGAGGACGAGGGAGAAGCCTACTGCAGTAACTCCAGTCTTGTTTCTACCGTGGAGGCGCAGGTCCTCTACTGCTGAGGACGAGGGAGAAGCCTACTGCAGTAACACCAGTCTTGTATTTACCGTGGAGGCGCAGGTCCTCTACTGCTGAGGACGAGGGAGAAGCCTACTGCAGTAACTCCAGTCTTGTATCTACCGTGAAGGCGCAGGTCCTCTACTGCTGAGGACGAGGAGAAGCCTACAGCAGTAACTCCAGTCTTGTATCTACCGTGGAGGCGCAGGTCCTCTACTGCTGAGGACGAGGGAGAAGTCTACTGCAGTAACTCCAGTCTTGTATCTACCGTGGAGGCGCAGGTCCTCTACTGCTGAGGACGAGGGAGAAGTCTACAGCAGTAACTCCAGTCTTGTATCTACCGTGGAGGCGCAGGTCCTCTACTGCTGAGGACGAGGGAGACGCCTACTGCAGTAACTCCAGTCTTGTATCTACCGTGGAGGCGCAGGTCCTCTACTGCTGAGGACGAGGGAGAAGCCTACTGCAGTAACTCCAGTCTTGTATCTACCGTGGAGGCGCAGGTCCTCTACTGCTGAGGACGAGGGAGAAGCCTACTGCAGTAACTCCAGTCTTGTTTCTACCGTGGAGGCGCAGGTCCTCTACTGCTGAGGACGAGGGAGAAGCCTACTGCAGTAACTCCAGTCTTGTATTTACCGTGGAGGCGCAGGTCCTCTACTGCTGAGGACGAGGGAGAAGTCTACTGCAGTAACTCCAGTCTTGTATCTACCGTGGAGGCGCAGGTCCTCTACTGCTGAGGACGAGGGAGACGCCTACTGCAGTAACTCCAGTCTTGTATCTACCGTGGAGGCGCAGGTCCTCTACTGCTGAGGACGAGGGAGAAGTCTACTGCAGTAACTCCAGTCTTGTATCTACCGTGGAGGCGCAGGTCCTCTACTGCTGAGGACGAGGGAGACGCCTACTGCAGTAACTCCAGTCTTGTATCTACCGTGGAGGCGCAGGTCCTCTACTGCTGAGGACGAGGAGACGCCTACTGCAGTAACTCCAGTCTTGTATCTACCGTGGAGGCGCAGGTCCTCTACTGCTGAGGACGAGGAGACGCCTACTGCAGTAACTCCAGTCTTGTATCTACCGTGGAGGCGCAGGTCCTCTACTGCTGAGGACGAGGGAGACGCCTACTGCAGTAACTCCAGTCTTGTATTTACCGTGGAGGCGCAGGTCCTCTACTGCTGAGGACGAGGGAGACGCCTACTGCAGTAACTCCAGTCTTGTATCTACCGTGGAGGCGCAGGTCCTCTACTGCTGAGGACGAGGGAGACGCCTACTGCAGTAACTCCAGTCTTGTATCTACCGTGGAGGCGCAGGTCCTCTACTGCTGAGGACGAGGGAGAAGCTTACTGCAGTAACACCAGTCTTGTATCTACCGTGGAGGCGCAGGTCCTCTACTGCTGAGGACGAGGGAGACGCCTACTGCAGTAACACCAGTCTTGTATCTACCGTGGAGGCGCAGGTTCTCTACTGCTGAGGACTAGGGAGAAGCCTACTGCAGTAACACCAGTCTTTTATCTACCGTGGAGGCGCAGGTCCTCTACTGCTAAGGACGAGGGAGACGCCTACTGCAGTAACACCAGTCTTGTATCTACCGTGGAGGCGCAGGTCCTCTACTGCTGAGGACGAGGGAGAAGCCTACTGCAGTAACTCCAGTCTTGTATTTACCGTGGAGGCGCAGGTCCTCTACTGCTGAGGACGAGGAAGAAGCCTACTGCAGTAACTCCAGTCTTGTATCTACCGTGGAGGCGCAGGTCCTCTACTGCTGAGGACGAGGAAGAAGCTTACTGCAGTAACACCAGTCTTGTATCTACCGTGGAGGCGCAGGTCCTCTACTGCTGAGGACGAGGAAGAAGTTTACTGCAGTAACACTAGTCTTGTATTTACCGTGGAGGCGCAGGTCCTCTACTGCTGAGGACGAGGAAGAAGCCTACTGCAGTAACTCCAGTCTTGTATTTACCGTGGAGGCGCAGGTCCTCTACTGCTGAGGACGAGGAAGAAGTCTACTGCAGTAACTCCAGTCTTGTATCTACCGTGGAGGCGCAGGTCCTCTACTGCTGAGGACGAGGGAGACGCCTACTGCAGTAACTCCAGTCTTGTATCTACCGTGGAGGCGCAGGTCCTCTACTGCTGAGGACGAGGAGAAGTCTACTGCAGTAACTCCAGTCTTGTATCTACCGTGGAGGCGCAGGTCCTCTACTACTGAGGACGAGGGAGACGCCTACTACAGTAACTCCAGTCTTGTATCTACCGTGGAGGCGCAGGTCCTCTACTGCTGAGGACGAGGGAGACGCCTACTGCAGTAACTCAGTCTTGTATCTACCGTGGAGGCGCAGTTCCTCTACTGCTGAGGACGAGGGAGACGCCTACTGCAGTAACTCCAGTCTTGTATCTACCGTGGAGGCGCAGGTCCTCTACTGCTGAGGACGAGGGAGACGCCTACTGCAGTAACACCAGTCTTGTATTTACCGTGGAGGCGCAGGTCCTCTACTGCTGAGGACGAGGGAGACGCCTACTGCAGTAACTTCAGTCTTGTATACCGTGGAGGCGCAGGTCCTCTACTGCTGAGGAAGAGGGAGAAGCCTACTGCAGTAACTCCAGTCTTGTATCTACCGTGGAGGCGCAGGTCCTCTACTGCTGAGGACGAGGAAGAAGTTTACTGCAGTAACACTAGTCTTGTATCTACCGTGGAGGCGCAGGTCCTCTACTGCTGAGGACGAGGGGACGCCTACTGCAGTAACACCAGTCTTGTATTTACCGTGGAGGCTCAGGTCCTCTACTGCTGAGGACGAGGAAGAAGTTTACTGCAGTAACACCAGTCTTGTATTTACCGTGGAGGCGCAGGTCCTCTACTGCTGAGGACGAGGAAGAAGTTTACTGCAGTAACACTAGTCTTGTATTTACCGTGGAGGCTCAGGTCCTCTACTGCTGAGGACGAGGAAGAAGCTTACTGCAGTAACACCAGTCTTGTATTTACCGTGGAGGCTCAGGTCCTCTACTGCTGAGGACGAGGAAGAAGTTTACTGCAGTAACACTAGTCTTGTATTTACCGTGGAGGCGCAGGTCCTCTACTACTGAGGACGAGGAAGAAGCTTACTGCAGTAACACTAGTCTTGTATTTACCGTGGAGGCGCAGGTCCTCTACTGCTGAGGACGAGGAAGAAGCTTACTGCAGTAACACTAGTCTTGTATTTACCGTGGAGGCGCAGGTCCTCTACTGCTGAGGACGAGGAAAGACCCTTGTATACTCCGTGGAGTAATTACTGCAGAAACCCCAGTCTTGTATCTTTATTTTTAAACGGTATCCGAAGTGGATATTTCTTAGACATAAAGACAAAAAGTTTCGCTTAAAACTTTGTCTAAGCTGTCGTGCATAAATAATTTGTTTGTTATTTTGTTTTAGACATGTGTTCCATTGTGTACGAGCCGTGCGACGAGAATTCCTTTAAGATCGGACCTCCGTTGAGGGGTGGAGGAATCCTGGCCGGTACGTACCCTTCCTCAAATTGAAATAGTTTAGAAATTACAAAGAAACTGTATAATAGTATGAAAACTGTTGTTTATGTATAATTATAAATGAAACTTTAAAAAAATGGACAAACTGCCCTGAACAAATTTCATTTCATTTTCGAATTGAACTTACTATAGTTACAGAACATTTGAAAAATTAATTTCATAATTAAGTATGCAATATGCTACTAAACGACGAGCAATATTTGTGTTCCTGTACGTTTATATATTAAATATTTAATGATACGTAGTCTCTGGGCCTTACTGTAGTAGGATAGACTAAACGTAAGGCCGCCAACAATAGGCCGCCAACTTACGCGACGCCTGTGTGTTACGTCATCTGACTTACGTAGTCGGTGCGGTAAGCCAAGAGAAGCTTTGTTCTCGGTTCATATTAACCGCACTATAAAATTTAAGTTAAAGTGTCCTCAACAAACTGTTGACACTTCATGTAGTGGCGCTGAAACCGTTATTTCGCGTTAAAGGTAAACGCCTCAATGACGTTACATCTGAACTAATTTTTTTTCAAAAATAGCATATATAAACGAAAATAAATCCCTTTCATGGGGGTCCAAAATTAAACATTATAAAACAGTGATCAAGCCGGAAGCACTGTACGCAGCAGAAACATTAACCATGAATCGCATAGGCCAGATAGAAAAGCTTGAAATAACCGAAAGGAAAATCTTAAGAAAAATTATAGGAACAAAATTTCAGGATAATAAGGTAGTATATATAAGAAATGAAGCTCTCTATAAGAAAATTGAAAAACTGTCCGATACTATGAGAAAAAGGAGAATAAATTTTTACGGCCATCTTCTTAGAATGAACTCCAATAGATTGACGAAACAGGTGTTTGATTTTTTCCATAATCGTAAAACAAAACCGAACTGGTTTAAAGAAATTGAAAAAGACCTAATAGACTTAAAAATTACAGAAAATTCACTACTTGACCAAACTGCTAAGATAAGAACCAAGGACGAAAGAATAAGATTCCAAGATAAAACCAAAATAAGACCTAAACCTGTCATTTCGGAAGATGAGAGGAAAAGAAGATCGGAAAGAATGAAGAGCTACTGGGAACAAAGAAAAGTACAGCGCGCAAGAAATGATTGATTCAGCGTACCCCAAAGAGGATGAAACGAAAAGAAGAAGAAACGAAAATAGGCATTTAGGTTTTTTGGGATAATCAATTTGTGTAAGTTGCGATCAGTAGACATTTAGCATTCGGTTGGGTCTGAACACTGCATTCGTTTTTTTACTTAATAGTCAGTCAATTTTATTATTTTACTTTATAATATATCCTTTACTAACGAAGGATATCTAGCTAACGTTGGAGTAGAAGCTCTGCAATGATCAATCAATTGTTTACTTACAGATTCAGCGGGTTCAGGAGCAGGACCTTTGAACGATGCCGGAGGAAGCGTAGGAGGGACGCAAGAGTGTAGTGACCGAGTAATCATGCCTTGCGAGAACGAAGAGTTCATAGCGGTAAGGTGAAGCACGCAGCGTTTGCGCTCGTATAAAAAGCATTACAATGTCCCGCTATAGCCTAAACAGTATAATTTGTTTTTTTTTGTAATGCTTCCATTTTCATTGAAAGCATTTCCTGCTGTTTTGTTTTAAGTTTCATTGACTTCATACAACTCAGGTAAATAATTTCGTTTTATAAAATACAAGTTTTTATAATACAATAATTCCGTGTGACTCAGGGCGTTACCGACAGAAGCAAAGCTTTTGTTAATTATTTTTTTGCTCTCTCTCTCTCTCTCTCTCTCTCTCTCTCTCTCTCTCTATATATATATATATATATATATATATATATATATATATATATATATATATATATATATATATATATATATATATATATATATATATATATATATATATATATATATATACACAAACATATATAATGTTTGTATGTATAACAATTTTTTTTGTATCTAACAAATGTTTGTATCTATAATAATTTTATGTAATATATATAATATTCTTTTTATATTATTCTTCTTTTCTGTTAGGATTATTGTCACTACGTTCAGTATAATGATCTGCCTTCCATAGTTTCGTCAATTCTACTTTCGTTGACGCGTTTCGGAGAACCTCCATCTTCAAAAACTATATCTATACTCAAGTATAGATAAACGCGTCAACGAAAGTATATATAGAAGTATAAATATATATAATTTAGTTTTTTGAACCATAATTAGTTTAAAGGTATGTTTACAAATATCTTGTTTTGTTTAAATAAAAATAAATACGTGAATGTAGCTGAGATATTAACTTGTACCATGTTCTAGGGCTAGGGCTAGTTGTGATGTAGAATTGTACGCGTCGTGTGATGAGAGTGCATAGGCCTACATTTATATTGGTAGTTATAGGAAAAGATCAGGTGTTTTATATTAATTCGTAACGATCAGCTGATAGGCTATAATAAGTTTCAGGTTATGTTGTTAAAAACTAGCTATATTAAGAACAATTATTATAAACGTTTAAATTCATTTCGAATGTACACTTATTATAGAAGGTTACAACGTGTACGTGTCCTTCAATACGCGTGTACTGTTATCGAAACGGATACAGACAGAATAGAGAGACGAAATTCGTTTGTTCGATTCTGTTACATTAAAAAGGTTCGGCACACTTTTTTTCTATTCATTCTTTTCGCCAAAGCTAACACTATAAGTGTTCGTGAGAGTCGTACGGATAACTTTATATAAGTTGTAGTCCAGTAGGTTCTGCCGGCATCGTAAACTTTCTTATCGTAAATGTTTCCTTTCATTAAGACATCGAGTGTGCACCGTATTTTGTTTGGCTTAGCTGAATGCATTAATATTTGTTGTTGCCTTTTGCAGCCCCAAGGGAGCCCCAGCACCTGCGACCTGTTGCACTGCGGTGACACATTCTGTTCAGCTGGAGTGACACCATGCCGAATCGAAAGTAAGGAAACCCAAAAGTAAAAATAATCGCTGCACGCAGCTGTCTCGCTGCCATACAGACAGTACAGTATCGAGATAATTGTTACTCCCACAAAACCGCAATGAACCTTGGTCCCATATAGATTAATTTTCCTTTTTTAACTTAATTAAGATTTTAAAATTCTAATTTGAACGGATTACGACGGTGTGTTATAGCCGTAACTTTGAAATAGTTCAACGAAGCTTGTTCAATTTATAATCAAAATCGATTTTGTGCCAAATTAATTTTTTTTTCTCCCGTCGAAAATCCGTAATGGTCATCATCAAATTAGTTAAACAATTAACAAAATGTTATAACAGAAATAAATAATAGACTATAAATATAAATAAAACACAAAAAATAACTACACACACACACTGCACACACACACACACACACACACACACACACACACACACACACACACACACACACACACACACACACACACACACACACACACACACACACACACACACACACACACACACACACACACACACACACACACACACACACACACACACACACACACACACACACACACACACACACACACACACACACACACACACACACACACACACACACACACACACACACACACACACACACACACACACACACACACTGCACACACACTGCACACACACACACACACACACACACACACACACACACCTCACACACACACACACACACACACACACACACACACACACACACACACACACACACACACACACACACACACACACACACACACACACACACACACACACACACACACACACACACACACACACACACACACACACACACACACACACAGTTGTAATGTTTATTGCAATCAGTACGTAATCAAAAGGTCCTGGGTTTGGGTATTATCTAATAAATGTAATACGAATTGATGTACTTAATCGAAAAATAAATGTATTAGTGATCGTATAATTTGAAAGTATTACTTTCACCACTTGGTTATAAACACCGTTGCCACTTTGATTTGGTTAAAAGTGAGGTGTTTATTTATTCCACATTCATAGACACAGCGGATGTCCTCCAGCTGCAAAACCTTAAGCAGACAATACGCACACTTATTTAGAAAGGGCTTGTCTCAGACTCACAGAGTAAACAATTGTTATTTCAATAAAAAACAGAATTTGTGTAAATAACTATATATATAGAACTATATATAGACTAGTGCATTGTATAGAATTAAAAATATGAAAAATGTATAATTAAATTTTGATTGGCAGGTAATATTAGGCCGTTTAACATAAGGGTGCAATTTGGTCCTGGGAGAAGGGAAGAGAATCCAGAAGACAACCTGGGAATGTGCCTCAAGTACCAACAGATGCCCTGCAGCTGAACCATACCTTTCAATAACCTTCAAAGTAGCTGTTATATAGTACTGTGATGTTTTCCCTGATGTGGAACACACAAACGTTGCATTTCCTTGCCACTTACTAGTTACATCAATGCTGTATTACAGGCCTTAGCTTGTTTCAGTGGTGCCTAAGGTACTTTCTCCAAATCTGCCAAATTGTCCTTGTTATTATTTCAGGACCTGTAGAAATTGGACACATAATGTATTAGATTTTTACACCTTTAACATATCCTAAAGGATGTTTCCAATTATATCGTTTTTATTGACATTTTGAAGTATTAGACTTCGCCAAAGTATTATACTTTACTTAAGAAGATAGCTCCGTACTTGTTAATATTGTCTAATAAGTACTACTTGTTGCTCAATAGTGTTAGACTTAGGCTACTTATTTATAAATAATTATAAACAAAATAATAAATAAATAAATATTTGTTTGAAACGTTCGTATGTTTGTATTTTGTGCAAACAAATGTAGTGTATTTCGTTGTTATCTTTAAAACACAAGAATTGCTCAAGTTTCGAATTAAAGAATTTATAAGTTTAAAGATTTAGAAAGATTTGCTAATCACACAAAACGCTATAAAACATTACGTTATGTGTCGCTTTGCCCCGACACATCCTGACTGGAAGTGGTCGTTTCAAATGCAATCAGTTATAATTCAGTAGGTTACCATAGAGTTGACCTGACTGGTTGTATTGCGTCTTTGTGTTGTTACAGCCTTGCTACTATCCCTTACCCCGCAGGGGGTGCAGACTAGCTGCACATATTGAGAGGATTTAGACGTCCCTCGCGGTACCCGAGTCTGACACACACTTACACTTACACTTAGGGAGGCGAAATGCTACTATCCTGACTGGTTTATCAAACTTTCTAATTTATAAAATACGTAGTTAAATGTAACACGGAAGTGGTCGTTTCAAATCCAATCAGTTACAATCCAGTAGGCTACCCTGGATGTATTGCGTTAAGATAAGTTGAATAAAATATAACAAGTTACGTAACTTCCTGTAACTTTAACATTTAATATTAACATCATTTAGAAGTAATAGGGACTGCAAGTTTTCTTTGTGGCGTCATGAAACCTAATTTGAAACTGGAATTTTTTCTTGCATTTTTTAAAAATATCAGTCATTACCGGCATTAAAAACTGAAAATATATTAGTATTATATTTTTTAAATGAAGCCTGAACACCGTCAGGTTCTTTCTCCATAAATATTTTCAATAGCATTTTAAAATGTAAACTATTAATGTGTGCAGGTTCTAACATTTATAAAGACAGAGAAATTACATTTTCTAAATGTTTAACAGGAACGAATTATGATTTTTTAAAGTACTTAAATAGCTGAAATTTTCAAAAACGGTTGACTGGATTTGATAGAAAAAACAGCAAATAAATTTATTTTGTTTCAAATGTGCGGCTCTAATTTCAGTTGAGCTTCTTCAGTTATAAAGGTTTAAGCAAACTAATACACTCTGGTATCGGATAAAACACACGAGGTCTTCTAGTCTATAGCGTTTAAACAAGATACATTTACCTTTGTGGTTTGTTTATGTAAAAATTAATTGTTAACATTTATTTTTGAAAATTCGCTTCCATCACTTTAGCGGGGCAGACACGTGTTGCAATAATTATTCGATCCTTCTGTAGTTGCACACTGTTACGTTTATTACTAAAATGTTGTACTGTCAAGTTCCTCGGTATCCAACATAATGTATAGTTCTGTATTTTTATCTTGTTATTGTTTTTTTTTTTGTAATCCTTTCTCTCGTCTGTCATGCTTTTTATTCTTCTGCCTTTGCCAACCTTGGAAAATCAGGGAACTAAGTTTTTCTTCAATTAATCTGTCAAAATGTTTTTAAAATGTGATGACCGAAATACAAATTAGGTTTAATTTGGTTGCGTTGAAGTTTGGTAGTAAGTAGAACACGGTGAGGCGGCGGATCAATACGCCGTAAGCACTGCGGGGGGGGTATGGGGCAGTTCTTGTAAATATGTCTTGTAGTGACAGAACCCAAACAGCTGATGCTACGCCAAGTCTATTGTACTTTCTTAAGCAGACGTAGTCTAATTAGTATTTCTTCCTGCGTCTAATACGTACTTTTAGTATTTATTCCTGAACGTAACACGTACTTTTAGTATTTATTCTTGAACGTAACACGTACTTTTAGTATTTATTCTTGAACGTAACACGTACTATTAGTATTTATTCTTGAACGTAACACGTACTTTTAGTATTTATTCTTGAACGTAACACGTATTTTTAGTATATAAACCTGCGCGCAACACGTACTTTTAGTATTTATTCCTGAACGTAACACGTGCTTTTAGTATTTATTCGTGAACGTAACACGTACTTTTAGTATTTATTCTTGAACGTAACACGTACTATTAGTATTTATTCTTGAACGTAACACGTACTATTAGTATTTATTCCTGAACGTAACACGTACTATTAGTATTTATTCCTGAACGTAACACGTATTTTTAGTATATAAACCTGCGCGCAACACGTACTTTTAGTATTTATTCCTGAACGTAACACGTACTTTTAGTATTTATTCCTGAACGTAACACGTGCTATTATTATTTATTCTTGAACGTAACACGTACTATTAGTATTTATTCCTGAACGTAACACGTACTATTATTATTTATTCCTGAACGTAACACGTACTTTTAGTATATAAACCTGCGCGCAACACGTACTTTTAGTATTTATTCCTGAACGTAACACGTACTATTAGTATTTATTCCTGAACGTAACACGTACTATTAGTATTTATTCCTGAACGTAACACGTACTATTAGTATTTATTCCTGAACGTAACACGTACTTTTAGTATTTATTCCTGAACGTAACACGTACTATTAGTATTTATTCCTGAACGTAACACGTATTTTTAGTATATAAACCTGCGCGCAACACGTACTTTTAGTATTTATTCCTGAACGTAACACGTGCTATTATTATTTATTCTTGAACGTAACACGTACTATTAGTATTTATTCCTGAACGTAACACGTACTATTATTATTTATTCGTGAACGTAACACGCACTTTTAGTATTTATTCTTGAACGTAACACGTGCTATTATTATTTATTCTTGAACGTAACACGTACTATTAGTATTTATTCGTGAACGTAACACGTACTTTTAGTATATAAACCTGCGCGCAACACGTACTTTTAGTATTTATTCCTGAACGTAACACGTACTTTTAGTATTTATTCCTGAACGTAACATGTGCTATTATTATTTATTCTTGAACGTAACACGTACTATTAGTATTTATTCCTGAACGTAACACGTGCTATTATTATTTATTCTTGAACGTAACACGTACTATTAGTATTTATTCCTGAACGTAACACGTATTTTTAGTATATAAACCTGCGCGCAACACGTACTTTTAGTATTTATTCCTGAACGTAACACGTGCTATTATTATTTATTCTTGAACGTAACACGTACTATTAGTATTTATTCGTGAACGTAACACGCACTTTTAGTATTTATTCTTGAACGTAACACGTGCTATTATTATTTATTCTTGAACGTAACACGTACTATTAGTATTTATTCCTGAACGTAACACGTACTTTTAGTATATAAACCTGCGCGCAACACGTACTTTTAGTATTTATTCCTGAACGTAACACGTACTATTAGTATTTATTCCTGAACGTAACACGTACTATTAGTATTTATTCCTGAACGTAACACGTGCTATTATTATTTATTCTTGAACGTAACACGTACTATTAGTATTTATTCCTGAACGTAACACGTACTATTATTATTTATTCGTGAACGTAACACGCACTTTTAGTATTTATTCTTGAACGTAACACGTGCTATTATTATTTATTCTTGAACGTAACACGTACTATTAGTATTTATTCCTGAACGTAACACGTACTTTTAGTATATAAACCTGCGCGCAACACGTACTTTTAGTATTTATTCCTGAACGTAACACGTACTTTTAGTATTTATTCCTGAACGTAACACGTGCTATTATTATTTATTCTTGAACGTAACACGTACTATTATTATTTATTCGTGAACGTAACACGCACTTTTAGTATCTATTCTTGAACGTAACACGTACTATTATTATTTATTCGTGAACGTAACACGCACTTTTAGTATTTATTCCTGAACGTAACACGTGCTATTATTATTTATTCTTGAACGTAACACGTACTATTAGTATTTATTCCTGAACGTAACACGTACTTTTAGTATATAAACCTGCGCGCAACACGTACTTTTAGTATTTATTCCTGAACGTAACACGTACTTTTAGTATTTATTCCTGAACGTAACACGTGCTATTATTATTTATTCTTGAACGTAACACTTACTATTAGTATTTATTCCTGAACGTAACACGTACTTTTAGTATATAAACCTGCGCGCAACGTACTTTTAGTATTTATTCCTGAACGTAACACGTACTATTATTATTTATTCGTGAACGTAACACGCACTTTTAGTATCTATTCTTGAACGTAACACGTACTATTAGTATTTATTCTTGAACGTAACACGTACTTTTAGTATTTATTCCTAAACGTAACATGTACTTGGAAACCATATACATTCATATTAACTTTTCAAAATACTGGAATTTCGAATCTTTAGAAGTATATAATGTTTTTATGGTTATATTTTTTAAAAATCCGATTTTGTAATCAGCGTTAAAAACGGCAAATGTAAGCCTTTTTAATATCCAAAATGAACTATTGAAATTAAAAAAATGTTTAAAACATAAGTCTGTGTGCATTTTCATATTTTCACTGTAATTTTAACGTTTAAAATACCAATATTTGCAGATTTTAGTGCTGATTACGATGGTGAAATCATAATTTCAAATAGGGTAAGATGAAGTAATACTTTTGGAAAATCGCTTCCGTCAGAACAGCGACACAGCTGCGTGTCTCGATTATTAAATGTTTTAAATATATAATACGTTTGCTAAAAATATCTTTTCTTATACATGAGTATTTCTTTCATTTCGCCAATTTAAAGTGGACAAAGTGTAACTGAGTACAGGATGATGTACTGTATCCTGCCTGTGCTGCAATAAGCACACTTCTAGGCACATTGGGTTGCATAAAGTAGGTTTTGAAGGCGAAGCACCACGGCGTCCTGAACACCGTTGCTTTCAAGTTGTCAAATCTAGTTTCTTAATGTTTGTGATTACCAAACCACAAACGTCCTTCACCTTGATTCTACTTTTCCGCTCTGTCATTTACTAACTTTGAGATTTAATATTTTTCTAAAACGAAATGAAAACGTACAGTTGCTAACTCTTCGCTTCTTAGAGGTTTAATTGGGAAATCAGCTATCGTTGCGGCAATCATGGTAAGACCCAGACCCGAGACCTTGCAATGAAAACATTGTACGCAATGAAGAGTTAAACTAACATAATATTACTATTACTATTAATACTAATATTAATATGTTGTTTGTATAAAAATGTTGTTTTATATAAATGTAGGAGTTAAATAAAGGAAGAAGGTTCAGATGGAAGCTGACAGGCACAGAAGAGTAGCAGAGTTGACCAAAAGTATTCCTAAAGTAACTAAAAATATATCTAAAAGTAAAGAAATATTAAATTTTTATCCATGCAAAAAAGTACATGCAGTGAAAGGAGAGGGGCCGGCGGAGGCAGCTGACGTGAGCAGCTGATGGGCTTAGCGACCCCACCATACCTCTAGCTCATTCTACTCTCACTCATTTACTCAACTTACACACAACACACAACATCCACAAACACATACACACCCGCAGTGGGGTGCAGACTAGCTGCACATAGTGAGAGGACCTAGACGAACCTCGCGGCACCCGAGTCTAGCACACACTTACACTTACATCACTACACTTACGATGTAAACACTTCACACTCACACGTACATTTAGGGATTTGCTGTGCTTGTTCCGTTACGTCTGGGAGTGGCGATTCTGCTTGGTTTCCTTTGGCGGGGCCAAGTATGTGGAACCTGATGTGTGCCTACCACTGCCGAGGACCTCTGATAGGACAGGTTCTGCAACCGAGCAGCCTATAGGCGCTTGGCAAGCGCATGAATGTTGAGTTATGGGTGTCGGAGCCCATAGCTGGGTCTATCGAAACAAATGGTTGCATGTATTTCGGCTCCAGGATATATATATGTATCTGGAGGTCCCCACCAATTTATTGGGGATTCTCGCTTTAGTTCGAGTATCCTGGGCTGCTGGTGGTCGTTTGGGTGCACTCTGTGCCAGTTGTTCGAAAAATCTTCATTCATGGATCGCTCGGCAAACTAAAGTATGGATAACTTAACTAAAAACGCCAAAGGAATGTTAAAGAGGCCTCGTTCGGCTTCGAACGGGTCTGTTGATAATAGTGGAGGTGTGATAAACCCGGGAAATGAGGAGACGCAAACTGTAACTCTACAACTGCCGTCTCCAAAATTTTTAATTTTTAAAAACTCGGTGGAAGGGACCGACTTGTCAAAAGTGTCCCCTTTCCTAATACATAAGGCGATTGTTGGAAGAGCAGGTCCCGTAGCTTCAATTAAGAAGCTGCAGACCGGGACCTTACTGGTTCAGACTAACAGCGATAAGCAAAGCCTATTTATTTGTTATACTTGTATTAATCGCAAAATAATGGTATAAACGTAACCATTAGTTCAATGAACAGCAAGCCTCGTAATATATTCTTACTAAATATATAGACAGCTCCACGATAGCGACCAATTTAACCGGTACACATAATCTTACTAAGCCGACTTTAATTTGAATTTTATTTTTTTTCTGAAACTGACAAAATTCTGTTAGGTTTTGCCATTCAGCCAGTGTTACAGGAAATAATCAATAACCCGCATCGCAGAAGTAATCTTACATCTTTTATATTTACGAAGCAGATTTTTTAAAAATGCCTTTCTGTTCATTTTGGTTGTTAACGATTGCTTGTGTGGTGAGTTTTAAGACTATACTAGAACAAAAGTAAGATAGTTAGTGCACTCTATGTTGCAGCTTGGTTCTGTGCAAACAACAAGCAACACATGACGCATGGCAGTACTCGAAGCTTTGATTTGTAATCTTCATTAAAGCCCAGTTAAAGTTTGAAAGCTCGATCCATCTTGCCGTGCTTGTTTAAACTTTCTGACCTTCTCCGTAACAAACGTGATCCGTCTTCACATTCACAGAAAGTAACGTCAAAACATTTATAAATTATATTAGAAAATATGAAGCGTTTACTTTACTAAGGAGATACACACACACACACACACACACACACACACACACACACACACACACACACACACACAACAAATACGTGTGTTGCTTGCTTCGAATGATTTCTTGAGTTCTGTATTGGCAGTACATAAACATAGTACATAGTTTCCTTTAAATACATGTATGCGAATTTGTAAATATAATAATGACTTATTGAAATTAGTTGTAACTGGTCATAAAATATCCAAACATTTCCTTTTTTAAAATTTTATAAAACAAAATTGGAATAAAAAGAAAGCACATTTAATACGGTAAAGTAATACAAAATAAAGACAAATTTTGTGATCAGCTTAGCCTTGTAACGGCTACAGGCCATGTAGCCCTGCCCACTGTATAAGTAAACATACTGAACCGCCTTTGATCTTCTTTGATACGTGATTTCATTTGCATGCAAATTTGTAAACTAGTGAAAATACGGTGTCATCAGTATGCATTCAGTCCGGAACTGTGATACAAGACGGAGCAGTTCGTGAACTTTGGTTAATCAAGAATTAGCTCCGTTAGGATGCATACGTTAAATAATGGAGGCATTTAATGATGTTTAAATATGTTGGGATTAGGCACGTCTCAGTGTCTAAGGAAGACCATTAGGCACGTCTCAGTGTCTAAGGAAGATCATTAGGCACGCCTCAGTGTCTAAGGAAGATCATTAGGCACGCCTCAGTGTCTAAGGAAGATCATTAGGCACGCCTCAGTGTCTAAGGAAGATCATTAGGCACGTCTCAGTGTCTAAGGAAGATCATTAGGCACGTCTCAGTGTCTAAGGAAGATCATTAGGCACGTCTCAGTGTCTAAGGAAGATCATTAGGCACGTCTCAGTGTCTAAGGAAGATCATTAGACACGTCTCAGTGTCTAAGGAAGATCATTAGGCACGCCTCAGTGTCTAAGGAAGATCATTAGGCACGCCTCAGTGTCTAAGGAAGATCATTAGGCACGTCTCAGTGTCTAAGGAAGATCATTAGGCACGTCTCAGTGTCTAAGGAAGATCATTAGGCACGCCTCAGTGTCTAAGGAAGATCATTAGGCACGTCTCAGTGTCTAAGGAAGATCATTAGGCACGTCTCAGTGTCTAAGGAAGATCATTAGGCACGTCTCAGTGTCTAAGGAAGATCATTAGGCACGTCTCAGTGTCTAAGGAAGATCATTAGGCACGTCTCAGTGTCTAAGGAAGATCATTAGGCACGTCTCAGTGTCTAAGGAAGATCATTAGGCACGTCTCAGTGTCTAAGGAAGATCATTAGGCACGCCTCAGTGTCTAAGGAAGATCATTAGGCACGCCTCAGTGTCTAAGGAAGATCATTAGGCACGTTTCAGTGTCTAAGGAAGATCATTAGGCACGTATCAGTGTCTAAGGAAGATCATTAGGCACGCCTCAGTGTCTAAGGAAGATCATTAGGCACGTCTCAGTGTCTAAGGAAGATCATTAGGCACGTATCAGTGTCTAAGGAAGATCATTAGGCACGTCTCAGTGTCTAAGGAAGATCATTAGGCACGTCTCAGTGTCTAAGGAAGATCATTAGGCACGTCTCAGTGTCTAAGGAAGATCATTAGGCACGTCTCAGTGTCTAAGGAAGATCATTAGGCACGTCTCAGTGTCTAAGGAAGACCATTAGGCACGTCTCAGTGTCTAAGGAAGATCATTAGGCACGCCTCAGTGTCTAAGGAAGATCATTAGGCACGCCTCAGTGTAAGGAAGATCATTAGGCACGCCTCAGTGTCTAAGGAAGATCATTAGGCACGTCTCAGTGTCTAAGGAAGATCATTAGGCACGTATCAGTGTCTAAGGAAGATCATTAGGCACGTCTCAGTGTCTAAGGAAGATCATTAAGCACGCCTCAGTGTCTAAGGAAGATCATTAGGCACGTCTCAGTGTCTAAGGAAGATCATTAGGCACGTCTCAGTGTCTAAGGAAGATCATTCGGCACGTCTCAGTGTCTAAGGAAGATCATTAGGCACGTCTCAGTGTCTAAGGAAGATCACGCAGATTGAAGTTTTTAAAAATTAATGCTTACACTTGTAACAGGCAAGAAACTGTGACAATCGATTATAGTAGGTGTAATTACGGCACGCAGCTGTCTCGCTGACGTCATGAAAGCGAATTTCCAAAAAGTAACACTCTTAATCAGTGAGGACACCGTACTAACTGTTAGCACCTAATAAAGAAGCGACTGAAGTGTATCCTTCAATTGAAATGAATAAAAATATCAATAAAAACCTTTTACTTTAGAGTAAAGCAAATCCTTTTGTTAATCCATTTGTTTTATCACTAGTAAAAGGTTACGAATAAAACCGACCATTTACTTAAAAAAAGAAGCAAATCCTTTGAAAATGATGAATCCAGTCAGCAGGAGATTATCCTGTAAAGTAAATGCTTATATTGTTATATTCCTTGGTATCATGCATGGCGTACTTAGTTCTTGTCCAAAGTGTCAAACATTGTAAATAACCTTCTTGTCCAGTAAGTACTGGAGATTTTAAGTACTTATATAGATTGAAGGAATAGAATACGGAGTGGTTAACGAACTGGTTTATAGGCACTGAGGAAGAGACTCGAGGTGGGGATCTCTCTTCATATGTTAACTTTGTTTAACTGATCCTGGATGTCAAGAAAGTAACGGTTTGGAATTTGGTGCGGCATAGTCATATAGCGTCTTTCCAGCAGTATACACATTTAAAATACAAATATGTTTCAAAAAACATTTGGGCATATTTAGCAAAAATAACATAAAACGTCAAACCTACATACTACAAAAATTAATAATTTATTTAAATCACAAATTGACTGCATGAAATTTTTTTCAGTTGATCCTGTTACTTCTAGACCGAAGGATTTGCTTGTTAGAAAAAGGTAATACTTATTCATATGGATTGAAGGAAATGCTTTTAATTTTGCCTTTCACTTTTTCCTTCAAGCATTTCCTTCGGTTTTATTCATACAGGTCAATGAAATAGCTTAATATTAAGAAATCGTGTTCTCTAAGGTGCGTCACCATACAAGTACAGTATGAGCATTGCTTGTCTGCACATGCTGAGGTGCGTCACCATACAAGAAGTACTGTATAGCCGTTGTTTGTCCGCACGTGCTGAGGTGCGTCAACATAAAGTAATGTACAGGCATTGCTTGTACGCACGTGTTGAGGTGCGTCACCGTACAAGAAGTATTGTACAGGCGTTGCTTGTCCGCACGTGTTGACTTGCGTCACCATACAAGAAGTACTGTACTGGCGTTGCTTGTCCGCACTTATTGAGGTGCGTCAACATACAAGAAGTACTGTACAGGCTTTGCTTGTCCGCACGGGTTGAGGTGCGTCACCATAAAAAAGTACTGTACAGACGATGCTTTTCCGCACATGCTGAGGTGCGTCACCTTACAAGAAGTACTCTACAGGCATTGCTTGTCCGCACGTGCTGAGGTGCGTCACCTTACTGTAAAGGCAGCATGTGCGCACGTGCTAAAGGTGCGTCACCATACAAGAAGTACTGTAGAGGCTTTGCTTGTCAGCACGTGTTGAGGTGCGTCACCATACAAGAAGTACTTTACAGGCGTTGCTTGTCCGCACGGGATGATGTGCGTTACCATACAAGAAGTACTGTACAGGCCTTTCCTGTACGCACGTGCTGAGATGCGTCATCATAGAAGAAGTACTTGCACTGATTGTCCGCAAGTACAGAGGAGCGTCACCATACAAGAAGTAATGTACAGGCGTTGCTTGGCCGCACGGATTGAGGTGCGTCATCATACGTGATGTAATCAACAGGCGTTGCTTCCCCGCACGGGTTGAGGTTCGTCACCATACAAGAAGTACTGTACTGGAATTTCTCGTCCGCACGTGTTGAGATGCGTCAACATACACGATTTGCTGTACACTCGTTGGTTGTCCGCACGTGGTGGTGTTCGTCACCATACATGTACTAATGTACAGGTTTTGCTTGTCTGCACGTGTTGAGGTGCGTCATTATACAAGAAGTATCGTATAAGATTTGCTTGCCCGCACGTGCTGAGGTGCGTCATCATACAAGTACTGTACAGGAATTGCATGTCCACACTTGCTGAAGTGCGTCACTACACAAGAAGTAATGCACAGGTATTGATTGTCCGCACTTGTCGAGGTGTGTCACCATAAAAGAAGTACAGTACAGGCGTTGCTTGTCCGCAAGTGTTGACGTTCGTCACCATACAAGAAGTAATATACAGGCATTGCTTGTCCGCTCGTGCTGTGGTGCGTCACTATACAAAAAGTACTGTTTAGGCATTGTTTGTACGTCCGTGCTGAGGTGAGTCACCATGCAAGAAGTACTATACAGGCATTGCTTGTCCGCTCGTGCTGAGGTGCGTCACCATACATGAAGTGCACATGTTGAGGTGCGTCACCATACAAGAAGTACTGTACAGTCGTTGTTTGTCCGCTCGTGCTGAGGTGTGTCACCATTCAAGTTTTGTAAAGGTAGCGTGACCGCACGTGCTAACGTTTCGTCACCATACAAGAAGTACTGTACAGACGTTGCCCTTCCGCACGTGTTGAGATGCGTCACCATACAAAAGTATTATACAGGCGTTGCTTGTACGCACAGTTAGAGATGCGTCACCATAAAAGTAGTACTGTACGAGCTTTGCTTGGCCGCACGTACTGAGGTGCGTCACCATACAAGTACTGTGCATGCATTGCTTGTCCGCACGTGTTGATGTGCGTCGCCATACAAGAGGTACTGTACAGGCGTTGCTTGTCTGCACGCGCTGAGGTGTGTCATCATACCAGAAGTACAGTACAGGCGTTGCTTGTCTGCACGGGTTTAGGTGTGTAAGTATATATGAAGTACTGTACAGGTGTTGCTTGTCCGCACGTGTTGAGTTGCGTCACCATACAAGAAGTAATGCAGCGGCATTGCTTGTCCGCGTGTGTTCAGGTGCGTCACCATACAAGAAGTATTGTACAGGCATTGCTTGTTGGCACGTGCTGAGGTGCGTCACCATTCAAGTAATATACAGGCACTGCTTGTCTGCACGTATTGAGGTGCGTCACCATAAAAGAAGTTGTGTACAAACTTTGTTTGTCCGCACGTGCTGAGGTGCGTAACCATACAATAAAGAATGCACATACATTGCTTGTCCGCACGTGCTTAGGTGCGTCACCATACAAGAATTACTGTAAAGGCATTGATTATCCGCACGTACAGAGGAGCGTCACCATACAAGAAGTAGTGTACAGGCGTTGCTTGTCCGCTAGTGCTGAAGTGCGTCACCATACAAGAAATACTGTGAAGGCATTTATTGTCCGCACGTACAGGGGTGCGTCACCATAGAAGAAGTACTGTACATTCGTTGCTTGTCGGCACATGCTGATATGCGTCACCATAAAAGAGTACTGTACAGGCATTGCTTGTCCGCACATGTTGAGGTGCGACTCCATACAAAAAGTACTGTTCAGGCGTTACTTGTCCGCACGTGTTGAGGAGCGTTACCATAAAAGAATTAATGTACAGGTATTGCTTGTCTGCACGTGCTGAGGTGCGTCAATGTCCGCAGTTAAAGCTTTTGTATTATTCATATCGAACAGGTGGCTCAGTGACGGCCACCTTGCACATTTATTAAAAAGCAATTTAAATGCAAGACCTTTAATTCTACTGGATACCCGGCCCCGAAGTGCAGTGGGTAAATGTTTTAATTTTTTGTGAAAAATAAACAGTTTCGAATTTAAAAGTATATGTATATATATATATATATATATATATATATATATATATATATATATATATATATATATAGTAGGAGTTTTTAAAATATTTTAATTATCACGAAACTTCGCTGCCTTTATGATCTGATAGAAGCGAATTTTCAAAAAGTTACATTATCATATCACACAACAAATATTTTTTCTACAATTTTTTGTAAATCTAATTTCAGTGTCATATGCAAAATTTAAATCTGCATTATTGAAAAAAGTAATTTATGCAGTTTCCAATGCTGATTACAAGAATACGGCTGGATTAAAAAACACTTGGTCTGCCGCAGTTAGTAATGCATGTCTAACTTATCCAAATATTACCAAAATTCAATTTAAAAAAATACACACTCAAAATTGCACTTTATTTAAAATTGCAATATGGGGTTATTTATCTGTTTCTGCCAAATAGGATTTTTCGTTTTTAAATATTGAACCCGATTAGCATATACCTTATACTTTTTCACTTTCTTCGTTCCTCTTAAAAAACAAAATTTTATACTATCTCGTGTATACTCTGCAGCTTAACAAAACCGACAAGCATCACTCACGATGATAGGGCATTCATTATACTTGGCAACAAGCTAATACTATCACAAGTGAATTAGTACTACTTGTACGATCTAGCGGGCAAAATCCAAACTAAATAGGCCTACACTAGTTCTTGTAATGTACTTATCGATGTGCTGTAAGATTTAATGAATGCTTTATTAAATAAGTATTACGAGCTCAATATTTTGTTTTTTAGTGCAATGCAAGTGTTAACAGTATTAAACAAAATTTATTTGGAATGCAATCTTATTAATGGTAAGACTAAACCAATTACGTAACTTCGCTTTTTAGGTTAAATACTTATTTCTTGGCTTTTAATTTTGTTTTCGTTTAGAATGGATAAATAAATACAATATTAATAACCGTTGTTCATAGGATTATAAAAACATATTTTGTATACATCTCTCGTTTCAAAATCATCGAACAAATTATAAAGTGCCTCAAACTTTTGGAAAAATATTTTCTTCTTACTAAATTTTGGCAGAACCGGTTTAGACGTTTAGTTTGCTATCAAGTACTCAGGCCGATGACGTCATTTGAGAGGCACCGATCGCGGTCAGTCTGTTGCGTCTCTGATCGATCGTGGGCTCGAGGCTATGGTTACTGCTGCAAGGGTTGGACGTTAAAGAAAAAATTTAATACAATAAAAATGGTATCATTTGAAAAACAACTGTTTTCTTATTTATAAGGCCATATTTCCTCTATGCCTGCTTCGTACAGTGTAGGAGTGAATAGTTTTTAATTTAATACCCCCGCAGGGGGTGCATACTAGCTGCACATATTGAGAGGATTTAGACGTCTCTCGCGGTGCCCGAGTCTAACACACATTTACACTTACAATACTACACTTACGACTTAACACTTTACACTCACAATTACATTTAGAGAGGCGATAATAGTCTCAATGTGCTTTTCACCTTAAACACTTTTTTAAAAAATTTAATACGATAAAGTACATTAAAGCTTAAAAACCAAACAGAAACTGTTCGCAACCGGACTTGTGTTTTATACGAAACAAATTGAATGCTCATTTATAATGCATGAGCCATGAGCAAATTGCCTCCGATCTGGCTGTATTGAATTCAGCGTGCCTTCCTTGATTTAACTGTGATTTCAATACGGAATTACCGGTGACTCTCCCCAAGGAGACGCCGGATCAACAGATACGCTTGCGTTACTAATTTAGGCTATACGTTTTTGCATTGTTTTACATTTGTTTGAAAATATAATTTGTTATATTAACAAGCTTTATAATCTGTTGTGCTAATTTCGTGGTCGCAGTTGGATTTATTTTTTTAAGAGAACTTTAAATTTTAGCTCCGCTTGCGATTATGAATTTAGATAAGAAACGTGTAAAAGTTCAAAGACTTAGTCGTGGTTCCTGATCCAGGTGTTACCGTGACGGTTCGTTCTGTTGGAAATAAGGAAAGTCCCGTGAGCCTTCTCTTTCTCATCGGTGACATCTTCTGGAGTCGGCAACCTGTCTTGCCGCTGAAACTTCTCTTTCTCATCGGTGACATCTTCCGGAGTCGGCAACCTGTCTTGCCGCTGAAACTTCTCTTTCTCATCGGTGACATCTTCCGGAGTCGGCAACCTGTCTTGCCGCTGAAACTTCTCTTTCTCATCAGTGACATCTTCTGGAGTCGGCAAACAGTCTTGCCGCTGAAACTTCTCTTTCTCATCGGTGACATCTTCTGGAGTCGGCAACCAGTCTTGCCGCTGAAACTTCTCTTTCTCATCAGTGACATATTCCGGAGTCGGCAACCTGTCTTGCCGCTGAAACTTCTCTTCTCATCGGTGACATCTTCTGGAGTCGGCAACCTGTCTTGCCGCTGAAACTTCTCTTTCTCATCGGTGACATCTTCTGGAGTCGGCAACCAGTCTTGCCGCTGAAACTTCTCTTTCTCATCGGTGACATCTTCTGGAGTCGGCAACCAGTCTTGCCGCTGAAACTTCTCTTTCTCATCGGTGACATATTCTGGAGTCGGCAACCAGTCTTGCCGCTGAAACTTCTCTTTCTCATCGGTGACATATTCTGGAGTCGGCAACCAGTCTTGCCGCTGAAACTTCTCTTTCTCATCGGTGACATATTCTGGAGTCGGCAACCAGTCTTGCCGCTGAAACTTCTCTTTCTCATCGGTGACATATTCTGGAGTCGGCAACCAGTCTTGCCGCTGAAACTTCTCTTCTCATCGGTGACATATTCTGGAGTCGGCAACCAGTCTTGCCGCTGAAACTTCTCTTTCTCATCGGTGACATATTCTGGAGTCGGCAACCAGTCTTGCCGCTGAAACTTCTCTTTCTCATCGGTGACATATTCTGGAGTCGGCAACCAGTCTTGCCGCTGAAACTTCTCTTTCTCATCGGTGACATATTCTGGAGTCGGCAACCAGTCTTGCCGCTGAAACTTCTTTCTCATCGGTGACATATTCTGGAGTCGGCAACCAGTCTTGCCGCTGAAACTTCTCTTTCTCATCGGTGACATATTCTGGAGTCGGCAACCAGTCTTGCCGCTGAAACTTCTCTTTCTCATCGGTGACATATTCTGAGTCGGCAACCAGTCTTGCCGCTGAAACTTCTCTTTCTCATCGGTGACATATTCTGGAGTCGGCAACCAGTCTTGCCGCTGAAACTTCTCTTTCTCATCGGTGACATATTCTGGAGTCGGCAACCAGTCTTGCCGCTGAAACTTCTCTTTCTCATCGGTGACATCTTCCGGAGTCGGCAACCAGTCTTGCCGCTGAAACTTCTCTTTCTCATCGGTGACATATTCTGGAGTCGACAACCAGTCTTGCCGCTGAAACTTCTCTTTCTCATCGGTGACATATTCTGGAGTCGGCAACCTGTCTTGCCGCTGAAACTTCTCTTTCTCATCGGTGACATATTCTGGAGTCGGCAACCAGTCTTGCCGCTGAAACTTCTCTTTCTCATCGGTGACATCTTCCGGAGTCGGCAACCAGTCTTGCCGCTGAAACTTCTCTTTCTCATCGGTGACATATTCTGGAGTCGGCAACCAGTCTTGCCGCTGAAACTTCTCTTCTCATCGGTGACATATTCTGGAGTCGGCAACCAGTCTTGCCGCTGAAACTTCTCTTTCTCATCGGTGACATATTCTGGAGTCGGCAACCAGTCTTGCCGCTGAAACTTCTCTTTCTCATCGGTGACATATTCTGGAGTCGACAACCAGTCTTGCCGCTGAAACTTCTCTTTCTCATCGGTGACATATTCTGGAGTCGACAACCAGTCTTGCCGCTGAAACTTCTCTTTCTCATCGGTGACATATTCTGGAGTCGGCAACCTGTCTTGCCGCTGAAACTTCTCTTTCTCATCGGTGACATATTCTGGAGTCGGCAACCAGTCTTGCCGCTGAAACTTCTCTTTCTCATCGGTGACATCTTCTGGAGTCGGCAACCAGTCTTGCCGCTGAAACTTCTCTTTCTCATCGGTGACATATTCTGGAGTCGGCAACCAGTCTTGCCGCTGAAACTTCTCTTTCTCATCGGTGACATATTCTGGAGTCGGCAACCAGTCTTGCCGCTGAAACTTCTCTTTCTCATCGGTGACATATTCTGGAGTCGGCAACCAGTCTTGCCGCTGAAACTTCTCTTTCTCATCGGTGACATATTCTGGAGTCGGCAACCAGTCTTGCCGCTGAAACTTCTCTTTCTCATCGGTGACATCTTCTGGAGTCGGCAACCAGTCTTGCCGCTGAATCTTCTCTTTCTCATCGGTGACATATTCTGGAGTCGGCAACCAGTCTTGCCGCTGAAACTTCTCTTTCTCATCGGTGACATATTCTGGAGTCGACAACCAGTCTTGCCGCTGAAACTTCTCTTTCTCATCGGTGACATATTCTGGAGTCGGCAACCAGTTTTGCCGCTGAAACTTCTCTTTCTCATCAGTGACATATTCTGGAGTCGGCAACCAGTCTTGCCGCTGAAACTTCTCTTTCTCATCGGTGACATATTCTGGAGTCGGCAACCAGTCTTGCCGCTGAAACTTCTCTTTCTCATCGGTGACATATTCTGGAGTCGACAACCAGTCTTGCCGCTGAAACTTCTCTTTCTCATCGGTGACATATTCTGGAGTCGGCAACCTGTCTTGCCGCTGAAACTTCTCTTTCTCATCGGTGACATCTTCTGGAGTCGGACCCGCAGGGGGGTGCAGACTAGCTGCACCTAGTGAGAGGACCTAGACGAACCTCGCGGCACCCGAGTCTAACACACACTTAACACTTGCAGCACTACACTTACGATTTAAACACCTTACACACACACATACATTTAGGGATTTGCTGTACTTGTTCCGTTACGTCTGGGAGTGGCGATGCTGCTTGGTTTCCTTTGGCGGGGCCAAGTATGTGGAACCTGATGTGTGCCTAGCACTGCCGAGGACCTCTGATGGGATAAGTTCTGGGACCGAGCAGCCTATAGGCGTCTGGCAAGCACATGAATGTTGAGTTATGGGTGTCGGAGCCCATAGCTGGGTCTATCGAAACAAATGGTTGCATTCTGTGAGTACATAGAGGGCGGCTGCCAGTGGTACTTGGGTTTGGGGAACCGTAACTTTGTACCGAACCCATTCCTAAAATATTCTGGAGTGCTGACAGACATGTGTTTCGGCTCCAGGATATCTGGAGGTCCCCCCAATTTTTTTTTTTTTTTTTTTTTTTTTTTTTTTTTTTTTTTTTTCTCGCTTTAGTTCGAGTATCCTGGGCTGCTGGTGGTCGTTTGGGTGCACCCTGTGCCAGTTGTTCGAAAAATCTGCATTCATGAATCGCTGGGTAAATAACACTATGGATACCAAAAAACAAAACGCCAAACTGAGTCTAAAGAGGCATCGTGTGACCGTGTCAAACGAGTCTGTTTGTAGTGAGGATGTTGGAGATTTACCCAGTAATCCGGAAGTAGAAGAAGGAGGTAGCGCTATGTTACCTTCTATTAGATATCTCGTTTTTAAAAATTCTTCCGAAGGAGCTGATCTTGGAAAAGTCTCTCCTTTTATAATCAACTAGCTGTTACCCGTTGCGGCTTTGCCTGCAATTATAATGTAGGCTATAAAATTTATAGTCGATTTTCAAAATCAGAATAGATCATTTCATTTTAATATATTTCTATTTACAATATTATACGATTTATGGTTTTCGGTCAAGAAATATACATTTTTGCTACTCGATACTCTAAAACAGGGTCCTGTCATATTTTAATAAAATACAGTATTATTAAAAAATCACTATTATTCAATTAAACTGGAATAGTATTGTGTTTATCTCAGGTACCTAAACCGTGTTCATACCAAATTTAATCTCAATTGGTCCAGTAGTTAAAGTGTGATTGAATAACAAACAAATAAACAAAAACAAACTTTCAGAAATATAATATGACTAGCTGTTACCCGTTGCGGCTTTGCCTGCAATTATAATGTAGGCTATAAAATTTATAGTCGATTTTCAAAATCAGAATAGATCATTTCATTTTAATATATTTCCTTTTACAATATTATACGATTTATGGTTTTCGGCCAAGAAATATACATTTTTGCTACTCGATACTCTAAAACAGGGTCCTGTCATATTTTAATAAAATACAGTATTATTAAAAAATCACTATTATTCAATTAAACTGGAATGTGTTTATCTCAGGTACCTAAATCGTGTTCATACCAAATTTAATCTCAATTGGTCCAGTAGTTAAAGTGTGATTGAATAACAAACAAATAAACAAAAACAAACTTTCAGAAATATAATATGATTACCTGTTAACCGTCACGGCTTTTCCCGCAATCGTAATATACATTAAAGATCACGCATCACCGTGTTAGGACCAACAACCGTGTCAGTTAGGTTATGGTGTATTTCTTTTTAAAATAAATGTTTTTTAACGCACCACCGTGTTAGTTAAGTTATGGAGTACTCTTTAAAAAAAATTAAGGCTCTTTTCCTGCATCACCGTATTAGGCCCAACAACCGTGTCAGTTAGGTTCTGGAGTACTATTTTTTAAAAAATAAATAAAGGTGTTTTTTAATGCATCACCGCGTTAGGCTTAACAACCATGTTAGTTAACTTATGCAGTATTCTTTAAAAAAAATATAAAGATTTTTCACGCATCACCTTGGCCTAACAAACGTGTCAGTTAAGGTTTGGAGTACTCTTTAAAAAATAACGGTTTTTTCACGCATCACCATGTTACACTTAACAACCGTGTCAGTTAAGGTTTGAAGTACTCTTTAAAAAAATAACTGTTTTTCACACATCGCCATAATAGGCCCAACAACCATGTCAGTTAGGATATGTGGTATTCTTTAAAAAATATAAAGGTTTTTTACGCACCACCGTGTCAGTTAGGATATGTAGCCTAGTATTCTTTAAAAAATATAAAGGTTTTTTCACGCTTCACCGTGTTAGGCCTAACAACCGTGTCAGTTAGGATATGTAGAATTCTTAAAAAAATATAAAGGTTTTTCACACATCATCGTGTAGGCCCAACAACCGTGTCAGGATATGTCGTATTCTTTAAAAAATATAAAGGTTTTTTCACGCATCACTGTGTTAGACCTAACAACCGTGTTAGTTAAGTTACTCTTTAAGAAAAATATAACGGTTTTTTCATGCATCACCTTATTAGACCCAACAACCGTGTCAGTTAGGTTATAAGTACTATTTAAAAAAAAAAAAAAAAATTAATAAAGGTTTTTTAATGGATCACCGTGTTAGGCATAACAACCATGTTAGTTAGCTTATGGAGTATTCTTTTAAAAACTATATAAAGTATTTTTCACGCATTACCATGATAGACCTAACAACCGTGTCAGTTAAGGTTTTCAGTACTATTTAAAAAAAATAAAGGTTTTTTTCACACATTACCGTGATAGGCCCAACAAACGTGTCAGTTAGGATATGTAGTATTCTTTAAAAAAAATATAAAGGTTTTTCACGCATCACCGTGTTAGGCCTAACAGCCGTGTCAATTAGGTTATATAATATTCTTTAAAAAGTAAAGGTTTTTTTTCACACATCACCGTGATAGGCCTAACAATCTTATCAGTTAGGATATGTAGTATTCTTTAAAAATATAAAATTTTTCACACATCACCGTGATAGGCTCAAAATCCGTATCAGTTATATTATGTAGTATTCTTTAAAACATTATACAGGTTTTTTCACGCATCACCGTGTTAGGCCTAACAACCATGTCAGTTAGGATGTGTAGTATTCTTTTAAAAAAATATAAAGGTTTTTCACACATCACAGTGTTAGGCCTAACAATCGTGTCAATTAGGTTATGTAGTATTCTAAAAAAAATAAAGGTTTTTTTCTTCACCATCACCATGATAGGCCCAACAACCGTGTCAGTTGGGATATGTAGTAGTCTTTAAAAAATATAAAGGTTTTTTCACGCATCACCGTGTTAGGCCTAACAACCATGTCAGTTAGGATATGTAGTATTCTTTAAAAAAATGTAAAGGTTTTTCACGCATCACCGTTTTAGGCCTAAAAACCGTGTCAGGATATATAGTAGGCTATTTTTAAAAAAAAATATAAAGGTTTTTTCATGAATCACTTTGTTAGGCCTAACAACCGTGTCAGTTTGGTTATGTAGAATTCTTTTAAAAATTGGTTTTTATCACCCAAAACCCGTATTAGTCGTATTTTTATTGTTTTACCGATTTACAACACGTTACTGATTTTCGCCTGGTACCAATTTTGAGGTTATGTTGGTCACTTTTATTTTAGATTTTATCGTACTTCTCGTGCTTTCATATTTTGGATTCTTGCTCTTGGGCACATAATAAAGCATTTTAGTAACAAAAATATCGAAACATATAGGTTATGCTACACTGCATATTTACTATATTTCATGTAATGTAATTACACAAATATATATACTACCTTACAATTGGCACTCTGTGTAGGGATTTTTTTACATTTAATATTGAAAATTTAACACAAAGTAACAAATTAAAGTCAGTTTTGAAAAAAATTTCAACTAAAATATGAAAATGTTACATTAAAAACTATAATTTTGCAATAAATAAAACACAGATTAAGATTATTAAAATAGGATTGAATCTATGTTCATCTCAGGTAACTAAATCACATGTCCAGTAAATAACTACAATTAACACATGACACAAAACTAAAAACTGATAATTATTTTGGGCTGGGTAAGTAGTATAATGACGTTTAGTAAAACGGGAATAGGCCTATATGTATCTCTGATACTTAAACCATATTCGTACCAAAGTTCATCTCAATTGGTCAAGTGGTTAAAGCGTGATTGAATAACAAACAAACAAACAAACAAACAAACAAACAAACAAACAAACAAACAAACACACAAACTTTCAGAAATATAATATGAATTAGATAAGGCAATCGTTGGAAAAGCGGGTCCCGTAGTTTCAATCAAGAAACTACAAAACGGGACCTTACTAGTTCAAACCCACAGCGACAAACAGACGCAGTCGCTGTTTAAAATGACATCCTTCTTTGAGAATGTCAGGGTATCTGTGGAACCCCACAGAACCTTGAATTTTGCAAGGGGTGTCATAACATGCAGAGATCTTGTTTACGTTGATACCCAAGAAATAAAGACGGAGTTGGCTTCGGAAGGAGTAATCGATGTAAATCGAATAATGCGAGTAGATAAGGGACAAAAAATTCCTACAGCCTCCTTAATTCTTACATTTGGAAAACCCACTGTACCCGAGTATATCTATGCCGGATACCAAAGGCTGTCGGTCAGACCTTATGTTCCGAACCCAAGGCGTTGTTTTAGATGTCAAGGTTTCGGCCATATGAGTTCCTCGTGTTCGAAGCCCGAGGTTTGCGGCAATTGCGGTACTGCGGGTCATAGTGGTGAAGGTTGTCAGGCTAGCCCACATTGTGTGAACTGTGGAGGTGAGCATCCTGCCCGATCTCCAAACTGCCCCAAATTTCAAGAAGAAAAGTCAATTTTATCGATAATGGCCAAAGATAAGATTTCTTTCTCCGAAGCCAAGAGAGTTCACAAAAGCTCTATGTCTGTTCTCAATGGAAAATCTTTTGCAGCTGTCACATCTAATCCAAAAATATCATCTTGTATGAGTTGTGATGAGCTAACCAAAACTGTCAAAGTTTTGACGGATCAAGTAGCTCAATTGTTAAGTCTGTTATCCTCCAATGTCACACCTATTTCGGTTCCTGTTGCTAAGAAAGGTCCTTCATTGATTTCTCCTACTAAAGTTACTTCTGGGTCTAGTTCTTGTAAAGAGTCTAAATCTCCAGTGACGAAGCCTCTAATGACAACGTCATGAAGTACTAAGAAACCTCCCGTCGCCCGTTGATAAGAAAACCACTCCGGGTCTAGAGTATTTCTTAAAAAAATCAAACACTTGTCCACCGACAGTTGGACCTAAAAATAAAAATTCTGCCACAGTAAACAAACCTGTAAAGAAAACTGACAAAACTTCTAAAGGAGGTTCCACTACCAAACCTCTTGCAAACAAAACCAAAAAATCATCAGAGTCTGACATTAGTCACAGTTGTGACTCTGTGTCTGTTGATTCTGATCCACCTATAGTATGCTCTATTGAGAAAATGAATCCTATCATAAACTAAATTATTAATTTTCAATGTCAACGCCTTCCATTTATAACAACGTGATACAGTGGAACATTAACGGAGCCAAAAGTCATATTGAAGATTTAAAACTTCTTGTACGCGATACGTCTCCATTATTCATTTGCCTTCAAGAGACGCACCTTCACCAATCGCACACTTTCAATTTAAGAGGGTATTCTGTTGTCAGGGCCGACTTCATAACGGAAGAACGAGCGAAGGGTGGGGTAGCCATACTCGCTCGTGACTTTATTGATGCCGTCCCTGTGGACATAATAACTCCTTTACAAGCTGTCGCAGTTCAGACTACCGTACCATTTAAACTTACCATATGTTGCATTTATTTACCGCCTAACTATGCTTTCCAAAACAACGACTTAGTTAACTTATTAATTCAGTTACCTGTCCCCTTTCTATTGATGGGTGATTTTAATGCTCACCACACATCGTGGGGCTCTACTACATGTAACTCACGAGGAAACCGAATTGACAATATAAGGACTACATTAGATCTATGTCTTTTAAATAATGGTTCCCCAACACACTTATCGTCTTCTACAGGTGGTTGGACAGTCGTTGATTTGACCTTTTGCAGTCCAATTTTGGCAACGAAGTTCGAATGGTCGGCGATGTCTGATCTTTACGGCAGCGATCATACTCCGATTAATGTTTCACTTTGTACATTCCACCGTCCGAATCAACGCCCTCCGCGGTGGATTCTACAAAAGGCACAATGGGTGGATTTCACAGAACAAGTATCACCTGACATTGAAGATATTAACTCTATTAATGAAATAGTACAAACTTTAACTGAACATATTTTAGACGTAGCACATAAAACTATTCCTCAAACCTCGACTCATCAATCTCGTCCCCCCGTTCCTTGGTGGACTGAGGACTGCAAGAATGCTTTGCTTTTACGTAGACGAGCTCTAAGAAGGTTCAACAGACGACCAACGAGTGAAAATCTTGAGAGGTATAAAATTCTCCGAGCTAGAGCTCGTAGAATATTTAGAGAAAGTAGAAAGAATTCTTGGACCCAGTATATTAACACAATATCAAGAACAACACCAGTTTCAACTGTTTGGAAGAAACTCCGTTCCGTTTCTGGTTCATCTCCATCAACTCCTTGATGGGCATCAAACAACGGAACGGAATAATAAGTTTTGATCCTCGAGATATTGTTAATACATTGGGTTTATACTTTGCAGATTATTCTTCGTCTACTTCCTATAGCAATGGTTTTTGTCGTTTCAAAAATACTCAAGAAGCAATGCCATTCGTCGTTGGTACGTCTGTTTCTCCTTTGAACGCGCCCTTCTCAATAGAAGAGCTGGAATCTGCACTGTCATCCACTTCAGATTCAGCACCAGGCCCTGATAACCTTGTATATTCCATGATTAAAAATCTTCCAACATCGGGGAGGATTTCCTCCTGAAGATATACAATCGTATGTTTGAGGAACACTCTTTCCCTGATGTTTGGTTGGAAGCAACAGTGATTCCTATTCTTAAGCCATGCAAAGATAAAACTGATCCAAACAGCTACCGCCCTATTTCTCTTACAAGTGTGCTATGCAAGCTAGTGGAGAAAATGGTAAATCGCCGTCTTGTTTGGTATTTAGAAAATAATAATTTACTCTCTAAGGACCAGTGTGGTTTTAGGCAAGGGCGATCTTCCATCGATCAGTTAGTTTTATTAGAATCTGCAATCCAAAATGCCTTTCTGTTACGTCAAACACTTGTTGCAATATTCTTTGACCTAGAGAAGGCATATGATATGGCTTGGAGAAGAGGAATACTAAATACATTAAAATCATGGGGTATACAAGGTAATATACTAGGTTTTATTAAAAATTTTCTCTCAAACAGATATTTCAGAGTACGCCTTGGATCTACATTGTCAGATCGTTTTCGGTTAGAGAATGGCGTCCCGCAGGAAGTGTACTTAGTGTGACCTTGTTTGCCGTTGCTATCAATAGTATAACTACTAATGTGCGGTCTCCTGTTCGCTGTTCTCTATTTGTGGATGACTTTGCAATTTATATTGGTGCTAGAAGTTTGGCCACAGCTGAAAGAACACTTCAGCTTACAGTAAATAGATTGCAGTCATGGACGAATTCAACTGGGTTTAAATTTTCTGCCGCTAAAACTCAATGTATTGCCTTCAGTCGCCGTCGACAGATCCGAACTCCTTCAATATTTCTCGATGGTACAGAAATTCGGACCATTCCATCTGTTCGATTTTTGGGGTTAATATTCGACCAAAGACTACCATGGAACCCTCATTTGCGTGATTTAAAGTTACGATGTAACAAAATTCTCGATATGTTGAGGGTGCTTAGTGGTTCTCGATGGGGCGCTGATAGGACCTGTATGCTGATGTTTTACCGTGCGGTGATTCGTTCACGAATTGATTATGGCAGCATTGTATATTCGTCTGCACGACCATCCGTATTAAAAAAAATAGACCCAGTCCATCACTCTGCAATACGACTCGTCTCTGGAGCCTTCCGTTCTAGTCCCGTTGTAAGCATTCTAGCCGAGACTGGGGAACCTTCACTCTTTCGACGGAGACAGAAACTACAGTTAACTTATGTAAGTAATTTATCATCTAAACCTTGGCACCCTGCTTTTAATACAGTTTTCAAAAATCAATTGGTGCGACAGTATGAAACTCGACCGAATGCTACTGCTCCTCTTGGTATTAGAACTTCCCGTATTTTTGATGACTTAAGTATTGAACTACCCCCAATGTTTGAAAGGTCCTTTTGTCTTGTACCTCCATGGAAAATCAATATGCCGACATTTGATTTCTCCTTGTGTGCATACCAGAAAGACAACACTCCTAACATTGTGTATCAACGTGAGTTTTTTCGACTGACTAGTTCATATCCATCTGCTAAATTTATTTTCACAGATGGCTCTAAGATGAATAACAATGTTGGGTGTGCATTTTACTCATTGGACGAAACGTATAAGTATGGATTACCCTCAACTTGCAGTGTCTTTACAGCCGAACTCTTTGCCATCTTAAAAGCTCTAAACACTTTTGAATTCGATAGTTTGCATTACGTAGTTTGTTCCGATTCAAAAAGTGCACTCCAGGCAATGCAGGATATGTATTCGGTAAACCCTCTGGTTCAAGATGTTCTGTGTTCTGTCCATAGACTTGAACTACGAGGTGCAAGAGTATCATTTATCTGGATTCCTGGCCACTGTGGAATATTTGGAAACACTATAGCGGATAATGCGGCAAAGGAAGCAACTTTTCTTCCGCCATGCACTCAATGTGTAATCGTGTCTGACTTCCTTTGTCACGTAAAACATTTAATTCATCTACAGTGGGAAAATGAATGGGCAGCTACAAGCTGTAATAAATTGAGGGTAATCAAAAGTACAGTTCGTCCTTGGGGGTCGTCAATACGTGCAAGTCGCAGAGAAGAGGTGGTGATCACCCGCCTTCGCATTGGTCACTCCATGTTAACGCATGGATTTCTGATGGGACGCGGGGACCCACCTGAATGTGAATTCTGTAGGGAAGCCATCACAATTAAACATATACTGCTCGATTGTGATGGTTTTCAAAATGTACGTGTTATGTGTGGTCTGAGCAACTGTTTGCAGACGATGTTGGGAGATAGTGCCTCGGCCGTTGACCGGGTTCTAGATTTCCTTCATCGTCTGAATGTTTTAAATAAAATTTAATTTATTGTATTTGTAATTTCTTGTGTTATATTATTTATTTATTTTATTTAAAAACTTTATTTCTGTTATGTTTTGCATTATTTTACGAATTGTTATTAAATTTTATTCATTATTTATTGTTATTTAGTTCTTAAGTGTAATATATCTATACCTGTTATCTAAATTTTTAATTTATTTTTACTGTTATAGTTTGTTGTTGTTGTTTTTGTTGTTGTTTTTTCTTAAGTTAAATTTTGTTTAATTAATTTTTTTATATACTTTAATCCTTCGTGACGGCGATGATAACCTGAACGGTTTTTCGCCGGGAAAAAAAAAAAAAAAAATTCTGGAGTCGGCAACCTGTCTTGCCGCTGAAACTTCTCTTTCTCATCGGTGACATATTCTGGAGTCGGCAACCAGTCTTGCCGCTGAAACTTCTCTTTCTCATCGGTGACATATTCTGGAGTCGGCAACCAGTCTTGCCGCTGAAACTTCTCTTTCTCATCGGTGACATCTTCTGGAGTCGGCAACCAGTCTTGCCGCTGAAACTTCTCTTTCTCATCAGTGACATATTCTGGAGTCGGCAACCAGTCTTGCCGCTGAAACTTCTCTTTCTCATCGGTGACATATTCTGGAGTCGGCAACCAGTCTTGCCGCTGAAACTTCTCTTTCTCATCGGTGACATATTCTGGAGTCGGCAACCAGTCTTGCCGCTGAAACTTCTCTTTCTCATCGGTGACATCTTCTGGAGTCGGCAACCAGTCTTGCCGCTGAAACTTCTCTTTCTCATCGGTGACATATTCTGGAGTCGGCAACCAGTCTTGCCGCTGAAACTTCTCTTTCTCATCCGCTGAAACTTGCTTTCTCTTTCTCATCGGTGACATCTTCTGGCAGTCAGGCAACCTGTCTTGCCGCTGAAACTTCTCTTTCTCATCGGTGACATATTCTGGAGTCGGCAACCAGTCTTGCCGCTGAAACTTCTCTTTCTCATCGGTGACATATTCTGGAGTCGGCAACCAGTCTTGCCGCTGAAACTTCTCTTTCTCATCGGTGACATATTCTGGAGTCGGCAACCAGTCTTGCCGCTGAAACTTCTCTTTCTCATCGGTGACATCTTCTGGAGTCGGCAACCTGTCTTGCCGCTGAAACTTCTCTTTCTTTCATCGGTGACATATTCTGGAGTCGGCAACCAGTCTTGCCGCTGAAACTTCTCTTTCTCATCGGTGACATATTCTGGAGTCGGCAACCAGTCTTGCCGCTGAAACTTCTCTTTCTCATCAGTGACATATTCTGGAGTCGGCAACCAGTCTTGCCGCTGAAACTTCTCTTTCTCATCGGTGACATATTCTGGAGTCGGCAACCAGTCTTGCCGCTGAAACTTCTCTTTCTCATCGGTGACATATTCTGGAGTCGGCAACCAGTCTTGCCGCTGAAACTTCTCTTTCTCATCGGTGACATCTTCTGGAGTCGGCAAACCAGTTTTGCCGCTGAAACTTCTCTTTCTCATCGGTGACATATTCTGGAGTCGGCAAACCAGTCTTCTGCCGCTGAAACTTCTCTTGAAACTTCTCATCGGTGACATATTCTGGAGTCGGCAACCAGTCTTGCCGCTGAAACTTCTCTTTCTCATCGGTGACATCTTCTGGAGTCGGCAACCAGTCTTGCCGCTGAAACTTCTCTTTCTCATCGGTGACATCTTCTGGAGTCGGCAACCAGTCTTGCCGCTGAAACTTCTCTTTCTCATCGGTGACATATTCTGGAGTCGGCAACCAGTCTTGCCGCTGAAACTTCTCTTTCTCATCGGTGACATCTTCTGGAGTCGGCAACCTGTCTTGCCGCTGAAACTTCTCTTTCTCATCGGTGACATATTCTGGAGTCGGCAACCAGTCTTGCCGCTGAAACTTCTCTTTCTCATCGGTGACATATTCTGGAGTCGGCAACCAGTCTTGCCGCTGAAACTTCTCTTTCTCATCGGTGACATCTTCTGGAGTCGGCAACCAGTCTTGCCGCTGAAACTTCTCTTTCTCATCGGTGACATCTTCTGGAGTCGGCAACCAGTCTTGCCGCTGAAACTTCTCTTTCTCATCGGTGACATCTTCTGGAGTCGGCAACCAGTCTTGCCGCTGAAACTTCTCTTTCTCATCGGTGACATCTTCTGGAGTCGGCAACCAGTCTTGCCGCTGAAACTTCTTTCTCATCGGTGACATCTTCTGGAGTCGGCAACCAGTCTTGCCGCTGAAACTTCTCTTTCTCATCGGTGACATCTTCTGGAGTCGGCAACCAGTCTTGCCGCTGAAACTTCTCTTTCTCATCGGTGACATATTCTGGAGTCGGCAACCAGTCTTGCCGCTGAAACTTCTCTTTCTCATCGGTGACATCTTCTGGAGTCGGCAACCTGTCTTGCCGCTGAAGTGTCTCTGTGGGAAGTATGTTGGAATGTGTGTACAAGATGTATGGAGAACATAAGCCTTAATTACTAAGCATAACTAAGGACAACAGTGACGGTTGGCAAACTACGTAAAACCACAATAACCTTAAATCACAAAGAAAAGAAAAATCTATACAATAACCAGCAAATACTCTATACAACCAAAACAGCAATGTGAGCACTTTAAAATTATCCAGCTTACTGAGTGGAGCGCCTTGTTGTTATCGCCTTTAAAACTTCACCCCTTTAAATTTAAATTCATGTTTATTTTAAATTAAATTTCATATTTTCCCTCAATCAACGGCACTAATTAGTCTCTACTTTAAAACGGATACTATAGGATAACAATATTTGTAAGACGAATTTTCTGGTTAAGTTTTAATCAGATAGAACTGACTTTAACACTAGAGTGCTTATAGGCTACGTATATAAGATATACGGCACCTTAAAACTTGTTCGAATGGTCGAATGGTTGTTGAGCTAATGTTTAGCTAAACGTTTACTTTAGGATTTCAAAATTATTCTTAAACGCTTTCTCCACATTGTACAATTGCTTTGTCTAAATTGTATTTCATTTAAATGTAACTGTCGCAGCTGTTTTAGTAATTAGGTATTGAAGGTTGTACAACAAATAAAGACAAAGTTTAACAAAAAGTGCGCCCGGATTGTCAGTTTTAGAATATGTATGTGTTGCATTTAATTGAGAAGTAAGCTCAGAAATTACAGGAGATGGATCGAGTGTTGCAAGGATTTAGTTAGTTTTAAAGACAGTTAGCCTAGCCTTAATAAATTCTATTGTTGTACCGCTTGATAAATTACCTGCTTACAGATTATAAAGTTCCCTTGTTCAGTTGCCAGGTCAACTTAAATAATGTCGTATATTAATAATTAATTTAGTCCTCGCGATGTAGCCTTCCTTTCTTAATGCAATTTTAAAGTAACTATATTTTTAAAAACTATGAATTTACCCCCGTACAGGACCCATAACGTCACACCTACCTTTGTACAAAACTCATCCCATGCCTTCTCGTAGGTCCACGTCAACGGATATTGTCTATGTGTGAATTGCAAAATCACTTCTTCTTTCTCCGCTTCTCGTTAGTTGTTAATTATAAATTTCGGAATGACATATCCGCCTGATTGTTTACTTTATTAGTATAAAATAAAAAAAATACCCAATGCACATTTTACATTAAGACGCTGTAGTAAGCATGAGGGACTTTGCAGCTGGTTCATTTTTTTACATTTGATTCGTTAAAATAACTTTTAAACGAATTACCAACGGATTAATGATTAGGGGGATTTATAATTCGTTCTTATCAGAGAAAATTTATTTTCTTTATTAGCTTCTTTTGTAAGATAACAAATCAGAAATCTGTTAAAAAAATCAGCAGTTAAAAATATTTAACTGATATGTTTTACTATGTTCAGCTCCCTAAATGAAGCTTGCAAGTTTTGACACAGTGTTTGATAAGCAAATTTGCTCATCGTGCTGACGAACGAATAAAAAGTAGGTGGACTTCGGGCACTACTTTTTGAAAAATCAATTTCGATTGTCGTATGACGTCATTGTCGACGTAGGTTTACAGTCAAATCGCACAGCGTGACAAAACTCATTATTGATGATTGAAGAAGCACCACAGATAAACTAATCATGCGTTAACAGCAGTGTGTGTTTAAATAGGATTAACTCGATTGAGATGCGGGGAACCATGATCAAAGAGCACACTGCTCGAGTGTCACAAACAAGCAAATCGTGTCTCACTGTCAAATATTAGACTATAAATATATATTGTATCCTGTTAGCAGTTAAGATTTAAATTACATTAAAGCTTTTGGTTAAAGTCTGATAGGCTGGTCAGGTTTTTAAAAATATGTAAAATGAAAAAAAATATTATTTTCTAATTATTTCAAATGACCGTGTTTTTGAAACGGTTGACGGGTTTTATTGCAGAAAGAATTTCTTTAACATAAATTACCAAAATCCATTTCTGTACCGTATCAAATTGGTCTCTCTCTCTCTCTCTCTCTCTCTCTCTCACACACACACTCACAAACGCATAGACCTACTAAAATTTCAACGTCCAGAGTTTGGTTCTCACTTTAAGAAATTCGCAAATAAATCTATGCTAAAATATGAATTAATTTAAACGTTTTCAATAAATAAAGCACATACACATACACATACACATACATATACATATACATATACATATACATATACATGTGTAAACGTTTGTCACTGTCACTGCAAGGATTTAGAGTAATCTTCAATTATATTTTTGTCCGATGTTATTTTACTACAGAAAGGTTCCACAATTTTTCCGATACAAAAAGTAATTTCAGTGCCTAATCAATCACATGACCAGACTGGAACAGCTGATTTCACCGGAATTGAAAGCTGTTACTGTATTTCCGCTGAGGCTGATCAATCAATTTTGACATGTTGTTAGGCTTTGTTACTTTCGTACTTTCGCGTATTACGGTTTATTTTTAAGCCCAACACCTTATGGAGCTTTTATTTCATAAAGAGGCCGTTATTTTATTAGTGAATGACCTATTAGAGCGGTTATCATGGTAAGATCCAGGCCCGGAACCTTGAAGGAAGCGGCGATACTCTCTTTCTCTCTCTCTCTCTCTCTCTCTGTGTGTGTGTGTGTGTGTGTGTGTGTGTGTGTGTGTGTGTGTGTGTGTGTGTGTGTGTGTGTGTGTGTGTGTGTGTGCGCGCGCGCGCGCGTGTGTGTGTGTGTGTGTGTGTGCGTTAGTTTGCGCGCGTGTGCATGTGAGCGCGTGCGTGCGTGTTTGCGTGCATGCCTGCGTGCGACAATCAATATTTATACAATCTACATTTAAACAATCAATATTTAAACAGTCAATATTTATACAATAAATATTTAAACAATCAATATTTATACAATCAATATTTATATAATCAATATTTATACAATACCGAACGTTTTTGATACATTCATTGGAATAAGTAAGTATTGACCGATTAATTTCAATAAGGGACTTGGTGCGGAAATTCACCAGATTACTGTGTGGGCAATATTTGTGTCGAACTACGACGTATCACGCAAGAATAAATGGAGCGTGGGATCTGTCGTCGAAATTTGCCTTCAAACATGATTGATGGTGAATAGATTAAACGTAGGCCTATTGAATTGTGGTCAGATGATCACTCTACTACAAAACAGGCGAAAGTGTGCATTGCTGAGAGAGGTGTACCATTGAACAATGTATGTAACAAGCAGCTGTTGGACACCTCTTGTTCGATAGTTTTGTTAGTTTTTATTTAAAACTTTTAAATGGCTGCCTTTCTGAAATAACAAAAGCCATTATTTGAACAAAATGGCTTTTTTCCAAAGTAATTTTCTACATTGATTAGTTCGTGAAAAATTTCAATTCAATCGGTTAAGCATTCGGTGTAATAAGTTACACATTATTTAGGAAAAATATCTGGATTTATGGTTTCCTTTATTTTGACTTGCATAACAACCTCCTGAAGTACGTGCACGCATTACAGGACACCCGGTATTTATAGGTCTTGACAACGCTTTACGTTTTGGTCCCGAGCCTGGGTCTTAACTCTTGCTTGAACTTGTTGAGGAGCTAAGCCTGTAGGCAGTACAATAAACACAAGAATGCATTACGTATTGCAGGAAAAGTGTTCTCTCTTGCGTCGGTAGAGCGCTCTGGCTGTCCTATTTAAAATGAAATTTTATTTTCTACGTAGTGTGAACTGTTCGCTGTACACTCGCTCCTACGTTTTGTGGCAGAGACTTTGTGTATGTTTTAGTAAGCGTATGTTTAGTTTTATAACCTCAAAGTTTGTAAACCAAATGTCCCTCCGAGGCACTATCAATGTTCATGTGATTTGTATCTGTCCGTCTCTGTGTGCACATTTCTGTATATTAAACAGACAGATTTTGATGACAGATCTGTTTTCCCATACATTATTGAATTATTTTTGACAAACACAAAAGTCCGGAATGTAACGACGTACGAGTCGCCTGTGCAGCTTGGCCAAGCCGATTTCATGATGAATATTTTAAACGTGTAATTGTGCTCAGTGTTTGCGATGTACGTTTTAATGTTTTGTTTGACTTGGTGACGACCTCGACAGAGGGATTTAACATTTTGTATAACGACCTGAAGACGAAACGATAGAGTTTCGAAACCGCGGTAGCCTTTATGAGGTGAGTGGATAGACCACTGACGGGAAGAATAGGCCATAATCCTAATCATTTGAATATGCGGTCCGGCGGCTGTGTTACAGTAATGAGACAAAAACACTGTTCCATTCGGCGTAAACGTAGTAACGAACACAACTTACAGGTCTTTAAGTACACTAAGTGAATCTGGGTCCAGAGCTTTGGGGAAGCTGAAAAATTATCTTAACTTCTCAAAATTGTTCGACAAAATTTCAAATTTTGCTCATATTTAAAAATACGTAACTGAAATGAGTGTTACAAATTTGAAATAGAAGAAATTCACGGTTCCCGAGTGAACGTGACAACACTCTTATCCCTTACTGATGCAGGTCTCGGAGACTTGTATCATCCTTAGGTTGTCATTTTACCACTCATTATATTAGCATTATTGTTTCCTTGTTTTTTTGCTTGAACTTATGTTATGGTATATTGTGTATTGTTCTATTGACAAAAATAATGGCAAATGTCCACATAAAACATCTGTTTAATAGATTTTGAAAATTTTGACTTCTGTTGATGACAGACATTCTGAATAATGAACTTGTACAATATATTCTAACATACTGTTTTGTGGTTATGTTTACATGTTTAGCCTAACCTTTTCGCAGAGCTTTAAATCTTTAACGCCAGTTTACTTTTTAGATTTTCCAGAATAAAAACAACATTCACCGCAAATTGTTTTGCTTTCACTCGAAGATTAGGCGTACACGTTTCGATGTAAATATATTTTGTTTTTGTACTCGTTTTGTAAATATTCGGTAGCTCACTGCAATTAAAATATTTCAAGTTCAAATCTAATTAAATAATTGTATTTGTGAGTGTTGGCAGCAGTGTGTGTTAAAGTGGATAACTGTTAAAGTTGTGGTAGGCAGGCAAAAACGTCTGGTGAAATCTTTTACTTCTTACATTTAATGTAGCCCCAGTTTAAAGAGCCTTAGGAGAGAAGTAAATGAAATTTTTAGGCGATTTATGGACAAATCCACACACACACACAAACACACATACGACTTTATATACGATTAACCCTCCCCCCGGAACTTTTGCGGGGGAAAAAGTTTGTTGAAATTATAAGTTACTTACAATAAATAGCCATTAAAAGTTCGTTTTGGTTATTATTAAATTTATGTCTAATGATGAAAGAAAATACTAACAAAAGGTAATTACCCTCATTACAAAGTGCGAAAGTGAAAACAATGGCTTTAATTAAAAAAGGTAACGTTACCATAGCAACTAAGTAGCTTGAAGAGTTGCCTGCTTTGTAATTTAAGAATATTCATTGTTGATGAGTAGACTTTATTATCACTGGAGCGGTCATTAAAGTAAGATTCAGACCTAGGATCTTGAAACGAGCGCCGATATTCCACCTCAAGTTTGTTTCTTTTTTGAATTGTTGAAACGTCTCTCTCTCTCTCTCTCTCTCTCTCTCTCTCACACACACACACACACACACACACACACGTTTTTAGAGGAAGTCGAAGCTCAAGCCGAGGTAGTGTCATCCCAAGTTCCTAAATGGCTGACATCCATGGGTATGCAACTCGTCGATCGTAAGACGGAGGTCGTGCTCGTAACCAGCAGGAAAAAAGGAGACAATAACTGTTACATTTGGAGATATTCACATTAGTTAGTTCCAGCCCTCCGGTACCTTGGTGTGAGGGTAGACGCAAGACCCCCACAACATCAAAGAACATCTCCAGGAAGCTAGAGAAAAGGCGGCGAACTTGGCTGGAGTCATGCCGAATCTAGAAGGCCTATGTACAGACGCAAGCGAGCTATTGAGCAGCGGTATACCCATGCAGTGGTAATTAAAGAAGAGCGAAGTCGAACCCTGAATACCTGGCAGCGACGGTGGGACGATGGACGCACCAACTACATCCAGGATTAGTGCACCAGAAAGCAAGGTGAGGTGGACTTCTATTTCACACGTGTCCTAACTGGGCACTTTGCTTCAGAGTTAATCTGTTTCGTTTTCGCCTGGAAACAGACTTGACTTGTCCCCTCTAACTTCCAGCAGTGTAAATGTCCGCTGTCAGAGATTCGATGTGGACAGGATGAACCTGCAAACATATATGCGAGGAAATATTATACCTGAGAATCTGGTTGAGGCAATGATGACTTCAGAGAACAACTGGAGGGCTCTTGCAGGATTCGCTGCAGTGGTCACGAAGGAGCTGAAGATTGACGATCAAGAAAGAACAGCCAGTCCACCTCCCCGCGAAGTAATGTCTGGCGGCGGTTCCGTGGGGTGGTTTGTAGAAGAGGAATGCTTTTGGTGTTTTTTAGTAGATAACAATAATTTGAACTTGAGTCTGAACTTGAACCCGATAATCTGAGGAGTGAAGATACCCTACTGCAGGGAGTCTATAAAAGATTTTTCTAACTTTTTTGGCATTGAAACACACACATACACACACACACACACACACACATATATATATATATATATATATATATATATATATATATATGTATTTATTTATTTCCCCGCAGGGGGGTGCAGACTAGCTGCACCTATTGAGAGGATTTAGGCGTCCCTCGCGGTACCCGAGTCTAACACACACTTTCACTTGCAACACTATACTTACGCCACTTTACACTCACACTTACATTTAGGCAGGCGATAATAGCCTAAATGTGCTTTTCGCCTTAAAATAATATATATATATATATATATATATATATATAATGTATTATATATATTAATATATATATATATATATATTTATTTATATATATTGAATCAGTTTTAAAGAAAAACAAGTTATACAAAGTACTTAGCACTAAACACCCACACAGGTACCTGTTTGTGGGACTGGTGCCTAAAATTAAATTAATCACACAATTAGAAATCTTTTATAGCGTCTTCACGTAACTTTATAAAAGTATTTTATAATAGATTACACCTTTATTATATTTAAGCACAATATGTTATGATTTGCTTTTTATTAGTTTTTAATTTATTTATTTATTGTATATATATATATATATATATATATATACACACACACACACATGTACTTACAACCAGTTCCACCTTGGTGGCCCCAAACTCAGTTAATTTTTTAATTTTTCATAAATATTTTATGTTAAACTGAACGCGATAAAGTCTGTGCAAGTAACATTATTTAATTGCGTAATTAAACTTAAAATTTAAGTACCAGAACTACAAAATGGCGGTTGGAGCCTAGCTAATAATTTCCTTAATAACTTTAATATTTTCGCTTTGCTGTACATAAATTTTTTTACAAAAGATTGAATGTTTTTAATATTTTAAATCGTAAGCACACGGTAGACACAGAACATATATATCCGTGTATAATGCAAACAGCACATTGTACTGTTATGAACCTTATCTTGTTATCATTAGGTTTCATGGTGTTCCTATGGTGATGATTGTCATAAATCCACTTTACAACTGATAACACTGTAATCCGTAAACGTATTTATGTATGTACAACCGTACAAACAGACACAGACAACCTTTGTGTGTGTGTGTGTGTGTGTGTGTGTGTGTGTGTGTGTGTGTGTGTGTGTGTGTGTGTGTGTGTGTGTGTGTGTGTGTGTGTGTGTGTGTGTGTGTGTGTGTGTGTGTGTGTGTGTGTGTGTGTGTGTGTGTGTGTGTGTGTGTGTGTGTGTGTGTGTGTGTGTGTGTGTGTGTGTGTGTGTGTGTGTGTGTGTGTGTGTGTGTGTGTGTGTGTGTGTGTGTGTGTGTGTGTGTGTGTGTGTGTGTGTGTGTGTGTGTGTGTGTGTGTGTGTGTGTGTGTGTGTGTGTGTGTGTGTGTGTGAGTTTTGTTTCTTTTTGGCTATACCACTGTTTATAGTGACACAAGTGAGGATGACGAATTAGCGTAGAAACGTGTTACTGCTAAATACATCAGTGTTGAGATTATTTCAATGGGAAAGTGAGCCCAGTGCTGGGACCTGGAAATGAGCGCCGATACAAAATTTTGTAAAGGTGTAAGATAAGGACGGATAGATGAACCACATGTCTGTTGGAGCACAGAAAAGAGGGAGGAAAGTTTAACTGAAAGATAGAAGAGGAAATGACAACACGCCTTTGTTAGAAGCTTGACCAGTGCCACCATGGACTTAATATTGGACTCTTCAAAGAAAAACGGCTTTCCAGAAATGCAGCATGCAGGTTGCGCGCATCACAAGTTTTAACTCGCATCAAACAAGTTTTAACTCGATTTTATAATCAAATATTTTCTTTATATTACAAAAGTTACAACGAATTCACTGAAGTTTATTTAGAAAGTATAAATTTATAAAAAATGTAAATTATCAGTAAATATTTTTATTTTACAAATTACGTTGATCAGATACGGTCCATAATCTGAAACAGTACAACTCTTTAAACAGTACCTAATTTAGTTTCACATCTGAAATTCGTTGGTATATATATCTATATATATATATATATATATATATATATATATATATATATATATATATATAGAGAGAGAGAGAGAGAGAGAGAGAGACAGGTTTCGATGAAACTGGGCATGTGAATCTGGTTTATTCATATTTAGTGACCCTTTTTTAAATTCTTGAAAAACCATATTTCAAGCTTTTTTTTGATTAAAAATATTGAAAATCAAATTTTCTCAAAATCGGCTGAAACGATTTTAAACAAATTGTAGCAAATGTGTATACAAGTATACAAACAAAACTGTATGGGTTGTTATGTCCCCGAAAAACAGGTTTATATTTTTTCCAATTTTAATAAAATGTAGGGTATACATGACAAGTCAGTGTAGTTCTGTGACTCTGGGCTGTGCCAGTATAAATGAAGCTAAGCTTTGTGTACAAATAAACGCACAATGCCACTATCTGGCTGCAAGTCAGTGTGGAAGTGTTATCACAGAATCACCAGGACACACTAGCTATCCATAACTTCATAAATGTATGCCGCACCCACGCACGCAGAAGAGCGCTGAACTGCCTTTTTTTAGATCCGGAACCATCCTACTGCCCGCAACGCAGGCAGGACTATCCCGAGCAAAGCTTGTTAGAGGCATAAACCAACAACTCACCAACAGGTTAATGTGAGTATTTAAGGAAATATTTACCGACATTCAGGGTCACGAAGGTTGTGCAAACAGAGGGAAGATACTCTACCCCAGTAATCTACACTAAGGGTAGCAATTTTGGAATAATAAAAATATGCGCTTTAGAGGAAGAACGAAAAATAAACCTTGAATGTCTTCAGATTTGTTTTCGGTTTGCTCATTAACAATATTTTTTTACTTAGAATTTGATAGCCTAACGAATTATAATTTCTCGTGTTTGTCTAACAGTTTTGAGAAATTAAAGAGATTTTCTTGAGGTGTTTTTGTAACTTCCGGACTGCACAAGTTAAATCGATGCCGTACATTGTAAAACAATCACACAACAATAGCACAGGGATCTGCGCAGTACGAGGTTATCCTTACAGCTTTTATTGTAGCGAAGATTTTCTTGTTCATTGTTTATCTCTGAAGAAACAACTTTAATATGTGACTGCATGTGACTGAAACAATTTTATAAAAAAAAATAATCGGAAATGCAGGATCTTATCTTGACGGTTCAATGAGGATTCGATAACACATTAATAACTTTTTGATTTCATAGTAAAACATACTCGTATATTGATAGGATGGAAGAAGAGCAGCTCTTACTGCAGCGTCACGCAGCTGTCTTGTCTTATTGTTACGTTGAAACGGTTCTAAAGTTACGCGCCTCAAACAACTTGTTAAAATTTCGAACGAACAAACACACTAAAATATTAAGACACGTAATATTATTTTACTGTCGTAATGAGCGTTGATAATGAGAGCGTGTATATTAAAATTTTAAGCTTGAAAATTACATTAGAAATAAACTGTGACCACATACATATATATATATATATATATATATATATATATATATATATATATATATATATATATGTGTGTGTGTGTGTGTGTGTGTGTGTGTGTATAGGTTATATGAATTTATTAAATTTTTAGCTGCCTCGGTGGCCTAGTGGATAGCGTACTAGGCTTTCACCCCGAGGACCCGGGTTCGATTCCCGGCGAGGGCTTGGCATTTTCATACGCTATAAATCATCCCATCGTCTGCATTAGCCCAAGTGTGCACAATAATCGGACGTTAAACACAAAAAAAAAATTATTAAATTTTTATCGACTACTTAAGAAATGGTGTTGAGGTGAGGACCTGCAGTGATCTCAAGCTCCAAGACTCACCATGCCGACTGCTCCAAACAGCTGCAAATTCAACGAAAAATAGTTAAAATTTCAAAAAAAAGAATGCATTTGACAACATTAAGACACCTTTTTTCCGTTACCGTGTGACCAAATAATGCAAATACCGCATCTTAGCCGTGAACCTCGAAGAACACAAGTAAGATAGCGCATTGAACAAATAAGAAACGCAAATATAATAAACCCAGTAACTATGGCAACAGCCAACCGTTCACTTGATTTTACACTGCTGTTGTCGTCAATGCGTTTAATACAAAGATTTTTTTTTACAATAATCGTTTTAATGTATAATGGATTTAAAGTTAATTAAAACATGACTGTGTGCATGTGCGTACACGCTGGAGACTGAACTAGTCGAATGATTTTGATAGAATTTTCCACGAAAGACTTTCTAGGGACCATTTAATTTTTCTAAAAAAATTTTTCGAATATCTTTTTAGTCTAAACAGGATTTCTTCAAAATCGGCTCAAATCGGACTTGATTTACGAACGTGAGAGTGCTAACACACACATGCACACACACACACACACACACACACCACATCAAAATTTTATCGTCCTTTCAAAATGTGCTGTACAGATCAAGGAGACTGAATTGCCTCTAAAATATCTCATTTTTCAATGGAAATTTCTAGTATTTTTTAAGTAGGGCCTATACAGAAAGACAATTTTAATATTTCTATAAAGATGTGACTGTACAGTTAGTTGTTTAATTCGATAGACTAGTAGATAGTGTTGCTTGTGTAACAAAGTATACGTTGCAGATAAACTATCTAAATAAATGATAAATTTGTTTTGCGTTAAAGCATCTTGAAGCAACTCAACAAGTGAAGGCTGCAATAAAAGACAGCACAATTAAATTAGTAACAGGACGTTAACTTGATTACACTGGCTTCCTTCAAATACTTAACTTAACCACAAAATGAAACGCAACACGTATTGGGTACAAACGTTGGGTAATGCTGTTATAAAACATTAGTGTATTCTGTTAATAGGACTCGGTAATATTACAACACGCTTTATTGGAGTGGACATCAAGGTAAGGTCTGCGACGCCTTGAAATGAGCACCGATCCTGCAATTAAAATAAGTATTGTATATAACACACACACACACACACACACACACACATATCGGTATATATATATATATATATATATATATATATATATATATATATGTATATATATATATATATATGTATATATATATATATATATATATATATATATATATATACACATGTGTATATATATATATTATATATATATATATATATTGCACTTTATAGTTAGCAATTTTAGACTTGATTCAAATTCAAAAATATCGATTGAGTAAGCGAAATTGAACCCAGTAAATCAGGTCAAAAGTTTACAAATTGCTTCACGTCACCAAGGTGACGTGATGACAGCGAATTTCAAACAGTCATACCTTTCGTTGTAAAATTTCCTTTGATAATATATTTTACACATTTGGCAAGATTATCCTTTTTTATGTTCAAATTATTTGGCAATAATAAAGTGAAAAACGACTGCCCTTAGCCTTATTGGCGCAATTTAAAGTAATATTTTGTGCAAGTTATATTATGGCGAACTTTTTCTAATTAAAATTTGCAAATACAAAATTAATCACTCGGAGTAAATTTAAGTGTTTTAGTAACTTTATGTTGTTATTTTAAGGCGAAAAGCACATTGTGACTATTATCGCCTACCTAAATATAAGTGTGAGTGTAAAGTGTTAAAGTCGTAAGTGTAGTGTGAGTGTAAGTGTGTGTTAGACTCGGGTACTGCGAGGGATGTCTAAATCCTTTCAATAAATGGAGCTAGTCTGCACCCCTGCGGTGTGTTTTAGTAAACATGTTAAATGAAAGGCACCTACACTATAAAACAATTTATGTTTACGTGAATGGATAATTGGTAATTATGACACCGAACTGAGTTTACTGTGTATTTTGTAAAGCTTTATACTTCGTACATGACTGTATTTTATAATGACACTTCCTGTTTAGACGCTATAGGGACGTTTCCGATGTATAGACGCCATTATTTTGCTGTCAACACTAAAGAAAACTTTATGCTTTGGAAATAATATTTCTGTGACAGATCTTTATCATTAAAGAAGTAAAATTAATTTCGGCCTACGGACGCACTAAGTAAGTACGTTAATTACCTCTTTTATTTATTTATAGCCCCTACGAAGAATTGCAATTACTTAGATAGGCATCTTCCTTGATTGTGTAATAAAAAAAGCTTTCACAAAATGGCTTTAACGTTTTAATTGCGTTTTACTACTCAATCTTCGTTATTACAAAAACTCCAATTCAGAAATTATTAGTCATAAAATGAGATCTGCCGGAATACTCAAGCCTGTTAAGAAGCAGTTACTGTAGTGCGGGATGTATAACTTACACTGGCGCTCATCGCACACTGCGGGATGTATAACTTACACTGGCGCTCATCGCACACTGCGGGATGTATAACTTACACTGGCGCTCATCGCGCACTGCGGGATGTATAACTTACACTGGCGCTCATCGCGCACTGCGGGATGTATAACTTACACTGGCGCTCATCGCACACTGCGGGATGTATAACTTACACTGGCGCTCATCGCACACTGCGGGATGTATAACTTACACTGGCGCTCATCGCGCACTGCGGGATGTATAACTTACACTGGCGCTCATCGCACACTGCGGGATGTATAACTTACACTGGCGCTCATCGCACACTGCGGGATGTATAACTTACACTGGCGCTCATCGCACACTGCGGGATGTATAACTTACACTGGCGCTCATCGCACACTGCGGGATGTATAACTTACACTGGCGCTCATCGCACACTGCGGGATGTATAAATGTATAACTTACACTGGCGCTCATCGCACACTGCGGGATGTATAACTTACACTGGCGCTCATCGCACACTGCGGGATGTATAACTTACACTGGCGCTCATCGCACACTGCGGGATGTATAACTTACACTGGCGCTCATCGCACACTGCGGGATGTATAACTTACACTGGCGCTCATCGCACACTGCGGGATGTATAACACACTGGCGCTCATCGCACACTGCGGGATGTATAACTTACACTGGCGCTCATCGCACACTGCGGGATGTATAACTTACACTGGCGCTCATCGCACACTGCGGGATGTATAACTTACACTGGCGCTCATCGCACACTGCGGGATGTATAACTTACACTGGCGCTCATCGCACACTGCGGGATGTATAACTTACACTGGCGCTCATCGCACACTGCGGGATGTATAACTTACACTGGCGCTCATCGCACACTGCGGGATGTATAACTTACACTGGCGCTCATCGCACACTGCGGGATGTATAACTTACACTGGCGCTCATCGCACACTGCGGGATGTACTGCGGGATGCACACTGCGGGATGTATAACTTACACTGGCGCTCATCGCACACTGCGGGATGTATAACTTACACTGGCGCTCATCGCACACTGCGGGATGTATAACTTACACTGGCGCTCATCGCACACTGCGGGATGTATAACTTACACTGGCGCTCATCGCACACTGCGGGATGTATAACTTACACTGGCGCTCATCGCACACTGCGGGATGTATAACTTACACTGGCGCTCATCGCACACTGCGGGATGTATAACTTACACTGGCGCTCATCGCACACTGCGGGATGTATAACTTACACTGGCTCTCATCGCACACTGCGGGATGTATAACTTACACTGGCGCTCATCGCACACTGCGGGATGTATAACTTTACACTGGCGCTCATCGCACACTGCGGGATGTATAACTTACACTGGCGCTCATCGCACACACTGCGGGATGTATAACTTACACTGGCGCTCATCGCACACTGCGGGATGTATAACTTACACTGGCGCTCATCGCACACTGCGGGATGTATAACTTACACTGGCGCTCATCGCACACTGCGGGATGTATAACTTACACTGGCGCTCATCGCACACTGCGGGATGTATAACTTACACTGGCGCTCATCGCACACTGCGGGATGTATAACTTACACTGGCGCTCATCGCACACTGCGGGATGTATAACTTACACTGGCGCTCATCGCACACTGCGGGATGTATAACTTACACTGGCGCTCATCGCACACTGCGGGATGTATAACTTACACTGGCGCTCATCGCACACTGCGGGATGTATAACTTACACTGGCGCTCATCGCACACTGCGGGATGTATAACTTACACTGGCGCTCATCGCACACTGCGGGATGGCGCTATAACTTACACTGGCGCTCATCGCACACTGCGGGATGTATAACTTACACTGGCGCTCATCGCACACTGCGGGATGTATAACTTACACTGGCGCTCATCGCACACTGCGGGATGTATAACTTACACTGGCGTTTAGCGCCAGGTGCGGGTTCGCTCCAGTAGCTCATTCCAATGGCAGTCTTCTTCACTTACACACACACGCACACACACACACACACACACACACACACACACACACACACACACCTGAAGTATTGTCAAGAGTTTATTTAAACACTTTTGTAAGACTTTAAATTTGTCGGATAAAAATTTGCAATATTTAAAAAAAATATAATCTCTCAATTGTTCTTAGAAATTTTTTAATCAGCTTCATCTCTTATTCTAATAAGCCTTTACAGAAATGAAGAGTTTTTGTGGAGTGATGAAGGAGAGATCTCGTCAGCAGTTTCCTGGGATGAATCTGCATTAAGCTTTTATCAATTTAAAAGTTGTTGGTAAATTTTTCATTTTCATGTGAAAGTTTTCCTAGGTAGTAGGATCCATACTGGTGGTCCTCTACTTCGAGCTCGCTTCCTCTAATTTCAATACGTCACAAGGGAGGCACAAATGTCTCACAATTTTAGATCCGATGTTTGTAGAAATTTGGAAAAAATCTATAATTATAATAGTTTATACAAATTCATTATAAAAAAATGCCTGTTTAACAGTTTAAAAATAGTATCGATTCCAAACCTCTTGGTAAAACCAGACGGTAGCATTTAAAGGGCTAAATACGTTATTTTGAACTAGTTATCATACGAGTTAGACATTAACTCGTATTTGAAGACCGTACCTAGAAAGCGTAATTGAATAACTAAATAAAAGTAAGATATTGTCTGACCTACACTGGCAACAGTACAACACCAGGTATCAGCTGTTACGGGTTATAAAAATACGAGGCTTCAGAAACTGAATCCGGATACAGACATTTATGGCACAGTAAATAAAAACGCAGACACCTGACGTTTCCTTCTGCAATCGTTTTGTGAGCATTTTACTTTGACACACAGTTCTCCTGGAAGCCGTGATGGAAACTGATTTTGAAAACAATGTTTATGGCACAGGTTCATTTCAATTAAACAATAATAACCGTGGCACGCATCTGTCTCGCTGACGTAATGGAGCTAATTTGCGAAAAATAACTTTTTTGGTCTTAGGCTAATATTTTTTCTAAATTCTGATCTCATTATTGTAATCAGCATAAGTATTACATTGTAAGTACAAAGTTGACCTTGTCCGCCGTCATTTGGAAACTAGAAATGTTAATTTATACATTTCTTAACGTTGTGTGCAACGATGAAATCAGATTTAAAAAAATATTTAGGACAAAAAGCTTATACATTTTTAAAGATTTAAATTGGCCGCCATTTCGAAAATTTTGCATTAATTTTGCTGGTAACAAACTTGTAAATTACAAAACAGATTTTCGTGTCAAGTTTGAATCAAATCGAACCGACATTTAGAATGTGAGAGTGCTGTACTCTCTCGCTCGCTCTCTCTCACTCTCTCTCTCTCTCTTTCTAAAACACACACACAAACACGCACACACACACACATGACACACACTTATTATATTTTAACAACTCATAAAAAGTGACCTAGACGTTAGGATTGGCACTCATTTCGAGGTCCCGGTTCTGGTTGGCATGATTATAACGATGGTCGCTCCAACACCTAGACGTTAGGATTGGCACTCATTTCGAGGTCCCGGTTCTGGTTGGCATGATTATAACGATGGTCGCTCCAACACCTAGACGTTAGGATTGGCACTCATTTCGAGGTCCCGGTTCTGGTTGACATGATTATAACGATGGTCGCTCCAACACCTAGACGTTAGGATTGGCACTCATTTCGAGGTCCCGGTTCTGGTTGGCATGATTATAACGATGGTCGCTCCAACACCTAGACGTTAGGATTGGCACTCATTTCGAGGTCCCGGTTCTGGTTGGCATGATTATAACGATGGTCGCTCCAACACCTAGACGTTAGGATTGGCACTCATTTCGAGGTCCCGGTTCTGGTTGACATGATTATAACGATGGTCGCTCCAACACCTAGACGTTAGGATTGGCACTCATTTCGAGGTCCCGGTTCTGGTTGGCATGATTATAACGATGGTCGCTCCAACACCTAGACGTTAGGATTGGCACTCATTTCGAGGTCCCGGTTCTGGTTGGCATGATTATAACGATGGTCGCTCCAACACCTAGACGTTAGGATTGGCACTCATTTCGAGGTCCCGGTTCTGGTTGACATGATTATAACGATGGTCGCTCCAACACCTAGACGTTAGGATTGGCACTCATTTCGAGGTCCCGGTTCTGGTTGACATGATTATAACGATGGTCGCTCCAACACCTAATTTTCCAATTGAGATTTTTTTAACATTTTAATTAATTAAAATATAAATTCAACCATAGCGTAAGACAACCAGTTTCATGTTTGTCATGGTTAAGTTAGGTTAGAACTCTACGTTTCCAAAGATTTGTTCTCTAGGTAATAAAAAAGTTAAATTTGTACATCGTATTTATTCAGAATAACCAACGTTCTTCTCTGCTTTCAAACGTTCCTTTTCATTAAAGCTAATATTTTGCAACCTATCGCAGCTTAATTATAAAGCCAAGAAGGTTCTGAAATGAATGAATATCTCGCGGTTAACATTAGGAAACTAGTATTTTAAGGTCTAATTAAAATTTAATCTAATCCGTATAAGAAGATGCGACTTGGAGAATTAACCAAATTAATGAGTGACACATCCGTCGTAGCAGCTTCCCTGAGGCGTGTCTGTCAATCCCTGGAGGCTCAAGCTTTTGTTCAACCAATAAAGTAGGCTTTAAAGCCTTCGTTTGAATATTTAAGTGTAGTTTATAAATACTAAAAAAAACGTATAGGGTTACACCAAAAATGTTTTCATGAGCTGTCAATATCGATGCGTTAAAGCTTGCTCAAATTTTGTTGATTTGTGAAGTTACGGTTAGGGAGAAAATCGAAAAAAAACCCTGACCGCCATTCATAAAATTGCTAAAAAAGTTTACGAATGGAATTAGTAATTTCTGCAACGAGTTATTTATTTGTAATTTACCTAGACTCAAAGAGACGTGTATAGTAATTAGATATCACAAGCCTGCATAACAAATAAGTAATTATTATTTGATAATAATAACATTATGAATAAAGTAATTATTGATAATTTTTTAATGATTTGGAGAATTGCAGCATTGCGTTATTTGCGGCACGTAGGTATCCCTCAATTTCTAAAAATAAAATTCCATTTTGCTCAATTTTGAAAATCTGAATTTATCAACACAGTGAACATCCGCATGTACATGCATTTTAAGTTTTCTCAGTTAAATTTAAAGTAATTACATTAAAATTATGCAAATAAACGTCTATTAGTGAAACTGTTGAAAGGGTTAGGTTAGGTAACGAATTTGTCCAAGCTATAAAGTTATAAAATTTATTTTCGTGTTTTCCTCAAATACGTTTTGGGTTCATGCCGTAGCGCCCACACGCTCATTTTCCAATAGAATTTCGCCAATAAATAACACCGCAAAAATGTAAGTAAATTACAAGACACAATTCGCTTCTCTTCTTTCCCCAATCTCCTTTCCAATTAAAGACTTTGTTTTTCACTCTTACCGCCTCGCAGTGGAGCTAATTACGTTTCGCCGGAGTTTTGTTTCGACACAAATTTAATAAAATTTTACAACTTTCCTCTTAATTTCAAACGCGCAAAAGCAGAAATAGAATCAAACAAAAACAGAAACAGAATCAAACAAAAAGAGAAACAGAATCAAATAAAAAGAGAAAAAGAATCAAACAAAAAGAGAAACAGAATCACACAAAAACATAAACAGAATCAAACAAAAAGAGATTCAGAATGAAACAAAAAGAGATTCAGAATCACAAAAAAACAAAAACAGAATCAAAGAAAAAGAGAAACATAATCAAACAAAAAGAGAAACAGAATCAAACAAAAAGAGAAACAGAATCAAACAAAAAGAGATTCAGAATAACACAAAAACAAAAACAGAATCAAAGAAAAAGAGAAACAGAATCAAACAAAAAGAGAAACAAAATTAAACAAAAAGAGAAACAGAATCAAACAAAAAGAGAAACAGAATCAAACAAAAAGAGAAACAGAATCAAGCAAAAACAGAAACGGAATAAAAGAAAAAGAGAAACAGAATGAAACAAAAACAAAAACAGAATCAAACAAAAAGAGAAACAGAATCAAACAAAAAGAGAAAGAGAATCAAACAAAAACAGAAACTGTATCCCCGCCACTGGTAGGATCAAGAGTGACGGCGGTTGAGGTTTAGTTTTGTATTTACACTACTTAATTTAAAAATTTAAAATGCCTATAATTTAAACTTTAATTATATTTAAAACACACAAACACACACTACTTTGGTCCTTTTAATGACGACATACATGTTTTTTAATGGAAATTTCCTGAGTATTTACATGGAGACACATGCAAAAATATTGAGTTAAACCATTGAGGATGTAGTTTTCCGTCTTTTCCCTGTAGAATAATTTTCCTCAGTTTTGGGTTAAACAATAAGCCTGTCCATACACTCTGTAAGCCTCCGCAACTTTTAAACAATAAAACAAAACGTTTTACCACAATCGACACAAGTCCAAAGTAAAGTAAAATATAAAATTTTATTTTGCCCGACAAGTTCACGCCTTTGTTACAACGTCGTAAAGTTGTCGGACGTAAACAGAGATCAACAGTTGATTTTTATTTTTGTGTTTATGGTGTGAAATATAAAGGACGTTCACTTCATAAAGGATTTTATTTGTGACTGTTACAAAAGTTACGTTTTCATTTTATTTCACGTGATAAACTGTTTGTGTAAAAATTTGGAATGTTTGTAGCAAATTTCCATTATAAGACTCGGCCTTCGGGACACACTGCAAAAGTGCTCGTTTAGCTCACCCACGTTAAAATTGTACGTGTAACATTTCAAGCGTATTTTACAAATTTATATCACACACACGCGCGCACACTGTTCCTGGGAAGGCCACAGTACATAATAGATAGCCTATACCAACACAATGCAACTAAGCATATTTTTTACGTTAAAATTATCACTTGTAACTTAGTGAAGTAGTAGTAAGACAATTGTAATATATAAGAAATTTAAGTTTTTTGCTTCTTAAATGATTATCTCAATAAATGCCGTTAATGTTTAGTCACTGAATTTAATTGCTACGTTGCTTTCTTACTGACGTGATGGAAGCGAATTTCCAACAATAAATGTTTTATATTTTGAAAATCCTTTTGACTAAAATGCATGTATTATCATTTTAATCCTGATTACAATGGTGGCAGTATATTAAAACATTGTAAGAGAGGTGTAGCCTTGAAATTGTGCAGTTTTAAGACTGTTGCACTTGTTTTGCTGGAAAACAAATTTATTCAAGCTTTTTGTCAAGTTTGAATAAAAACAGACCAAAATTGTGAACGTCAATTTACTAGTACACACGCACACGCAGGCGCGCATACACACACACTCACATATTATTCATTTTAAAAAAACCTCAAAGTGTTATCAAGAGGGAAATATGTGTGCTTAGAATGTATCTTAGAATGTGTGATTGTTACATTCTTGATTGGGGTTAAGAGCAATTAATTAAATTAAATATTTCACAGCAAACAATCCTTAAAAGAGTGGAAGCTTGACGTTTCAAGCTACATTAATGGGAAGTATTTGGGGAGGGTTGACAAAAACTGCCCTTGCTGTTGGAAGGAAGTTGCGGGAAATTGTATTTTTTGCCGGTAAACATTTGTTTTAAAATCGGGATTAGGGCGCCTCTGCCACAATCCGACTGAAGTGAAAAAGTGACATTTTGTGCGATTAAAGTTTCAGCAGAGCAAGAAACACTTTCGTTGCCGCTGTAATGAAATTACGTGCCCTTTTTGCTTCAAATAATGACTTAAAAGCCAGGAAGTACTTATTACAGAACGTAAGTTCCAAATTTATTGCTAATTACATATTTTTATTTATCTTATTGTACGCTACCTCGAAGTTTCATCACATATATTTTAAGCTTCATAATTCAAGTCATTGCAGCAAATTTGAAAATTAAAAAAAAAACCCACGGTTCGAAAATAAAACGGAAAAATACAAAAATAAACCACGACGCAGTTTTATGGAAGGGACCGAGGATTTTTAAGTGTTTTTGGTTAAAATAATTATTTAGAAACGGGGTTTTAAACGATTTTGATAAAGTTTTCTCAAATATTGTTAAAAAATTAATTTGGTAGCTTAGAAAATTGAACAATCAGCTCTTTGTACATTTTGTTTATACAAATAATAACAAAGGAAGCCAGCAGACTAAATAAACTCTGACCGCCGTCTGTTTCCCCCATTTACTCACGGTTGTTTCATTGCTCTACGTAGCATCTGCATGACATGAATACATTGTCAGCTCTAAGCTGAATACAAAATCAATTATCTTTAAATATAGCATTGTACGCCCCTCTACGGTAAGTGGGTAAGAGGGTAAGAGGGAGGGTTATCAGAACTTGGCAGTGCGTTTCAGTGTAGGCCTACGAGCCAAAACTTAAGAGGGAGGATTTCGGCAACAATTAATTTTGAATTCCGAATTAAAGGATACAGGCTTTTCAAAATAGACTAATATTAAATGTACCAACTTTGGGTATATTTATTAGCGAATGTTCATTGAAAAATGAGCAATTGGGTCGGCCAATATGGCGATACCCAGAACTATGAAATGAGCACCGATCCTGACCTGTTTAAACACTAACTATGTACATAATTATGCTGTGTGAATGTGTTATAACGTTAAACAGCCTAAACCCGTTCACGGAGGTCACTAAAATCATTAAAACAAGCGTTGAAATCTGTATATGTTAAAGGTGACCAGGCTTCTGTAGTGAATGTCACCGGCCTACTGGGCGACCTCCGCAAAAAGGTCCTCGTCTTCTGATGTTATAAGAATGTAAAATAGAGTAGCTCACAGCACAACAAAAAGGTCGGCCAAATAGAAGAGAAAGAAATTTTAAAAGAGAATTAGCAGAACAACTGCGAGTACCTCGATAAGGAACTGGGAGACGTTACCAATTAGAAGTGGGGGAGCTGCCCTCCTTGAATCCTCTCCAAATCCTAGACGTTATAAAGAGATTAGGGCAGGAGTTGTAACTGAGCTTTACAGGAATACGGGAAGGGACAAAATAGTGCAATAGTGACCCCAGAAATTCATTGATTCAAGGTTATAAATTTGTTTAAAACTGGGAAAATAAGCTCAACATTCCCATTTTCAAATGTGTTCAAATATCAACATTTCACATTTGTAATTGTAATTGAAATATCAACATTTCACATTTGTAATTGTAATTGTAATTGAAATATCAACATTTCACCTTTGTAATTGTAATTGAAATATCAACATTTCACATTTGTAATTTTAATTGAAATATCAACATTTCACATTTGTAATTGTAATTGAAATATCAACATTTCACCTTTGTAATTGTAATTGAAATATCAACATTTCACCTTTGTAATTGTAATTGAAATATCAAAATTTCACATTTGTAATTGTAATATCAACATTTCATATTTGTAATTCAGAAAAAAAACTCGTAATTTTGGTGGTAATTTAACGCAAGTACGATGACGTAAATAATGTTAATAGTTACTATTCTTAGCAAAATAAAGTTTGTTTATTTATTTATTTGTTTAGGCCTAATAGAATTAAAATGTTAGTTTTTGGAAATTCGTTTTCCCATAGCGAGATAAAACATATGTTCCTAGCAAAGTAATAAATAAGTCACTTCCTTGACCATTTAACTACTCAGTTTAATAATTGATGGAATCTTACGTTAATATAAAGGTTCTTAATTACAAACGTTGCGACGAAACCTTAATTTGGAAAGAGTTGGCAGCGCTGCCCGTGGAGTTTCAATGCACTACTCTGTACAGTATAATACAGATATAAAAAGCTCTAAATACACGATTATGCTGGCCTCAATGGCGGTTGCAATTAAGGCTAAAGAGTAACAAGGAAAGACTGCGTAAAACTTAATTACGTGTATTGTCTGCTCGCTCTAGTTACAGTTGGATAATAGAGTTTTAAACTTTCATGATGATAAAAAAACTGAATTGTTTGCACGGTTATTAGCTTATAAAAAAACAGATCATGTCGATAAAACGTAAAAGTTAAAAATAATCGCCGCACTCAGCTGTATCGCCAAGTGATGAGAGTGAATTAAAAATATATATGTTAGTTCTTATTCCACCATCCATCATAATCAGCGCTGAAACATGCACTAAAATTTAAAAAATTGATCTAAACTATAAAAAAGATAACGCTATATAAACAATTTAATATATCGTCAGACCTTATCTAAAGGTCAGAATCTGTGCTCATTTCAATCCCCTCAGACCTTATCTAGAGGTCAGAATCTGTGTTCATTTCAATCTCCTCAGACCTTATCTAGAGGTCAGAATCTGTGTTCATTTCAATCTCCTCAGACTTTATCTAGAGGTCAGAATCTGTGTTCATTTCAATTCACTCAGACCTTATCTAGAGGTCAGAATCTGTGCTCATTTCAATTCACTCAGACCTTATCTAGAGGTCAGAATCTGTGTTCATTTCAATCTCCTCAGACTTTATCTAGAGGTCAGAATCTGTGCTCATTTCAATCCACTCAGACCTTATCTAGAGGTCAGAATCTGTGTTCATTTCAATCTCCTCAGACCTTATCTAGAGGTCAGAATCTATGTCCTGCGTTTGGCTTTACCTTTCCAACTGCCAAGTTTTAAAGGAAAAACTTACTTGTTATTAAGATATATCTAATTAGATTTTGCATTGTATTATTTTTTTAAAATAATATGTTTATTTTTAACAAAAAGTATTGTTTAGAAAACTATAAAATGTTACACGTACTGCTCGGGTGATTGATGAATGTATAATGGATCAGTGAACTAATGAGAATAAAAACACTTCACAATGGGAAAATTCAATTTATATTTTTGATTGACAATTACAAATGGCAAATGTTGCTTCATTTAAAAAGAAATACAAGTGAATGGATGCGGTCGTTATGCTCTTCGAAGTTGTCGCACGTATCTCTTATAATTAATTAGACATTTCAGTCAGGTTTGAATTGAATTAATGACCAAACTAAACACACTCCCGAAGATAGCGACAGAACACTGAAAGTAAATGGTTAAACTTTCAAAACACCAAAGTATAAGTAAATAAGAAATAGTTTATTTCATTTTAAGGTTTATAAATAAAAACACATTTTTAATTCAAGTTCAGAGCTTTATACCGGTTTCGGCTTTTACAGGTCATTATCAAATAACAAATGATAACTGTTGAGCTAAAGTTGAACAAAAACTAAACCAACTTAGTTACGTAAAACTTAATTACGTGTATTGTCTGCTCGCTTTGTGTTCATTTAAAGGTATATATTTAAAATATATTTGTGTATATATTTAAAATATATATGTATATATATATATATATATATATTAACATGAAAAAACGGTTCCCTCCCCCCCCCACTATCGCAACGACAGTAGAATAGTCCAGTTCACGTTTACAGTGTGTATATGACTAGTTGACTTATACCCACGCTTGTGATATAATTGTGAATTTCAAGATTTAAGCCAAATATTACCAGGAGGGATTGCATGCAAATATGTTTATGTATACTGTATAATTTATAGGTTGCATAATAACATTGCACACAATTTAAATTTAAAAGATAGCTATGTTTGAACAAGTTGTGTTGTAACGAACTTTAATATTTTATTTCATTTCAAAGAAACGCTTTCATAATAATTGCATGTGTTATATCAAACCGATTTACAACTGTCAGCATAAATAACATATTTGGTATATTTTGGCAGTGCGCAGAATCACTGGTTCTACAGTATACAGTATGCCCACAGACGTAGGAACTCGCTATGAAATAACCGGCCTAGTCTTGCGCAGAACTGCCCTTTGATGTTTTCCTTTAATACACTAAAGGTAAATTGCAAAACATTAAAAAACGCCAGTGCTTAGAATAATTTCACCATCTTTTCACAGTGAAATATCTTTAGTAACTAAAGTACTTTGGCTAATACTATCTATAGGCCTAAATGTAATGTAAAACTTGGAGCTTTTATTATCCTGTTTTAACTTCTTTTATCTTTTAATTAAACAAATTTTCAACTCATGTATATGTTAGCAGTTAGCCAACTTACAGCTCAGCTATAGAAAATCAAAAGAAAATAATAAGAATTTTGTACAACCTCTTGTAGGCTTAATATAGAAAAGTGTGTATCTATTTAATGTAAAGGAGTTTAGAGTAACAATATTGCCAATGAAGACATTTTTTCCTACAGTTGTCCTATTACTACATGAATTTTATTATTTTCATTATTTACCTTTTGACATATCCGTATTAGATTTGTATCCTGATTTGTGTTGTAATTCATTTATTTACCATTTTATAGCCATGTTTTCTCGTGCTTAATTGTTGCTCCACTTCTCTTTCCCCTCCCCTCCCCTGTATCATGTTGGTTTAGTGTTTATTCAACTTTAGCTTTGTATTGGCCGAAACCGGTAGAGAATAATAAAGCTCTAATCTGTTTTAGGTGCTTTCAAAGTTTAACCATTTTCATTCAGCAGCCAGGCTGGCTAACCCAGGTCAGGCCAACCCACTTTCTATTTGCGCCATAAAAGAAGCAAACGAGTGTCATCGATAATCACCTCGAAGATATGTCGGAACAATTACATAGTAAGGATGTACACCGGTTTTGAGACAGGATAAAGTACTTCGCCAAAATGTTTGGTTATGTATGAATATTTATTACTCATTCAGTAATTTACTCACAAATTTTAAACAAAAGTAAATAACGTAAAGTGTAAATCGAAAAAAATAAACCAAACCCAGACCGCCGCCGTTTTTGATTTACTCTCGAAGTCTCTTTTTGAAGTTGAATGGAACATAGGTCCTAGCTTTGCTTCAAATAAACTAATTAAATAATAAATCAAACTGTATTTTGTTTCCTAAAGTTTTAGTACATTGGCTGAAGAATCAACCGACTTACGGGTTTTTGTTCAGTAACTTCCAAACACGAATGTGAAGAGCAAAATTAGCAACGGAGTTGTTGTGTGGGACGCAGTAAAACCAGATAAGCACAATAATTTTTTGTTGTTTTAACTTTAGTCTTGAAACAAACAGAAATATAACAAAACAACATAAATTTTATTTCTTACAGTAATATAATACATTACACAGACTTGTTCAAGAATCTTTAAACCATTTATAAAATCATTGCAAATATTTTTCACTTTCACCACTGTGAAAAGCGTTAATATTTTAAACTTTAGCCGAATTAATGACCGTGTCTCGCTGATGTCATGGAAACGAATCCTAACATACTTTTTTTTAAAAAATAATCATTTGAAAGTCATATTAAACTTCAAAATTGCTTTTATAATACAAATAAAAACCCTGACCGTCCTAAAATTGTTTTTTTAATTTCAGAGGTTTTTGAAATTCAATTCTTATTGATTACGACGGTGATCAGATTGTTTGATAAACTGGGATTTTTAGGGTTTAAAATGACTGCGATTTTTGAAACTGTTAAGCAATTTCACGTCTAGTTTTCTGTATTTCGTTGGGTGACCACATTGCTAAGCTACTTACGGAATCGACTACAAACGTGTGAGTACTAAAACACACGCACGCACGCACGCACACACGCACGTACGCACGCACACATTATTTTTATAATGTGGATTTTTACCTTGATTGGTTGCTCTAATAACTCATTTTGCAATAGAATCTGTAAGCTAAAAAAATGTCCATCACTTGAGAGTAACAGCTGCATTGCGTGATTATTAACACAGATGTTCTTAATGAAGCACTATAAATAATATTTCCTTAGGCGTCATATATTAATTTATAAACACCTACAACTTAAAGTCTTCGAAAACATTTCACCTATCATTTTAATTAATCCATTTTTCGAAATTCTTTCATCGTGTTCTTGTGATTCGAGGGATAGTAAAAAATTCAACTTAACAAAATTGTAATTTTCTGTTTCATATAATTTTAAAACATGATTTAAACTAAATAAACACGAATATATTTACAAAATGGCGTTATTGCAGTTAAAATCTTAGTGGCTGTTCTCTTTATGTAAACATTGTAATTGATTTTACGTATATTTTAACGTATTTTTATATTTGTGCTTAGTGACTTTTTTTTAAAAAAAGAAGCTATTGGATCCATCATGGAAAGGTCAACACCCGAGACCTTGAAATAAGCATCGTTATTGAAATGTAGAACATTTTCTCAAACGTAAACATACGAGTATATAAGTTATAATGTTTTAGCGTGTTTGGCTCAGTGCTTAGTCCTTATAATGACTTTACCTTAGACAAGTCCGTTTAACGGTTCCAAATTACAGCAGCCTCAAACCTTACAAAAATATTTTTTTTTAATTTTACAATTTTTGTAACTATTGTAACAACGTTTAAAATTTGTGAAAGTTAGCACTTTAAATTTTACATTAGAACAACATAAATTTATTTGACGGGTTAATTTTTGTATTTTCAGTGTTATTTAAAAAGCTAATTTGTGCAGAATATAATATCGAATAGATGGAGATTATTTTCGAAAAAATGTAAGAAATTATTATAAATTCACTACAATCACGACAGCGAGACAACGTCTTACCACGAATATTTTATTTTGGAGGTCAGTTAAAGAATCGGGTGTTTTTAACACAACATTACCGTATCGAGTTGAGTGAGCTCTTGCATTCGGCTATGCTCGGGCCTAGACCCGAAAACACACGATCGTGACTGGCAGTCTAGCTTTTCTGATTTTACTTTAAAAAAATGTGTTACAGAAAGGTTCCAAAAAAAGGATGCTTCTTGAAAGTTAACGTATAGAAACAGGTGCTGTATGAGACGCTGCGCAGTGCCTCGGGGACACAACTTGTGCAAATAACGCATTTGTTACGTCATCCAATAAACTGAACATCCGGTCATATCGAGAATAACAAAGAAACAAACGCTTGAAACTACCGCAAGGTACAAAAGCATTTCCATGGCCGCCGTCAAATTGTGCAATTTAAAATTAAGGTTTTAACGCTGATTATTTCCTATAAAGTGTAGGACACAACTAGTGCAAATAACGCATTTGTTACGTCATCCAATAAACTGAACATCCGGTCATATCAAGAATAACAAAGAAACAAACGCTTGAAACTACCGCAAGGTACAAAAGCATTACCATGGCCGCCGTCAAATTGTACAATTAAGGTTTTAACGCTGATTATTTCCTATAAAGTGTAGGACACAACTTGTGCAAATAACGCATTTGTTACGTTATCCAATAAACTGAACATCCGGTCATATCGAGAATAACAAAGAAACAAACGCTTGAAACTACCGCAAGGTACAAAAGCATTTCCATGGCCGCCGTCAAATTGTACAATTTAAAATTAAGGTTTTAACGCTGATTATTTCCTATAAAGTGTAGGACACAACTTGTGCAAATAACGCATTTGTTACGTCATCCAATAAACTGAACATCCGGTCATATCGAGAATAACAAAGAAACAAACGCTTGAAACTACCGCAAGGTACAAAAGCATTTCCATGGCCGCCGTCAAATTGTACAATTTAAAATTAAGGTTTTAACGCTGATTATTTCCTATAAAGTGTAGGACACAACTTGTGCAAATAACGCATTTGTTACGTCATCCAATAAACTGAATATCCGGTCATATCGAGAATAACAAAGAAACAAACGCTTGAAACTACCGCAAGGTACAAAAGCATTTCCATGGCCGCCGTCAAATTGTACAATTTAAAATTAAGGTTTTAACGCTGATTATTTCCTATAAAGTGTAGGACACAAATTGTTGTTTCAAACGGCCGTCATTTTAAAACACTTCCAAGGTAATGGCAAAATCAATTTTTGGTACGGGTTTGAATCAAATCGGCATAAATCAGCGTTTTAAACTTTAAAATTACATTTAAAATACGAAAATGCAAGTATAATACATCGTATAAATAACGTTATCCTCAACAAAGGGAGAAGGACACGCCTAGACACGTCTGGTCTTGTTTAATGAGGCCATAAAGATGTGCAAGAAGCAGTAAAAGCTTCTGTTTTAATGTCTGCCGTAATCACCTTTAGCTCTGCACCGTCACCGTCACCACTCTGTTAGCTATTCATGCAACATTCGTGTTTAGTTGTGTAAACTGTAAAGCAACATTCAGTGTTTCCGAGAGCCCCGAACACAGCGACACGCCCTAGCTCCGAAAACATTCAGTGTTCCCGAGAGCCCCGAACACAGCGACACGCCCTAGCTCCGAAAACATTCAGTGTTTCCGAGAGCCCCGAACACAGCGACACGCCCTAGCTCCGAAAACATTCAGTGTTTCCGAGAGCCCCGAACACAGCGACACGCCCTAGCTCCGAAAACATTCAGTGTTTCCGAGAGCCCCGAACACAGCGACACGCCCTAGCTCCGAAAACATTCAGTGTTCCCGAGAGCCCCGAACACAGCGACACGCCCTAGCTCCGAAAACATTCAGTGTTTCCGAGAGCCCCGAACACAGCGACACGCCCTAGCTCCGAAAACATTCAGTGTTTCCGAGAGCCCCGAACACAGCGACACGCCCTAGCTCCGAAAACATCCACGCTAAATTCATACTCGCTTTTCATCGGTCGGCAGTGCTCGTCTCATCTCCTATACACAATAGCTTCATCCTGATTGGTGCGTTCTTTCTCTGGTTTTAATAATAGATTTTTGAGAAATTATAGTTTCCGCCGTAATTTCGAGTACAAATACAGGTCGGAATCCGGCTAACCTTCTTACTCACCTGGTAAACGCTCAAACTTTTACTATTTCTTCCGGAGACTACAACAATGCCAACCGAACCTAATCTTACATGAGTAGGCCTAAATATGTAGGTTACGTATCAGCCTTAGTGTAATGTGTGACTATCTAAATATTCAAATGTTTTCTTTAAAATGTGATCTTATTGGCTGATAATGGCTGATTACTGTGTTGAAGTATGATTTCCAAAGAAGTGTAACATAAAATACTTATACTCTGAAATAAATTTGCTGTTATCGCGGGAGCGACACAGCTGCGTGCCGTAGTTTTTGTTATACTCTTGTGCACATAGGTCCACGTGTGAATGCCTCAGTTATCGGATAATTACAAGAGATAGCCTATTAAAGCATATTCTATTGGAGGTGTAAGGACGGACAGAGAAACGATCGTGTAACAGAAGAAATTACCTGATTAAACAGTACCAAGTCGGGCTTATAACAAGCAATAACCGATACGTCAATAAAGT
>CM040184.1:88914322-88916822 GCA_022606455.1 Callitettix versicolor
TCTGTTTCGAAGAAATTATCGTAATTAAAATAAAAAGGAAGGGAAAACATGATACAGGATTTTTATTTTCGGTTCAATAACAGAAGTTTTTTAAACAAAATAATAAATGCTATGTATGCTATCGCAAGTTTGTCCCCCCCTTCTTATACGAATAAGTTTTAGGCCCACCTAAAGAAATTTTTAAGCTTTATTTCATTTTTAGTTTTCCTTATGTTATTGGAGCTTAATATTAGTCTTTTTCTGTATTAGAATTGCCTTAATATAAAATTCTGTTCTCTTTATATTACGATATTTTTACATTAAACATTTTTTATATTAGCCTTATATTTTTACAATTTTTAAGATTTTCGTTTATATTAAACTTACATATTTTTAAATTGAGATTATCTTTAATAAACTTTTCATTCGTAACACATTATGTTTTTACATTGTTCTTTTTGTTTTAAGTTTTCGTTAATATCAGTCATTATTTTACATTAAGCGTTTCCAAAGTAATGTTAAGTTCTATTTTCAATTAGGCTGTTTTAATTAGGCTGATAATAAAAACTATTTATATTAAGCTTTACATTTATTTTAAGCTTTTGGTTGCACTTCCTATATTTTAATGTCTTCGTTTCTTGTAATTTTATATTATGACCTTTTTGAATTTAAAATCTTAAAATTTGAGTTAATATCTTTTTCTTTATTAGTACATTATAATAAGCTTTATTCAACTTCAATTTTCTTGTTAAAATTAGCTTTTTCATTATTAAACTTTCGTTTCTGTTAATTTTTATATACGGCCTAATATTTTTATTGGATGGTTTATATTCTGTTGAGTGCACTCATATACTTTACCTACCTTTTTCATTTTTTTATTTGTCGACGCGTTTCGGATTACGTCCATTATCAAAACTTATTGTTGTGTAAGTTATATTATTACTAAGCATTTATAAATGTTTCTCGTGCCTTACAAACACAGTATATTGATATTGCTTTTATTAAAGGAAGCATATTTTCCTTACAGCTAATAGAAGAACATGTTTGCCCCAGTTTAAGTAGCCTCGAGCGCCTTCCTTCAGTACTCGAGTGCTATAAAAACTATTCACAACAGAAACAAGATAAAGTTTTTGTATTTTATTACGTTTTGCCCTTATAGACGTTACTTCTTGCACGAACCCGCAGGGGGGTGCAGACTAGCTGCACCTATTGAGAGGATTTAGACGTCCCTCGCGGTACCCGAGTCTAACACACACTTACACTTACAACACTACACTTACGACTTCAACACATTACACTCACACTTACATTTAGGGAGGCGATAATAGCCTCAATGTGCTTTTCGCCTTAAAATAATTAAGAAAATTCTTCCACGATACTTCAGTTCATCCTTGAATTTACATAATTTTGTTTTGTACAAATAATGCATATTGTATATTTTTCAAATTTCGACTGCAGATATTATTACTAGTCATAAAAAAATTAGACATGTAATAAAACTAAATTTAAAAAACGAATTTAATTTGGCACCACTTAATACATTTGCTTTAGTTTTTACCAGATAAATAACGAACTTGTTAGCCACTAAATCGGCTTTGATTTCAAGGTGACAGTAATTTAATTTTGATTAATGACACCTGTAATGACTTGTCACAAAGTAGACAGTTTAAAATTTCATTTCACTTTTACTGTTGTCACGCCACACAGATTTAGGAGGCAGTTATGGTCTACATGACGTAACCTGTAATGACTTGTCACAAAGTAGACAGTTTAAAATTTCATTTCACTTTTACTGTTGTCACGCCACACTGATTTAGGAGGCAGTTATGGTCTACATGACGTAACCTGTAATGACTTGTCACAAAGTAGACAGTTTAAAATTTCATTTCACTTTTACTGTTGTCACGCCACACTGATTTAGGAGGCAGTTATGGTCTACATGACGTAACCTGTAATGACTTGTCACAAAGTAGACAGTTTAAAATTTCATTTCACTTTTACTGTTGTCACGCCACACTGATTTAGGAGGCAGTTATGGTCTACATGACGTAACCTGTAATGACTTGTCACAAAGTAGACAGTTTAAAATTTCATTTCACTTTTACTGTTGTCACGCCACACTGATTTAGGAGGCAGTTATGGTCTACATGACGTAACCTGTAATGACTTGTCACAAAGTAGACAGTTTAAAATTTCATTTCACTTTTACTGTTGTCACGCCACACAGATTTAGGAGGCAGTTATGGTCTACATGACGTAACCTGTAATGACTTGTCACAAAGTAGACAGTTTAAAATTTCATTTCACTTTTACTGTTGTCACGCCACACAGATTTAGGAGGCAGTTATGGTCTACATGACGTAACCTGTAATGACTTGTCACAAAGTAGACAGTTTAAAATTTCATTTCACTTTTACTGTTGTCACGCCACACAGATTTAGGAGGCAGTTATGGTCTACATGACGTAACCTGTAATGACTTATCACAAAGTAGACAGTTTAAAATTTCATTTCACTTTTAC
>CM040184.1:88921822-88954322 GCA_022606455.1 Callitettix versicolor
CCCCAGTGTGTTTGCTTATAACGTTTACCTCCGACACTAAAGTAAGTTGGCATCGGCGCACCGATTCCCGATTTACAAAGGCTGTTCTGAATTACCCCCCCCCCCATAAATAGGTAGGATAACCTATTTTCAGAATTGTACGTCAACTCTCCTGCGATAGTCGAGTGAGGATTGTATGGTACAGTGGTCCATCAGCTAACCCCCCCCAAACCTAACCTTCCTACTCTTGCAACATACCTGGGTTTAGTATTAAAGAAGTCTAAAGCTTGTACGGGAATTGTTAAACTGAAATTAGTTCAAACTATACTTAAACAGTATCCAGGCAAGCGGATCACCTTAATTAAAGTGAAATATGTACTTTAGAATGCATCTATAAAGTAATAAAAGCAATAAGCATCGTGGCAGATGTTTGTTAAAGTGTTTCACGTTGCCGCCGGCTTTCAGTTTTAATTAGAAGCACGCAGAATGTATTCAATTTTTATCCAAGATTAAATTAATTTCCCGAGGCTGGATTACATATACTTTAGTAAAATGTTTCAATAAAATATATTCGCATTCACTTACTTAAATTGTGAATGTTTTGACTTACAAGTGCGTGATTGATTCTAATAATATTATTATTACCACAAGTTTTGATTTTTATGATTTTATTTACAGCAATAAAGAGCAAAACAAAATTTGTTAATTGTTGCTTAGGCTTGAGATGTATTACTATTGTTCTTATTACTATTTGTGTAAATGTACCACTACTTGTGTATGTAATATACACAATATACACAATATACAGAGAGAGAGAGAGAGAGAGAGAGAGAGAGAGAGAGAGAGAGAGAGAGAGAGAGAGAGAGAGAGAGAGAGAGAGAGAGAGAGAGAGAGAGAGAGAGAGAGAGAGAGAGAGAGAGAGAGAGAGAGAGAGAGAGAGGAGAGAGAGAGAGAGAGAGAGAGAGAGAGCGAGAGGGAGAGAGAGAGGAAGAGAGAGAGAGGGGCGAGAGGGAGAGAGAGATTCTTTGATTTACTGAGTATCTTTAAAATTAGGACAATTAGGTTTTCTTTTGCATTTAACCTCGAAAGAGAAAGATTCATTTATTTCATAATTACAATAATTATATAATTAATTACAATTTCTTATGAAGTAAAAGTAAAGAGTGACTACAAACCATTGAACGTGAAACCTAAACTGTACTGGTAATATGAAGAAGCCGTAGCACTAAACTGGCTCCGGGCACTTCGTTATCGCCACTTGATGAGGCGAATGTATGAAAACAATCAGCTTGTTGAATCGAGAGCCAAGTCAAGAGTCTCCAGACAAGCGGATCAGTACGATAGACAGATTGCTTCACGCACCTGTTGAGTCAATCAGCTTTACAGGAAAGTGTAACGTGGAGTCTTATACGTTTTGCATGCTGTACTATTTTATTATATTTTTGTTAATTTCTGAAAATTCGCTTCCATCACGTCAGCAAAACAACTGCTGGTTATTTTAGAGTAGTTTGTTCGTATCTTTAACGGTTCTATTGGAGAAACGTCAAAAAGATGGCGCAGTGTCCGCAGTGGTTAAGGCACCGTTCAGTCGCTACAAGCTTGGGTTACTGACCTTCGTAGATCTATTGCGCTGAGCAAACAACATACAAATATATCTAAACTATGGAAAGTATACTTGCTTTCACTGCATGGAATGGCTTCAATATCGATACTATCGACAGCACATCACATTAAATATATAAAAGGCAGGAAACTGCCATTACAGCAATAAATTGAAAATAAAATAATATATTGCAATCATTGCTGGGGAATTCTATATTACAGGCATCAATAAAAGTAGTCGCAGTCCTATGTTACTTTCAAAGTGATAGTATTTTATTTACTGGCTGTCAAAATTTATTTCTTTTTAATACGTCAGAGGAGATTATAGTTATGAAGTGATAAAATGTACCTTTATGCGTATTCTATTAAATTTCTTATTTATAGTATTTTTAGAAAAATTATTAGCTCTTAAATAAAATGGATATTGACCATAACGTTTTTACTAAATATTGAAATAAAAATATTTTCTTTATATTCCAACTTTTTTTAAATTCTAATTTCTACATTATAATCTGCATAAATGCTCATTTTAAACTTTAAAATTACATAAAAAGTGTTTAAAAAGGCATTAAAAAGTCCGAGATATCATCCAATTAGTTTAATCCTTAGCTATATGCACGCACGTGTTTGTATTGTCTTACTTACAAGTGCGACTAGCTATATGCACGCACGTGTTTGTATTGTCTTACTTACAAGTGCGACTAGCTATATGCACGCACGTGTTTGTATTGTCTTACTTACAAGTGCGACTAGCTATATGCACGCACGTGTTTGTATTGTCTTACTTACAAGTGCGACTAGCTATATGCACGCACGTGTTTGTATTGTCTTACTTACAAGTGCGCTACTATATACTGCACGCACGTGTTTGTATTGTCTTACTTACAAGTGCGACTAGCTATATGCACGCACGTGTTTGTATTGTCTTACTTACAAGTGCGACTAGCTATATGCACGCACGTGTTTGTATTGTCTTACTTACAAGTGCGACTAGCTATATGCACGCACGTGTTTGTATTGTCTTACTTACAAGTGCGACTAGCTATATGCACGCACGTGTTTGTATTGTCTTACTTACAAGTGCGACTAGCTATATGCACGCACGTGTTTGTATTGTCTTACTTACAAGTGCGACTAGCTATATGCACGCACGTGTTTGTATTGTCTTACAAGTGCGAATAGCTATATGCACGCACGTGTTTGTATTGTCTTACTTACAAGTGCGACTAGCTATATGCACGCACGTGTTTGTATTGTCTTACTTACAAGTGCGACTAGCTATATGCACGCACGTGTTTGTATTGTCTTACTTACAAGTGCGACTAGCTATATGCACGCACGTGTTTGTATTGTCTTACTTACAAGTGCGACTAGCTATATGCACGCACGTGTTTGTATTGTCTTACTTACAAGTGCGACTAGCTATATGCACGCACGTGTTTGTATTGTCTTACTTACAAGTGCGACTAGCTATATGCACGCACGTGTTTGTATTGTCTTACTTACAAGTGCGACTAGCTATATGCACGCACGTGTTTGTATTGTCTTACTTACAAGTGCGACTAGCTATATGCACGCACGTGTTTGTATTGTCTTTTGTATTGTCTTACAAGTGCGAATAGCTATATGCACGCACGTGTTTGTATTGTCTTACTTACAAGTGCGACTAGCTATATGCACGCACGTGTTTGTATTGTCTTACTTACAAGTGCGATAGAAACACATCCCTTTTATTTCTGCTCATTAACATCACGAAGTAGGCCTTCTGCCCCGCTGAGGTTCCAGGTGCAACACACGTACACTTTAAGGTATCAAGGCAAATAAAGCTAAAGACAGTACGGGAGCTGAGACAGCGGTCACTGTTTGTCTTTCTATTTTTAATAATTGTGTAAATAAAAAAACGTTATCACGTTTTTAAAATGGACTAAAAAGTATGAAATAAATTCTCATAAAATCCATCAATTTATCGAGATTTATAAACCTATCCTGATTCGTAATTACACACAGATTGTATTAAAAATTTGTGACAGTGAATTTTTATAGATATTAAAATACTTGTACAATCCAAAACAATAAACGTGGGGCTGACAATAGTAAGGCTGACAATAGGATATTGACAAAATGGTTATGGTTCATATCATTCGCAATGCAATACTATTCTTCGTGACTTGACTTCATGCATTAGTTATATAATTTCATGCGCCCCACGTTTATTGTTTTGAATTGTACAAGTATTTTAATATCTATAAAAATTCACTGTCACAAATTTTTAAGACAATCTGTTTGTGATTATGAATCTGTATAGGTTTATAAATTTCGATGGATTGATGGATTTTATGAGAATTTATTTTATAATCTTTAGTCCATTTTAAAAACGTGATTAAAATTTTTTTAATTTATATAATTATTTTTTACTTTTTAGTCCTGTTAATTATTTTTAAAATACCAGAACTGAAGTATTTTACTATAAAAATATCACTTTTGATTTTGTCTGGATGGAATTTTTGCAATCGATATAATCGATATAACCTGGAACAATAAACTGCGTAAATGCTTAGCAGAACCTAGCATTGTTGAATAAATCAACAATTCATTTTTAAGGTTAAGTCTAAACTTATGTATTGTTCCTATATAAGATATGTTGCAAGCTTGTAATTGTAGATAAAAGCAATAATTTTTTAAAGGGTAAATCAAAATTTTCTTTTCACGTTTATTGATCAGTATTTATCATCACTGCAACTGTCATTTTATTTATTATACACTGATGTTTAATATACATACAGTAGGCGATGATGAAATATATTATAAATAAATGTACATTTATTATTTTCTCCGCCTTTTACAACACTGACAAATTTTGTTGACTATGTATATGGAGAGGTTAAAGTGAGTCCACCGCTTGTTTTCGTTAAATAATATTTTGAAACTCGAATAACCCAAATTAACTCAATATTATTGTATTGTCATCGAGTGTAGAGCTGTATACAAAATTTCAAACCTCTAGCTCATCGGGAAGTTAATTTAAAACCGATTGCAAAATTCCACCCGGATAAAACTCAAAGTGACAATAAAAACGCGATAAAAGAAAATTATTTACAAGTTTTAATGTAAGTTATACTAATACAATCGTATTAAAAAAAATTAGAAATTCCCTTTCATTACGTGAGCAATGAAGCTGCGGCAGAGTTTCTTGAAGTTTGTAAAAATCTGAAGAAATTATTTTTGTGAGCTCCTATCTTAAAGTAAAGAAAATAATTGTTGTCAATTAGTACAATAGAATCAGTTCTTAATTTCTGTCTGTCAAGTTTGTGTTTACTTATTGTTGTAAAGAAAGTTGTTGTTGTCAATTAGTGCAGTAGAATAAGTTCTTAGTTTTGTCTCTGTCCATAATTGTTGTAAAGAAAGTTGTTGTTGTCAATTAGTGCAGTAGAATAAGTTCTTAGTTTTGCCTCTGTTCATTATTGTTGTAAAGAAAGTTGTTGTCAATTAGTGCAGTAGAATAAGTTCTTAGTTTTGTCTCTGTCCATTATTGTTGTAAAGAAAGTTGTTGTTGTCAATTAGTGCAGTAGAATAAGTTCTTAGTTTTGCCTCTGTTCATTATTGTTGTAAAGAAAGTTGTTGTTTCAATTAGTGCAGTAGAATAAGTTCTTAGTTTTGCCTCTGTTCATTATTGTTGTAAAGAAAGTTGTTGTTTCAATTAGTGCAGTAGAATAAGTTCTTAGTTTTGTTTCTGTCCATTATTGTTGTAAAGAAAGTTGTTGTTGTCAATTAGTGCAGTAGAATAAGTTTTTAGTTTTGTCTCTGTCCAGTTTGTGTTTACTTTTTGTTGTAAACACACACAAACACACACACACACACACACCTTTTATATCCCAATTGTAATTTACTAGTAATCGCATGCAGAATTTATTGCTAAAATTTTTCTGCCAGTGCGACGGGACTGCCCTTTATTATTAATATCTGCATAAAATATTTAAGCCGATATTGAGGGTAAAGTAGGACAGACAGTTAAGCCCCTGAATAATGGACATCTTCAGCAGGATTTCATTTAATCTGCTCTGCGGTTTAGTTAAAACGATAAAATATTCCTTGTCCGACATATCTGTGTGGTGTGAATCAGTGGTGGCAATAAACAATTTATAAAAGTATTACTTTGATTCTAATGGAAGCACGTAGTTGGCTGACTTGTGTGATGAAAAAGAATTTAACAGTGCTGTATACTACATAAATGAACATTTTAATAAGCAGTTCATTATGTTTACATTTTAGAGACAAAATTAACTCGACCGCCGAAAAGTTAAGCAGACACGTATTTCTATATTTTAATGGCAGTCATTTTTGAAAAAATCTCTTCTTTGGTTAGGCGAGCAAACATAACCAAACACCACTGCAACCTATTGAATATGATTATATTAAATTTACTAAGAAACAAGCCAGCCAAATTTCATTCACTTGAAAATATCGAAATTACGTACACTTACTAAAGAGCTAAAAACAACCGTGACTTATTTATCAGCTACATAAACTGAACAGCCAACTCTATGAGACATTGCCTGTTTAATATAACGAGTATAATACTTATACTTCAATAAACACAAACTACAAACCAGCCATACAATTAAGTAATTCAAAAGTTCACACCTTAACTAAACAAATAGTTACACAGAATTAACTCGAATTACAAATACTTTAAAATTTTGCTTCAAGCATTGTTTACTATATCTAATAAAATCTTATGAGATTGGCCAATTAGAGTCGGTCAGTTTCTCCTTTTCTTTGTTTTCTTATTAATTCATTACCTTCTTTTATTTAAAAATCCCTTCAAGTGTAATCTGTCCAACCTTCCGTCACTAGGATCACTAGTGATACACAGGCCTTAAGTGTCTATCTAAAAATCCGTTGGACTCTAATTTGACTAAACATTTCGACACTATAATCACTAGTGATACACAGGCCTTAAGTGTCTATCTAAAAATCCGTTGGACTCTAATTTGACCAAACATTTCGACACTATAATCATTAGTGATACACAGGCCTTAAGTGTCTATCTAAAAATCCGTTGGACTCTAATTTGACCAAAAATTTCGACACTATAATCACTAGTGATACACAGGCTTTAAGTGTCTATCTAAAAATCCGTTGGACTCTAATTTGACTAAACATTTCGACACTATAATCATTAGTGATACACAGGCCTTAAGTGTCTATCTAAAAATCCGTTGGACTCTAATTTGACTAAACATTTCGACACTATAATCATTAGTGATACACAGGCCTTAAGTGTCTATCTAAAAATCCGTTGGACTCTAATTTGACTAAACATTTCGACACTATAATCACTAGTGATACACAGGCCTTAAGTGTCTATCTAAAAATCCGTTGGACTCTAATTTGACCAAACATTTCGACACTATAATCACTAGTGATACACAGGCCATAAGTGTCTATCTAAAAATCCGTTGGACTCTAATTTGACCAAAAATTTCGACACTATAATCATTAGTGATACCTGTTTATCACAAGTAAACACTTAGTTTAGACACTTAGATAGGCCTTAAGTGTCTATCTAAAAATCCGTTGGACTCTAATTTGACCAAACATTTCGACACTATAATCATTAGTGATACCTGTGTATCACAAGTAAACACTTAGATTAGACACTTAGATAGGCCTTAAGTGTCTACCTAAAAATCCGTTCGAGTCTAGTCTGACCAAAACTTCCGCCACTAGTGATGCACTGACCTTAAGCGTCTATCTAAAAATTCTACTTTATAAACTACTACTAGAAAAAAACAATAATTAGACCTTTAGGATAATAAGGTTTCCTCTCAAAATACTAATACGTAGGCTAATTAACATATGTTTTTGAATCAATGTCTTTGGTCTTCAAACAGATCTGTGCACCAAAATGTGAACATGAAATAAATCTTCGTTCGTTTAACAAACTCACTACGTAAAGAAGGCGCGCCACTGCAGGTAATAGGACTAGGTTTTTATTTACTGCGTCGTAAATATTGTTTTTGGCTGACTTGTGCTTTGTGACTTGAGCTCATAGCAGATGTTACGAACCAGTATTTACCCTTTGTTTGTACTTCACACTTTGTTTTGCTGACGTCATCAAAGTGAATTTCATCAATAACTTTTGATAGCTTACTTCTTTCAAAATCTTATTTCACCATCATTAATAGTAAATTTTTATGGAATTTGAAAATTTTATTGCTGAATGCGATTGTGAAAACGACTAAATGAAAGATAAAATTTCCTAATCATCATTTTAAACGGTTGAACGGATTTTGATGTATTTCAACGTAACCAGGCTATCGACACCTTTAAATTACCATTAACAATATCTCTGACTATAATGAGGGCCTACATTTATTTTCGTATATTAAATGGAATTTAAAAATTAAAAAAGCTAATTAATACCTTTTTTAACTCTAGTTATGATGATGAAATAATATTTTCAAAAGATTACAAGATAAAAATTGATAATTATTTTAAAATTGAAACCTGAACTCCATTTTGAAACCGTTGAACCGATTCTTTTTGGTAACAGACATTTTGTGCCAAGGTTAAGTTAGGTTAGATTAGCTACTTGTAGAGGTCACGCTTTGCGTTTACCTTAGAGAGGGCTCACTGCATTATTGATAACACTGTAACCAATTCAAAGGGCGAACCCCCTCCCAAGCGTTAGACTTTATAATTTGCGAGTACTATATGTCCACTATGACTACAGTCTCGCCTACTTTCAGCAAGGATAGGACGTCGAATCCCCTTTATTTAAAATTCCCTTTGCTTGTAGTCAACAGTTTCCTGAGAATGATAAATGCGCCCAATGAATACTCGCCAACTTACGTTAGTGAGCAAAGCACCTCAGGACAGACCTTTAACAATGATCTTCAGTATTCATTTGCATAATTAACATAAAGTATGAAAATAACTGGACGCTAACGAAATTAAAACAATGCGGCATTCCGGGACTGGTCAACAGAAGTAAAAACTTAAAAAATTGAACTCGAAGTAATCGATATTCATTGTTGGTTTGTTTTGGTCCAAATATATTATTGATCTTATTGGTAAATTAAAATTATACACAAATAGTATAAAAAGAGAAAATGAACTATTATTCTTATCGCCTAGATAAAAAACATCAATAATTGTAACGACTGGGCTGGGAGTGTAGAGCAAAGACATTAATTATGACATTATTTATACACAGTGTGCAAGATACATTTTACTGTAAACACTCTAAACAACTGTGCTAGATGTGTCGGCTGTAATTTACTCGTAGTTAGGAACTATTTAATTTATTTATAATTTAAATAAATAATATAATTAATTAATAATATAATTAAATATAATAATATAATTAATTAATATAATTAAATTAAATAATATCATTTAATTGAAATAAATATTTATCTTAATAAAATAAATATTAAATGTAAAAATGAATGTCATTAGCTGGTTTTGATATAATTTCTGTTATTTTATAAGCAAAAACCATAGCACTGAACCGTAAATGCGAGTGGGTACAATCAGCTCACAGTCACTTCAACGTACTAATTATGTTTTTACCGTAAATGCGACGATTTTTACATGTTATTTGAAATTCTATTTTTTCCACAAAAAAAGTACAACAAAATTTTCAAAATAAGCGGTTAACGTAAAGTGTATTACGATAAAGTCAAAAACAATAAATGTCCGCGTGCGTACTTAAGTATCCAATTATTGTGTCCAGTTAAATAAAAGGTACAAAAATTAAATACATTTTTCACATTATTATTATTTACCCAAAAGTTCAGTTATCGACAAAAAACAGTAAATCATTTATTCCGTTAATCAAATTTCAGGTTTATCCTATAATTAGATTTTTCTTAAATCTAGTCACATATTTAGAGATTCACAACCAAGTCAATGTATCAAATTTTAAATAAAACAAAAGTGATTTAACAGCTCAAAAGTAAATTGAGCCGCTGTAACAACAAACACAGCCTCTGGCTCTCATGTGAGCATTTACCCGATTTATTTCCGATCCTTAATCTTGTTTATTTGATGCACTTACTTACGCCTCCCTAAATGTAAGTGTGAGTGTAAAGTGTTAAAGTCGTAAGTGTAGTATTGTAAGTGTAAGTGTGTGTTAAGACTCGGGTACCGCGAGGGACGTCTAAATCCTCTCAATAGGTGCAGCTAGTTTGCACCCCCCTGCGGGGTATACACTTACAATTGCAATAGCTATAATATATGGTTATTATGGTTATGTAAATGTTACTAATTTTATTCAAACCGTTGAAGCCGTCTTTGAGGAAAAACTATTTTTAACAGGTTTTTTCACTAATAAATAATAAGTAATTTTAAAACTTCTTTTACATATTTAAAATTTAAAAAATGTTTTCATAATATAGTCAGTGTCCAATTCCAACAAAATTTGCTGGCTATTCAATCTATGATCCTTTATTCTATGGAAATCTTAAACCTATTTAAATCTTTGTCATCCATCTAATTTATGCGTTTTTAAACACGTTTATTGGCACTATATATTTCTGGGTTAATCCTCAGACGCTTATTTTAAAGTTTTATAATTGTCAGACTTAAAGTTTATACCATAGCGGGTCATTTTCAGGTGAAAGATAACTAGTTTTTGTCTAGAGAAATGCATTACTTAATTTTTGACTTTCAGGCGCACGATAGGCAATATGCGTACAGGCGTAACAAGGCTGCAACGTACACGGCTTCTCCTATTTCTGATGGTTCGAAATTGTTGATTCGAGTTACAGATGATTTATTACCGTGAATCAGGTCAGTATTGAATAGGCTATATGGAGTTTATATGCTGATAGCTGCTTGAATAAGTCTTGTACGTTCTTTAAAGAAAAGTATTTTGAAAATAAAAAAAATCCCTACCCAAGTTGACACGTGTTGGCTTAGAGTATTATAAGTAATATTAGTTACAGTATTACTTTGATTAGGTTAGGTTAGGGTATAAAATAACGTTATAAATTCGCTTACATCACGTAAGTGTGCCACGATTGTTGGTACGCTATATTCAGAAAGTATTTTCAATTTTATTAGACAAATTATAAGCAATGTATTCGTAATAAATTGAGTGTAACTCGAGGAGTTCCTAAGTAAGTTCTGTTCATGGTTCATCGTTATTGCAGTTATTGGGTTACGGTATTAACGACGAAATGACTGTTTGAGCGTGCGCAGAACATAGCCACAGACAGAATTAGTGTCCCACCCCATTAGGGAAACAATCTTCGTGCTGGCGTACGAATTTATATACTAAAAAATTATAAAATTTATATAGAGAAGAATGTATAAACAGAAACAATATTTGCAGAACATCGCAAGGACGCCGTTTACCGGATGTTTTGTTAGACTGTATTACTTCAAAAATGGCTGCAAGTACGTTCATACGTTAACATGAAAGGAACTTTACCTTGGCAATTTCTAAAAACAAATTTGAACAATCTCCAAACTCTACACACAGTTGCACAATAAAGTTAAACACTGTAAATATATTTCATTGTAAATTCAGTAGGCCTACGCTAGCACTTAAATTAAATGCAAAGAACCAATTGAAGTATTTCAATATTTTCTGAGTCGTATCTTTTTCGGAAGTAATCACGTAACAGTGCCTTCTTACTGATCCGATGCAACGAAAATCCAATAAGGTGTGTTAAAACTTAAACGTTTTTGAAAATCCAATTTCACTGCTATAATAAAGCATTGAAATACGTTTAATATATTACCTTTTTAAAACTTTAAATTAATTAAAAACCATCGACATCAACATCGACATCAAACACTTTAAGTTTCGTAATTTCGTTGTAATATAAAAATTTAAAATGTTAATTTATACAAATTTTAACTCTAATTAGGATGATGAAACCGAATTTTAAAAAAGTGTAACATACAAAATTTATATTTTTTTAGGATTAAACTGACCGCCATTTTGGAATAGTTAGATTTTTTTTTGCTGAAAAAAGAACTTGTTCAAGCTATTAATAAAATTGGTATCTGTGCTAAGTTCATCAACTTTGCGTATTTGTTTTGTAATTACATAAACTCTGGCCACTGTTGGATTGGTGAGACGGAGACGGAAATGTGAAAGGCAAAGCATACAGATAAAAATTTTAGATTTCTTAAAAATTTTAAATGGCCGCCATTTTGGAACTTTTGAACGGATTTTGCTGGGTAACAAACTTGTTCAATCAATTACAAATATAATATATATATATATTAATATATATATATATATATATATATATATATATATATATATATATATATATATATATATATATATATATATATATATATATATATATATATATGTGTGTGTGTGTGTGTGTGTGTGTGTGTGTGTGTGTGTGTGTGTGTGTATGTGTTGTAACATAAGATTTATGTAAAAAAAAATAAATATCTTTAATTTAATTTTAACTTAAATGTCACTTTGGACGCCATTTTACAATACATATTTCTTATAAATTAAAAAAAAAACATTCGTGACGATAATTAATATAAACTAAACTAAACTATTTAGGACATTGGTTAATTTCTAATTTAGACGTTTAGACGAGACACTGTAGTTGTATAAAAAGTTATTATTTAATTATCAAAACTTGAATTGAAGGCGTGACGTGTTTATATATATATATATATATATATATATATATATATATATATATATATATATGTGTGTGTGTGTGTGTGTGTGTGTGTGTGTGTGTGTGTGTGTGTGTGTACAGTGTGTATGTACACACACACACACACACACACACACACACACACACACACACACATATATATATATAAACAAAAATTTAATTATACTCACAAAATGATCTAGAGGTCAGAACGTCCAAGGTAGCTTAGCATTGTTCCCGCTACAAGAGTAAAATTTTCAATAAAGTTTTTGTTAAAAATTATAATGTACCTGATTTGGAGAAAGGTTTTGCCTTTTTTACTTACAAAAATTCTAAATTGTCTCTGTAAATGTAAATTTACTGAGCAAGTTTTGTTTAGCACGTAGTATGGTTTAATTAAAAGTTAGAAACAGTCTCGACGTTATGAAACCGTAATTCCTCACGTAACGTTCCTCTTTACCTTTAATCTCTGTTATCTGTGTATCGACCTAAGATCCTTTAAATGTACCAATCCTGAGTGGTACAAAAATAAATGTCCTTTAATAGTCGACAAAATAGATATGAAATATAACTAGAAGCAGATCATTGAAGACAAAAACAGTAGATTCCTCAGAAATATATCTTTATAATCCTCTTGATATACACACAAAACTTGACTGATGTTTAAATGTACCAATCCTGAGTGGTACAAAAATAAATGTCCTTTAATAGTCGACAAAATAGATATGAAATATAACTTGAAGCAGATCATTGAAGACAAAAACAGTAGATTCCTCAGAAATATATCTTTATAATCCTCTTGATATACACACAAAACTTGACTGATGTTTAAATGTTATAATGTGTATATTTTTATCTGCAAAGCTATGCTATTTATAACAATTACATTATCATTCTACGAACTATGAGCTATAGGAAGTTTTGAGAAGTCTATCTTCAGTGACATTTACCACTGTTTACATTTCTCTTATATTACTGATAATTTAAAACCGATTTTAATTACATTCTCCCTCACCGGTTTTAGTCAAATTTGGTACGTAAGTCTACAATATCTTACATACCATTGGACCATTTGGTATCTTCCATACCTAAAATTGGACACTATTTTTTATTTTTTACACCACTTTCTCCTTATCCTCGACTTTTTTTAAATCGGTTTTTGATAAAATTTGTTAGAAATGTATTCCATAACCAACGAGATAAGGTTCGCTTTACCGAAAAAACCGAAAGCTCTAGGTAACTGTTCAAGATCGGTCATCACGTTTTAAATTGTTAACCTTTTAAGGAGCTTCAAAGCAGTCGGCAAATTGTAAATAATCGAAAATTACGGGTGAAAATTATATCGAAAAAACGTGACAACTAAACACAGTTATTTGATGTGCTCCACAACAGAAAATATTTGGTGCACTTTGGCAAAACTCTGAGCACAATTAGATGAAACGGTTGTGATAATTTTGCAGATTTCTTGTTTTTGTCGAATCTTCAGAACCGAAGATTTGGCCAAATACTCGAACGTGAAATGATTTTGTGATACTTTTGCCACTGTATAATATTTATTTTTACACATTAATGCGAACGTTTACTCAAAACATTGTAAAGCTCTACTTTGCCGATGTAAAAGTTATTTGGATCTTCCTTAACTTGGATTTATTGCAGCCGATAAACTAAAAGCAATTTAAAAGTAACGCTTAAAGTCGGTAACAGTGACTGGAAGTTAGAATCAATCTTGGACGGAAAGCAGTCTAAGTAAAGAGGTGAGCTTTATCGATAAAAGGTAATTTGTTTTGCTACAAGTAACCAGGGACTGAGACTTCGGGTGTGATTACAGTAGGATACTTTTAAAGTATACGTTTATCGAATTTTAATCCTATTCATTGAAACTTGGCACAAAAATCTCTTTTTGTAATAGGTTGACAAGTTAGTTATCCAAAAAAAATTTGTTAAATTGTTTACAAATGGCGACAACTTCAATTACACCAAAACCACAACTTTTTATTTCGCCCTATTGTTTTTAAAACCTGATTTGACTACCTCAATGAGCATTAAAATTTACATAAATTACCATTTTAAACTATAAATTCACTTAAAATAATAAAATATACCAGACTCAGTGTTAATAATTTATCTTAACTGAGTAAATACGCGTAATCCGTTGCTACTGCGAGTGGAATTTCAACTGATTTCGTAAAACAGTTTTTCAACGTTAAGACAATTTTAAGGTTACGCTTAATACACAACTCGATTTGTTTAAATACTACTGTAACCGACCAATTTTGTGACGTGATGGAAGCGACTTTCAAACAAGCAACAATATCAAAATATATAACAATATTTTGTCGAAATTAGATTTATCAGAATTAAAATCTTTATAAATTAATATTTTAAGTCATTACGTGTCAGGCTTAAGCTGTCAGAATATTAAGTCATTACGTGGCAGGCTTAAGTTGTCAGAATATTTTAAGTCATTACGTGTCAGGCTTAAGCTGTCAGAATATTAAGTCATTACGTGTCAGGCTTAAGGTGTCAGAATATTAAGTCATTACGTGTCAGGCTTAAGCTGTCAGAATATTTTAAGTCATTACGTGGCAGGCTTAAGATGTTAATATTTTAAGTCATTACGTGTCAGGCTTAAGCTGTCAGAATATTTTAAGTCATTACGTGGCAGGCTTAAGCTGTTAATATTTTAAGTCATTACGTGTCAGACTTAAGCTGTCAGAATATTTTTTGGATTTTAAATGGAATTTGAAAACTTAACACTGATTACGATGATAAAATCTCATTGAAAAGTTACTTACGATTATTTAAGGAGTTGGAAACAGTTCGGCGGATTGTCCAACAGCAAACTAGAGTGTTACACGTACATGTAACAACCCCGTAACGCGGAAGTGTTAGCGTCAGAGTCTTAGCACGATTACAATGGCGAATCTCTCAAAGTTCTTGCTTAATTGAATAATACGCTCTGTAATCTTAAAATTAATTTGAATGACATTATTTCGTGAAGGGAGACGGGGAACAAGGGTGTAAGATTGATTGGGGCAGAACAATTTCTCCGTCCACGAGAATTTATCGCTCTGTCACCGTCCACAAACGATGCTCTAATGTCGTACTTAATCATGTAAAATATTTTATGTATTTTAGTAGATAAATTGTGACTATATTTTCCAACGTTGTGTGCGGTACAAATAAATGGACATGTCAGAGTGCGCAAAAATATTAAACGCCATTTTTATTGAGAAACATATGCTTCGTTCCATGATTTAAAATTAACCTCGTAATTTTATAACCTTAGAACTGCAAAATTAAAAAAAAAATACACACTACTGACTCGCTACCGTAAAATTTTTAACAATTTTTTTAATATTAAAACTTTTTTCAATTTGTTTCCGCTATCATATTTTTCAAGCTTATTTCCAAAAATTTCCAGAAAATAAGTAAGTAGATTTACTCAGCCAGTTTCAAAATGGTGATAATTGAAAACGTAATAAATGCATAACGTCCCATAGATATTAAGTAAGAAGTTAGTTGATTGTAGTTTATCGGGAATCAATACGGATAGGCTTGGAGGGGGTGGAGGAGCTATAAATCACAGTTTACTGCGGAACACATGCTGCTGCAATTGCAGAAAATAAAACAATATTACAAAATGTAACAGTTATAAGTTTACGGCATAAGACAAAGTTGAACTCCTTGGCAGTAAGTAAGCTTCTTTATTGTTTACAATTTTTACTAATGTTTGTGTAAGATTCATTAAAAACTATATTAATCCGAAACGATATCCGCTTGGCAAAACTATATCATGTACATTGGATTATATCTCTCACACAAATTAATGGTGGCTAATTAATGGTTGTGGTAAGACGGTTTAAGCAGGTTTTTGTAGCCCTGAACGGCTACAAAAAGGTTTTTGTGATTATTAACGGCATAAAAAATAAGGACAAACTGTTCACACACATTGTTATGTTAGCATTCGGATAACTAAAAAAATAACGTAGAATTTGTTAAGATGTTTATTAACTTTGCTCAGTTAGGGGCAAAAATCGAAACAAAACGCGAAGGTCTCCAAAAAGAAGCTGTTTGTAATTTTAGAAAACAGATGTACTGTTTAAAGGGAAAAATAATAATAATAAGGCATTGTTTCAGAATATTAATTGTTAGTTTTACTAAAATAAGTCAGACAACAGAGATACAAACAAAAGAAGATTTTCCGCAGTTTTAGTATTTGAATTACATTGAATTACATGAATGGGACCGTCAGATTAATGTGTTTAGAAAATTTTTAATTCCAACAGAAAATTGTAGAAGTTTTTAACGATTTTAACGATGAATGCGATAATTTCGGTGGCGAAATCAGATTTGGTTTAAGTGTAACGTAACAACGCTATGGGTTTATATACAAACTTATCCAAGTTATTATTAAAATAAATTTTTGTGCCAAGTTTGAACCAAATCAGACCACAATAGCGAACGTAAGTGTTAAAACACACACACCCACACACACAATATAAACGTAAACACATGTATATATATATATATATATATATATATATATATATATATATTTTTATCTCTATTTGCATTTATATATTATATATATATATATATATATATATATATATATATATATATATATATATATATACATATATATATATATATATATATATATATATATATATATATATATATATATATATATATATATATATATATCAAACAAAATTGAAATTTATACGTGTACAGAGAACAACTTGGTAAAGGTAAAACGCAAATGCAAATAGAGATAAAAAAGTTTTTTTAAACTTGGATAAAAACCACTAAAAATATTCTTATAGCATTATTTTATTTTCAAATGTTACACAATGTAGAGGAAAAACATTTAGAACTCATCCAGTATAGGCTATACATACTATATAGACAAAATTAAGTCAGGATTATGAGTTTAAAGTATTTATAATAGACTTACGTCATTTATATGGTACTAAACTTTTACACGTCCATACATGTTTAGGTAACTTATATCATGATTCCATTTGTAACAAAATGTTTACTGAAAATATTATTATTTCAATAATTGACCCGGAATATTTCTTTTAAAATATATACTACAATCGTTATGATTGTAACACGTACTACACACAAGGCCTGACGTTTTAATACGCGGACATAATTCTGGAGGTTGTGTAAATAGCTGCCAATTATTTTATATTTTATTAAAACGGCAGAACCGATTTTATACCATACTCAAGGGCATAATATTTCTGTCAAGTAAAAAAACATTTTTTTTCAAATAATCTGTTTTAAAATGGTGGCTTTTATAATTTACCACCATACAACAGGAAATTTGTATAAAAAGCGTAAAGAATTATTTTACAAAATGCCTTTGCAAAACACATATACTTCACAAGTTCAACGTCTCTGATTTAATTTGTTAATGCGTCCTGTTGTTAATTTGTTACTCTTGTTGTTAATTTGTTACTTCTGTTGTTAATTTGTTACTGCAGTTGTTAATTTGTTGCTCCTCTGTTGTTAATTTGTTACTGCAGTTGTTAATTTGTTGCTCCTCTGTTGTTAATTTGTTACTGCCGTTGTTAATTTGTTGCTCCTCTGTTGTTAATTTGTTACTGCAGTTGTTAATTTGTTGCTCCTCTGTTGTTAATTTGTTACTGAAGTTGTTAATTTGTTGCTCTTCTGTTGTTAATTTGTTACTGCAGTTGTTAATTTGTTGCTCCTCTGTTGTTAATTTGTTACTGCAGTTGTTGATTTGTTACTCCAGTTGTTAATTTGTTGCTCCTCTGTTGTTAATTTGTTACTGCAGTTGTTAGATTGTTACTCCGGTTGTTAATTTGTTACTGCAGTTGTTAATTTGTTGCTCTTATTGTTAATTTGTTACTCCTGTTATTAATTTGTTGCTCCTATTGTTAATTTATTACTCCTGTTTTTAATTTGTTACTGCAATTGTTAATTTTTTACTGCTGTTGTTAATTTGTTGCTCCTATTGTTAATTTGTTACTCCAGTTGTTAATTTGTTACTGCAGTTGTTAATTTGTTACTCCTGTTGTTAATTTATTAACGCATCCAGTTGTTAATTTGTTACTGCGCCCTATTGTTAATTTCTTACTCCTGTTGTAAATTTGTTACTCTTGTTGTTAATTTATTAACGCATCCATGTTCACCATGTTAATTTGTTACTGCGTCCTATTGTTAATTTCTTACTCCTGTTGTAAATTTGTTACTCTTGTTGTTAATTTATTAACGCATCCATGTTCACCATGTTAATTTGTTACTGCGCCCTATTGTTAATTTCTTACTCCTGTGGTTAAGTTGTTACTCCTGTTGTTAATTTATTAACGCATCCAGTTGTTAATTTGTTACTGCGCCCTATTGTTAATTTCTTACTCCTGTTGTAAATTTGTTACTCTTGTTGTTAATTTATTAACGCATCCATGTTCACCATGTTAATTTGTTACTGCGTCCTATTGTTAATTTCTTACTCCTGTTGTAAATTTGTTACTCTTGTTGTTAATTTATTAACGCATCCATGTTCACCATGTTAATTTGTTACTGCGCCCTATTGTTAATTTCTTACTCCTGTTGTAAATTTGTTACTCTTGTTGTTAATTTATTAACGCATCCATGTTCACCATGTTAATTTGTTACTGCGCCCTATTGTTAATTTCTTACTCCTGTTGTTAAGTTGTTACTCCTGTTGTTAATTTATTAACGCATCCAGTTGTTAATTTGTTACTGCGCCCTATTGTTAATTTCTTACTCCTGTTGTAAATTTGTTACTCTTGTTGTTAATTTATTAACGCATCCATGTTCACCATGTTAATTTGTTACTGCGCCCTATTGTTAATTTCTTACTCCTGTTGTTAAGTTGTTACTCTTGTTGTTAATTTATTAACGCATCCATGTTCACCATGTTAATTTGTTACTGCGCCCTATTGTTAATTTCTTACTCCTGTTGTTAAGTTGTTACTCTTGTTGTTAATTTATTAACGCATCCATGTTCACCATGTTAATTTGTTACTGCGCCCTATTGTTAATTTCTTACTCCTGTTGTTAAGTTGTTACTCTTGTTGTTAATTTATTAACGCATCCAGTTGTTAATTTGTTACTGCGTCCTATTGGTAATTTCTTACTCGTGTTGTTAATAATTAATCGGAAAATTGCCATCATTTCTGTAGATAGTAGTATACTACTCATAACGTAACAACTAGAACATAAGCGTATGTTCAAATACTTAAATAAAAATAGATATCCTGTAATTAGCATGAAAACATTGTTAGTTACACACACACACACACACACACACACACACACACACACACACACACACACACACACACACACACACATTAAGAGAGCCTCTTTCTCTCTCTCTCTCTCTCTCTCTCTCTCTCTCTCTCTCTCTCTATATATATATATATATATATATATATTCAGTATATATATATATATATATATATATATATATATATATATATATATATATATACCTGCAGCATCGCAGTAGTAATGTTCACCATAGACTAATCCAATGGAAACGTAAACGTAAATGTCAAGAGTACACGAAACCTTTGTTAATTACAAAAATATTCAAAGTTTCAGTTTCTGAGTAATTCAAAGTATGTTAATGTCTTAGAACAAAGTTTGAGACAGATTTCACAATTTGAATGTTTGAAAGACATTTTGACATTTTAGGCCTATTTCCGTAGCCGTGTATAAAGTCTTACCCATTCCCTCTAAATAAATAAAAGCCCTTCCTTATTACTGACTCATCACTAATTCTTCTACTTCTCGTATAATAATATATGATACCAAATGAGGTATAACATAAAACTGTATGATGCCAAATGTGGTATAAAATAATAATGTTGTAGGCCTATTATACCAAATTAGGTATAACATAATATTGATTACATTTATAACTTTACAATACCGTCCAAATTATCAAAATTAAAATTACACTGAAATTAATTAAGTCTACCCAGGAATAAAAATTTACGTTAAAATATGAAATAATATTTTGGTTTTTGTGCGCTTTATTGCATTTAGTTACGCTAGTGATCAGTCGACGTACTCGTGTTATATCTTTGGTTTTTAATTTCAACAAGGGCGCAATGAAAATTCAATTTGTAAAAACACATACAGAGAAGCTGACATCAAACAAAGCTAAATATTAGAATCTACTTCACTTGTTTTGACCCGTGAAAGCGTTTCCCAAAATTTTGTTCGACAACCTTAGGGTAACCTAAATTTCAACAGTGCAAACACTATGACATTGAGGACAACATTTATAAATTATGAAAGATTATTAAAAACAAAATTTGTTATAATTATTTTTCTCCAAGTTTCCAGAAATAAGTTAAAGCTCATGTTTCAGTTGACCTCGAGATATGGACTTTTTTCTAACTGAAATTTCCCTCGTGCTGCATGAAGACATAAAAGGTAGAATAAAAGGATTAAATCATTAAAGCAAGGTAAAAAGTAAGGTATTAACCTTTAACCTTTGTATTACTCTAGTTAACTGTTGATTAAAACATATTGTATGGTAACCAAACTAATTTTTCTTATGTCACAGATTAAAAAAAAGGTTTTTGCTAAAATCTTTGCCAGTCTATTTTTAAGTCTTATTTCGCAATTAGCGTTACACATATTTGACTAATACAGTATTTAAAAAGTTTAAGATTAATTGAAAACGATAAAGAAACCTTATCTCCGTTTCGTAGGTTATGTTTTCAGTTAAATTTTAAATACTGATTATGAACATTATAATGTCATCTGTGATAATTAAATTGCATTTTGAAAACAGCGTAAAATAAAGTGGTGACGATGTATTTTTATTTTGCAAGTACATGCATGAGGAAACGTAAGAAAGGATTTACTTGGGCATCGGCTCTGGTGAAAGCTGAATATATTTTATTGTTCCTTACAGTTACTAAATACCGCTTAACTAAGTAATATTTACTGTTGTTTTTGCAATGCCACAAATTGCGTTACTTAAGCTGAGCGAATATGTAGGTCAGCTGACGTCACTGTTAAAGTGCTTAGAACATAACTGCGTTGGTATAAAGTACAGTTTGCAGTGTTATTGTAAGTAAAACAGTTAAATATGTCAATGGCAGTTTAGTTTTGTAGACAAAGCAGAGTTATTAAGAAATTTCCTAAAGAAAATATTTTATTATAGCTTTACGTACAACGCAAACACACACTTGTCACACTTAACACTTGTCACAAAACATGATACTATATAATTAAATTGGCCTGGGTAAGTAGTATAATGGCTTTTTATATTCTTCTTCTTTTCTGCTAGGATTATTGTCACTATGTTCAGTATAATGATCTGCCTTCCCTAGCTTATCCCTTTAAAAAAAAATTAAGTTTAGAGAACTTGAAAATTTTTAAATCTAAATTAAAGACAGAAAACATCATAAATGAACAGATATCGTCGCAAGCAGATATTACGTTTAAAAATCTAAAAAAAAATTCAAAAATTAACAGGAGGGACGACCGTTGAAGAGAAAGTTTGAAAGGAGCCAATCAGAAGCGAGCGAAAACGTATGATTTTGAAGAGCCAATCAGAAATAAGCACGTTAGGTTTAATGTACACGTGTTGAATAGAGGAGGGGTAAGAGATGAAGCTAGAAAATTATAATTGGGATGAGCCATAATGTTAGTGACCAGTATAGATATAGTTTTTGAAGATAAAGGTTCTCCGAAACGCGTCAACGAAAGTAGAGTTGACGAAGCTAGGGAAGGCAGATCATTATACTGAACATAATAGTATAATGGCGTTTAAAATAATTTAAATATTTATTATTATTATTATTTATTATTTCAGCTATCAATGATAATAAATGCAACGCCACTGTTATAAAATTAAAATTTGAATACTAAATAATTAAGTTGACTGGGTAAGTAGTACGATGGAGTTTAAATTAATTTAAATATTTACTATTCACACCTACCAATACCAATTATATATAATAAATGTATAAAACGTCACTGTTGTACAGTTGACACATGCCACAAAACTAAATACTAAATAATTATGTTGGGTTGGGTATAATGGAGTTTTTTAAAATGGGAATAGGCCTATGTTTATCTCAGGTATTTAAACCATGTTCATACCAAATTTCATCTCAATTGGTCCAGCAGTTAAAGCGTGATTGAATAAGAAACAAACAAGCAAATAAACAAACACAGACTTTTAGAAATAAAATATGATTAAGATTTTGTTGATTTACAGTAGAAAAGAAATTTTGAATAATTGATTTGACATTAGTAACGAGTTACTTGCTTAAAGTTTGTTTGAAAGGATTTGATGACTAAGCATAATTATTTTATTTGAGTTGAATAATGAAGTTGATACAGTGAACTAATTACATTATAATATAAACTACAAGCAACATCATCGATTAATCTATGGTATCTAACCCCGAAAACCCGTGACAATAATATATAATATTTGGATAAGACAAAAGAAACTGTCCAAATATTACAAATAGATGAGTGAGAGCAGTATGAGCAGTATGAGCAGTATGAGCCAAAGGTACGGTGGTATCGCTAAGCCCAGCTGCCTTCGTTGGAAAGTTATTTTACAGAATCGAACGGAACTGTGCTAATGTAAACATTTCTAAAATACGTGATAAAAGAAGAAGCGAATTTCTAAGATGTTGATTGAATGGGTAAGTAACTTATCCAAGCTATTACCAAAATATATTTTTGTGTCAAGTTCCACTATGGAGTGCTAAAACAAAAATACATAAATTGAATTTTGGTTACTCCGAACACATGTTTCGGGGGATTTTACTATCCGAAGGGCTGATTTTATAAAAGCGAAAGTTTAGATTCAAACAAGTGGCTCTATTCTGGCGAACGTCCAACTTCCCTCGCAACGGCTTTGGTGTCGATGAAACAATTTTATTATAAATTGGTAAATGTCGACAAATATCTAATGTAATCGATTTATGAACTAACGAACAATGTTTAAGTTTTAAACGTTAATACATTATTACTACGTCATGTTAATGCTAACTTTGTTGGTAGTTTAGATTTAAAACAGAAGATGGCTGTGTACCAATTTTTGCAGCTTGTGTAAGTGTTAAAGTGTTACTACCATACTGTTTGCTGCAACTCGAATCTATGTGGAAGTTTGAATCTAGTTTGCCTTGTGCTACATCGATCTTTAAAAAAAATGTAACTCAAAATTGGTCACTTTTGGATGTTTATAAAAATATATATGACTTAGGATAGTTACTCTATACTGCATGGGTGCAGTATAAATATAATTATTCAGTCAACAGTTCTTTCGTTTCTTTATCCCAAATTTTATAAGAAAGAGTAACAAATTATATGTGTTTTGTTTAGTGTAGGATTAAGAGCAACATTTTGTGCGAATTTTAACTCGGTACAGTCATTATGCAGCCAGTCATTAACTAAAGTAATGCAATTTATTCAGTAACTTCAGTTTTAAGATTAGATATTTACATCTTAACAGTCCTTCTTTAACATAGCCTAGTTAACCCAGTGACGACTAAATGTAAAGCAATTCTTTTGAAAAGCTCTTTACAAAAATGATGGCTTATAGAACTGATAAAAGGACAGGAAAGTGTTAGTTTGCAAGCTTTTCAAACAATTTGGACATTAATAATTAATACAATTTATGTTTTCTTTGATGTTGTCTGTGGGTTTAAACAAAAGCTCTTTGATAAATTTCCTAACTTCAGCGGATCAATTTGTAATATTTTGAAAAGAGATTAAAAGTTTCCGTTAAACTCAAATATAACGATTTACTTTAGGCTTTGAATGTAAATGTTGACATGAGTTCAAATAAATACAGTTTAACTTTGTTCGTTGACTGTTCTTTAGGTAGTTCCATGCACAGGATTCCATGGTTTCGGAATGGCATATTCACGTAGAGTTAAGATCAGCTCTTGGTTGTCTCCTACTTACATTTGGTATTTTGGCAGGATTTATGTAATAAATTGACACTAAAATCTCAAATTGTACTGCACTGCCTCCGTTAACCTAACCTTTAACATGATACAAGACAAGAAATAACCTGTTTTAAAAACCGACATGAACACAAAAGTTTGCAGCCATAAATCAAAGGCAGAATTTGTGTAAGTGCAAACATATATTTGCAATGTATATGTTGCAAATATATACATATTTCTCTGTTCCTTCACAGATATAAATATGTATGAGCCAGTGTGTGTGTGTACACGCGAGGGCGGGTGCGTGTAGTGTGTGTGTGTGTGTGTGTGTGTGTGCGTGCGTGTGTGTGTGTGTTTGCGCGTGCGCGCTTGTGTGTGTGTTTGTGTGTGCGCGCGCGTGCGTGTGTGTTTATACGGTAACCGTTCTACTAAATCTAACTGATAATCGTTCTTTGATAATCATTATACTGAGTTGTGTCATCCTTGTTCCAATAATTTTTGATGGAAAATCAAAGTTTCAATATTATTTTCCAATTTCAATTAGAACGTCCAGCAATGAACGTTGTTTTGTGCGCGTGTTATACTATCGTTTACTGAAACTTTGCGTATGCAATTTTTGGTATTGCTCGAACTTGGCAATAACGTGCACATTTTCAATATAACTTTAAAATTTAATACGATAATTGATGGAGATTTTTAATGTTGATTATGACAGTGAAATAAAATTTCGGTAAAATGAAAGATTAAGAGAATATTGTTAAAAATTCGCTACCATCACATCTGCTAGACAGCTGTGTACACAACACTGCCTTCTGTCTCTGTTCACCATATGAAGTACTACTGCATTAACATCAAAAGTTTGATTACAATTTTCCATTTTTGTATTTTTCAATTGTATATTAATGTATATTAATAATATTGTTTTGTAATTGTCACAATCTTTAAATGTTTGTAGTAATAATATTAAAAATACCTGAAACATGAAACAAATTACATTTCAGTATCTCCAAGAAATTTGATACGTCACCCTTTTCTTCCCCGAAAAATAGAACTAATTTCTCAAAATCGTTTCATCAGATTTTGCTAAGATCTTAAACAAAAACGACCTTTAAAACGCGTTATAAGTTATTAAAATCTGCGCTCATGAAATTTTCTCGGACCTGGTTGTTACTATGATGGCTGTTTTTTACTGGGATTTCACTGAAATAGCTTAAATTAAATTTAAGACTTTGTCAATAACATTCACAAAGTGTTTCCGAAACCAATTAGAAAAGTTAGACGCGAAAGAATTGATCAAGTAACTTTACCGGTTCCATAAAACACATTTTCAACGATAGACTTCCGTTTCTATTTCTTAATGACGTTAAGATTTATCAAATGTTTGTGTAGATCAGAAATAAATGGGAAAAGAGAAATTAATTCAAGAAATTAAAAGTACTTAGAATTCTAAGTACTTAAAATACATTAAAAAAGTCATTGATTCACTTCAAACTTGTGTTTTTTACATTACTATTACGAATTTAGAATCAATTTTTTAATCAAAGTTGTACCGAAAGAATCTTTAAATCACAAAATAGCGGAGAAGTGAATATCCAGCAATATTTGTTTATCTTACCCATTTTTGTAAATCTAATCTCACTTGATTGTCAATAAATAATTATCTTACAACAAGCATTTAAACATTCATAAATATGATTTTCCAAATTTGTAAGTTACACTGACAAATATGAAGATACCATCTGACCAAATAAAATTCATTTTTGTATTTTCAATTGAATATCAAAAACTAATTTAAGCAAAATGATATAAATGATTGTGGAACTAGATTTTTTAAAAAGTGTAAGATTGAAATGTATGCATATTTTAAGATTTTAAATGGCGCCCGTTTGGAAGTGTTAAAGAGATTTTTGGTGTGACGAACTGTCCGGACACTTACCAAAATCGATTATTGTCGTAGTAAAACGTTTTTTATAACTATACTCTTGAAATTTTCATAAAATTTAAAATATTTTGAGTTACAAACTTTCGTGTAGCTGTAGCAGTCCTTATGCAGTTTTTATACCCAGCACTGAAACGTTGAAAGTTTATACGTAAGCTGTAGCATATCCTTATACAGTTTTTATACCCAGCACTGAAACGTTGAAAGATTATACGTAAGCTGTAGCATATCCTTATACAGTTTTTATACCCAGCACTGAAACGTTGAAAGTTTATACGTAAGCTGTAGCATATCCTTATACAGTTTTTATACCCAGCACTGAAACGTTGAAAGTTTATACTTAAGCTGTAGCATATCCTTATACAGTTTTATATACCGTTGAAAGTTTATACGTAAGCTGTAGCACTGAAACGTTGAAAGTTTATACTTAAGCTGTAGCATATCCTTATACAGTTTTTATACCCAGCACTGAAACGTTGAAAGTTTATACGTAAGCTGTAGCATATCCTTATACAGTTTTTATACCCAGCACTGAAACGTTGAAAGTTTATACGTAAGCTGTAGCATATCCTTATACAGTTTTTATACCCAGCACTGAAACGTTGAAAGTTTATACGTAAGCTGTAGCATATCCTTATAAAGTTTTTATACCCAGCACTGAAACGTTGAAAGTTTATACGTAAGCTGTAGCATATCCTTATACAGTTTTTATACCCAGCACTGAAACGTTGAAAGTTTATACGCAAGCTGTAGCATATCCTTATAAAGTTTTTATACCCAGCACTGAAACGTTGAAAGTTTATACGTAAGCTGTAGCATATCCTTATACAGTTTTTATACCCAGCACTGAAACGTTGAAAGTTTATACGCAAGCTGTAGCATATCCTTATACAGTTTTTATACCCAGCACTGAAACGTTGAAAGTTTATACGCAAGCTGTAGCATATCCTTATACAGTTTTTATACCCAGCACTGAAACGTTGAAAGTTTATACGCAAGCTGTAGCATATCCTTATAAAGTTTTTATACCCAGCACTGAAACGTTGAAAGTTTATACGTAAGCTGTAGCATATCCTTATACAGTTTTTATACCCAGCACTGAAACGTTGAAAGTTTATACGCAAGCTGTAGCATATCCTTATACAGTTTTTATACCCAGCACTGAAACGTTGAAAGTTTATACGCAAGCTGTAGCATATCCTTATACAGTTTTTATACCCAGCACTGAAACGTTGAAAGTTTATACATAAAAATTTTAAAACATATCTGATAATTTCTATACGGAGCTGCAGAAATGTCATTTGTAATGTTTCCGTTTCGATTGGTTTGGCTGAAATAAAAATCAGAAACCTGTGAAGGAGATCTACTTAGTTTAGATTGTGTTATGTTCTGAACCCATTAACAGATAAACCTCACATGAAGTAATTTCTAAGTTATTTTGCAACTTCATTAAATTATGTTTTGGTAAAAAATACATTACTTTATTAATTAGGCCCACCTCTTTGTTGCTACAAATTGTTCGCAAAAAAATTATTTTAAAGTCAAATGTTTATCATATTCCGACAACGTGCACCAAAATTTTTCAACCAAAATAAATATGAATAGAGTTAAAAAATTTCAGTTTTACATACATACATACATACATACACACATATATATATATATATATATATATATATATATATATATGTGTGTGTGTGTGTGTGTGTGTGTGTGTGTGTGTGTGTGTGTGTGTGTGTGTGTGTGTGTGTGTGTGTGTGTGTGTGTGTGTGTGTGTGTGTGTGTGTGTGTGTGTGTGTGTGTGTGTGTGTGTGTGTGTGTTGACTTATTTTGTTCTTCAACGAGACTCTTTATTGTAATTAATTGTGATATAGGAAAGGATGCTTTGAATTATAAACTCGGAACTAAAAGTTTATACAATCAATTTTTCGATTCTGTACTGAAATTTATATTATTAATATATTTATACTCGTATTGTAACTGTTTGGTTAAAATAGAATGTTATTTATTACTGTGCATGTTGACAAATATTCAAGTTTTTACGTGATGGTTAACTTAACCTAAATTATGTATTGTGATATTTTTTTAAAAAGAACCCAATATCCTTCAACTCTTTAAAAGGATACACAGTATTAAAAATACAATTGTCTTTCAAGCATTGAAATGGGCACTTCAAAATTTTAATTATTTAATTTGAAATAGTTTTAGAACGTTCTGTTTAGCTAAAGAATTAAACGTCAGTGCGCAGAAATATTCCGGGACTGGGTCTTACTACGATGTCTTCCAATAGTTCATTGAAGGCTGGGTGGCTGCGGTGGGAGTTCTTCACGGGAAATGATTAACGAGGCACAAAACAGCTTGCTGCGTCTTGTTAAGTAAACTGATTGCACGTAAACGTAAAGAGGGGTAAAATCTGCCCTTTGTATTCAACTGTTGTATAACATACCGTATTTTTCAGTGTCTATTAAGGGTCCATTGTATATTTTATTGGACATAAATTAATGGTTTCTAAACACGATGTGTGTAAGGAGAATTAAGTGAGGATGGGTAAGCGTATTTGTAGTCTATGGCGTCGCGAAATGATGTAACACTGGTCGAAGGGGTTGCTGCTGTCTGTAGAGTTTGTTAGAGTACGGACCTGTTAGTAGGTTCGAATCTAGTTAAAGCCGATAGACTTTAACTAGTCCTAATTAATCTAATTCGTATATACTACACACGTTAAGATGTATTTTAAATATAACCCTGATTATTAAATGTTTTGGCTAGCTATTATAGCATCAGAGTACTCAGGTACTGTGTAACGAAAGAACTAGCATATTGTGTTGATTCGTTAAATATAAGCGTATGTTTATAAACCAATGTAAGCGGCGGTCAGGTTCACGATTCTTGTTTAGTGATCAGGATTGGTGCATATCTCGTATGTTTATCATGTTTGTGGCACTTGCATGATTATTAATGCTACAAGGTAATTGTAAAAAGTAACAAAAAAGTTAAAGCAATCAATAATAACGTAAGTTAAAAAACATTAAAATACTTTTAAAAAATAACTGATATTTTGAACAGAGAAGTTTTCCTTTGAATTTGTGTGATTGTTCGAGTTTTTTAAGATAATAGTTAAGAAAACTTTTTCCCAAGCAAATAACTAAATATAATTATAAAATGTCTAATTAAAACGTTTTGAATAACCTCCATTTTGTAAAGAAATAATTATGCTCTGATCGTAATATTAAAATAATTTTCTTTACCAAGTTTGATTTGGAAGTGTTTGTTTATCTCATTTTATGTTGTAAGGTTTTTTAAAAATTTCTTTTTGTTAATTCGAAAAATCAGCTGCGTCCTTCCCGCAATTTGAATGGTTTTTGCAGCATTCTGTGTTTTGTTAAATTAAAGAGAACGATAGACTTCGTGCTTATTAAATAAAAATATTTCGCTCCATTTCCCTGAGATTTCCCTCAGGACTCTGAACAAAGCGTGTTGCCTCCTTACATATAGCGGCAAATATAAGAAAAGCAAAGTTCTTGAATATTGCGAATGTCAAAAATGTACAAAAACATTACAGAAAGAGTTCTCAAATATTGGTGTTAGGCTTTAGAAGTAAAATCAGAGCAAACAATTAAAAAAAATATGTAGTTTCAGAGTAAAACTTAAACATAAAAAACAGGTTTGTTTATGACTTTTTTATTTATGCTTGTACCTAACATGATTTTAATACTACATTGGAGTTGAGGTTAAAACTCTCTCTCTCTCTCTCTCTCTCTCTCTCTCTCTCTCTCTCTCTCTCTCTCTATCTATATATATATATATATATATATATATATAGAGAGAGAGAGAGAGAGAGAGAGACGTTATAATATATATATATATATATATACAAATATAGTAAAATTTTATCAAAACATCAGTTTTGAGATATTGCCGATTTTTAGGTTGTTTAGGCATTTAAGGACGTAAACTAAATCTTGAGAAACCGATTTTAATAATATTTTGCCTCAAAAGAGCTTCCAAAAATCTTTTCTTTTTAAAATTGTGTAACCGTATAACCGCGTCCATGTAAAGCCATTTGTAGACCTCTGCTATTTTCAGGCATTAGATATTTCCGTTCTCTTAGAACAACAAAACACGTGACATGGTATGCAAACATTCACACATCGAATATTGCATACCAAACGCCTTGCAGTATCATTATTGCATAACCAACGCCTTACGCGTAACAAGGTCAGGTCCCGGATTCCGCTAAGAAGCGACCACTGTTCTTATGAAAATCTCTGTCAGAGAAGGGTGTCTTGGAGTGATCTCAATCATTTCCTGTAAAATCACTCCGCAGCCATTAATCTCATTTTAACAAAGTACGTGACTGTGACTCAATCAACAGCCTGCATTGAAGATTTATACTGATTTGAAAACTATTATTTTTAAACTGTATTATGTTCTCGGTACTGAAATATTGTAAGTTGGAATTGTTATAACCCTCCTCGGGATCGAACCTGTAGCATCTTACTACTCAGAAACGAACTTCCGAATCTTTATGATCTGAGGAATAAAATGCAATATCGCTGAAACTGATAAGGTTGTAATATTAGTTATAACTTAAAATACCGTTAAGGAATAACATACGTTTACCATCAGTATAGTAGTTACGCTCTAGGTAAAATTGTTTCTTGGTGTAGGCCTATATTTTGGGACGTATAATTTTTAAACTTCTTAATGTAATTAATTAAACGTTTTGTAAGGTTTGTATTCACCGGCAGCAATGTACGACACACAAACGGTATTTTGTGTTTAACCAAGTTTATTGTCATGAACAATATAATACACATTATAAAAGGCTAAAGAAAAACAAGTACAGTAACAAAAACCATATTCTCAACCCCTGCATACCTTATAGAATAATAGAATAACAGAACTGCGTTGATTCTCACTTTCCTATTATTGTTCTTTTTCTTTTAGTTAAACTTAAAAGAAACCAACTCAAGCTGTAGATTAAGTTTAATGTAGTAAGTGTAGTGATTTAAAAATGAACTATTTTAACTGTCATAGTGTTAAATATAGTCTTAAAGATATGAGACCATGACATGGGCTCCGATCCTGAGGAGGTTGTGTGTGTGTGTGTGTGTGTGTGTGTGTGTGTGTGTGTGTGTGCGCGCGCGTGTGTGTGTGTGTGTGTCACGGAAAACTCTTAGTTTAGTTTCAAATTGAACAATCACTTTCTTTTTATTGGAAAGAAAGTTGCCTGCTATCAACCCTCAGGGGTACCATACAAAATGCGTTTTACCTAAGTGAGGTGATACGAGGATGTAAAACTTTCTTGCCCAAAGTTAAACGAAAAATATCTATTTTGTTTTTAGTTGGTAATTTAAATAAACAAAATTTCATCACATTTACATTAATTATGAAATGATAAATAACAACGGCAGACGGGATGATTAAAGCGATTTACAAAAATCTAGTCATCAAAAAATATGTTTATTTTATTTATATAAAAAAACATTTTATTTCATAATCATAATCAGCATTAAAATCGTCATATATCAGCGTTTTAAAACATCGATTGTACAAAAATTAAATTTTCATCTTGAGTTGAATTCCGATCCTTAGGCCTACTTGTAGAACGCTATACTCTCAAAAAGTCTATTAAAATGTAGGCTTACCTAAAATAATATCAACTGTTGAAAAGTACGCTTGATTTTTGATCACATATCTGACTTCCAAATTGTCTGCACTGCCATGACGCTAACGAATCATAGCACGGACTTACTATTTGGGAGTTCCTGATTTCCAACACTTTTAACGTGTTGTACCCACACTGCGTAGTCGTTAAATGCAAATGTATTTAAAATATTGGAAATTTGTTGAAAAAAATTTGTTGTTTTGATCCAAACTAGTTTATAAATTATTAAAAATTGTGTGACGTAACACGTCGAAATTTGGGAGAGAAAATAAAACGTGAATTTTTTGAAAGATGTGTGACTCTATGTAATTATTTATATTACATTTTATCGAATCCGTATATATATATATATATATATATATATATATATATATATATATATATATTATAACTTCTAGTTTCAAAAGATAATCTTCACTAGATAAATGAAAAAACCCTTGAGATTTTATTCATAAACTACCCCTAAATATTTTTTTTTCACCGACCACTACAGAACTACAATAGCAAAATTTTACAGAAATTGGTCACAAGCCAGGCGGACACGCACCTAAATTTAACAGTATTCTTTGTTTTGCCCTTGGACCCAAGAATCGACTTTTCAGACTTTTGTAAAGTCGATACAAGTGAGTAGATCTTAAGCCAGAAAAGATTGGACTGTCAGCAAGTAGACATATGGCTTTAAAAGTTGATTCTTATTGGAAATACATCATTCAAAGCT